>VXAC01005930.1:1036932-1087889 GCA_013399225.1 Rhipidura dahli | reverse complement strand
TGCCGCCGCAGGGTGCGCGGGGCTCCGCCGCTGGCTGCGGGCACGATGGAGAACGGCTCGGCCAGCCCGGGATCCGCGCTGGGCAGCGGCAACCAGAGCCTGGGCAAGATGCCCCGGCAGCCCCTGGAGCTGCAGGTGGTCACCATCCTGCTGGTGCTGCTCATCTGCGGCGTGGGCATCGCGGGCAACGCCATGGTGGTGCTGGTGGTGCTGCGCACCAAGCACATGGTGACCCCCACCAACTGCTACCTGGTGAGCCTGGCCGTGGCCGACCTCATCGTGCTGCTGGCGGCCGGGCTGCCCAACATCTCCGAGGTGGTGGCTTCTTGGGTGTACGGCTACGCCGGCTGCCTCTGCATCACCTACTTGCAGTACCTGGGCATCAACATCTCCGCCTGGTCCATCGCCGCCTTCACGGTGGAGCGGTACATCGCCATCTGCCACGCCATCAGGGCGCAGCTCCTGTGCACCGTGTCCCGCGCCAAGCGCATCATCGCCTCGCTGTGGCTTTTCACCTCCCTCTATTGCCTCATGTGGTTCTTCCTGGTGGACACGACCCAGATCACCTTCTCGGATGGGGCACAGGTCATCTGTGGCTACCGCGTCTCCAGAAGCCTTTACATGCCCATTTACTTCTTGGATTTTGCTGTCTTCTACGTCATCCCCCTGGGGCTGGCAACTGTCCTCTACGGCCTCATTGCCCGCATCCTCTTCGTGAGCCCCCTGCCCGGCACCCCGCAGCGTTCCTTCCTGGGCTCCATGCACCAGAGCAGCTCCCTCAGGCTCTCGGGCCGGGGCAGCAGGGGGGCCCTGAGCTCCCGCAAGCAGGTAGGGGCTCCCGCTGTGCCGGGCACGCCGGGCTGCAGGCAGCGCTGCCAGGGGCTCAGGGCTTTGAGGGGCATTCTGGCAGGGGCCGAGGTGCCACAATACTTTCCTTCCCTTTGTGGAGGAAGTGGGGAGTGCTGGTTTGCTGCAAAGAAGCCCCTCAAGCCCAGCTGGGGTCCGTCAGCACAGATGGGCTCCCCCTGCTTTGGTCGGGCTTGGTAGAGCAGGACAGGGCTGCAGCGGGGGAGAGGCAGGCGTGCAGGCACTTTGCTGGCTTATTAATTACTTATGCCTCCCCGAGGAGGACAGGGCTAGGTCACGTTATGCCAGTGGGAGTCACCTCTCAGGCAGTGTCCTGTGCAGGTGAACTCAGATTTAAAGAAGCAGAGAGAGGGGAGAACTGGCTTCTCCCGGAGCACAGCCCTGCCCGCAGCCCCCCAGTCCCTGCAGCCGGGGGAGTCACCTCGGTGTCACAGTGGTGTGTTTGCATTTCGGTGATTCCTGTGTCTCTCAGCTGCCTGCTATCTCCACAGTCCTTCTCCCACCTCCTTCTGTCCTCATTGCTCGTCCTGCTCTGTTCACATGGACAGTCACTGCCTCGTGTCCCATCTCTTTGGACAGGTCAGTATCTAGACATGGGACAGTCCCATTCTGAATAGGCAGAGGCTATTTTAAGGCAAGAGCTGAATCTGGGAGTTTGGCTTGAGTGCCTGAAATCACTATTTCTGTTGTGATTTCCAGATAGCCCAAAGTAGACTTTAGCCTGCCCTAAAGTCCCCATGTTTCCTGCTCAGGATCTTGTTGCCTGCCTTGCACAGGAACCTCCATTCCCCAGGAGAGATGAGTCAGGGTCCCAGAGGGGAAGCAAACAGCACAGAGAACGTGTATTTCTTCATGAACTTCTAAATCTTTCCAGTTCAGCTTTTCCTCCCTTTTTCTCTAGCACTGGAAGGTTTAAAGCAAGTGCTGACTTCTTCAGAACCGTTTGCCTGCTCTCCCAGGGCCACTGGCTGCTGGGGGTGTGGCAGGGCAGGGGGTTTGGCAGCAAGGGCTCTCATCTGGTCCATGGATCTCTCCTTCTAGGGCAGCTGCTGGAGGGGCTGTGCCTCTCCCCCTGCAGTGCTGTGCCGTGGAGTGGCACAGGGGGCTCCAGCATTATTAGGACAAGTAGCTGTTGGGGCAGGATGATGGGCATTCCATCTCCTGGAAACATCTTGTGCTCTTTTTACTGTTACACCAGGAGTTTACTCGAGATTGTCCTTACCTCCCAAAATACCTCAGCATGCAAAGATTTCCCATGAATGGTCTGACATCACAGTGCTGGCATCATAAGGAATAAAGATGGCACTAAGTTTTTTAACTGTACAGCAGTTTTCCAGGGCTTCCAGTTGGTGGGTGTGTGTAGCTCTGGAGGTCTCTCTGACCAGAGTACAGGCACCGACATCAGTTTTCCTCCCCTGGCCTCTCTTTATAGGGGAACTAACTCTTCCAGACCCCACGCCCAGAGTTCCCTGGGGAAGGTCCTAAAGGGGTTATCTCATAGGTGCCCATTTTTCTCCCTTGCCTGGATGGATGGGGGAGTTCTTCTGTGGCTGTGCTCCTACACAGCCCCAGAACTGCACTGCTTTTGGGGTGTGAAGATGCTGCTGTTCTCTCACCAGTGCTTGTAAAAGCACCTAAGTCCAGAGCAGGAAAACATAAGGTGTGAGATTTGCTGTACTTACTTATCACTTACACAAACACCTCCAAGTCCGTATTTCATCTCCCAGAGAGGGACCACTAGAGGGAGTGGGATTCCTAAAAAAAGGATGTGCAACTCAGGATGAAGGTGCAGGAGCAAGGAGGGAGGATACTGGCTGGGGAGAAGCATCTGTGGCTTCCAGGACAGGGACAGAGGCTGAACACTGCTTTGTGAGACACCACTTGTACATTCTCTTATATCTTTCCCAAAAGGCAACAAACTGTGGCAGCAAACAAGCTGCACCCAGCACTCACTATATCACTGCAAGATCTTATTTTTGGAAGTGTCCTCACATTTCCATTAAACCACAAACAGCAAACCCCTTCTATTTTGGCCTCAGCTGGGTCAGAAGCTCACACAGTCCCTTTCTTCCAGGGAAGGTTTTGTTGCCACTACCAGTGACCCCCAATTTCTTTTGATAAAGAAGGCATAGTTTCTTTTGATAAAGTAAAAAAGTGCTCCAAGAAGAGCTGAGAGACTCTAAATGTGATCTCAGTTCTTATGTCCATACTAATTACTGGATTATTGCACAACTCCCCTTCTGACTTTTGAAACACCACTGCCTAGATATGCATGTGGCATCAGTGTTTAGTCATACTTTCCTACTCGAGGACATGTGCATTTTATTAGTATTTGTTGGAGGAGGATTGTCACTTACCAGAAATAGCTGTTGAAATTATTAGAATGACTGGTGTTTCAGTGCAAAATCCCAATTTCCTGAACAAGCTTATGTTGAGCTGAGGGCAATTACTACTCACTTCTGAGTTCTCAGTTTCTTTTTTGTTCCCAATATGTTTATGTAGTACTTCCCTAGTGTGCTGAAAATTAAAGTAACCCATGGCCAGTAGCTACGTGACCCCTGTATCAGCACAAGAAGTACAGGATTCCTGACAGTCTCCTCTGCTCCCAGGGCTGCTGTGTACCAGGAGCCTATTCCCTGGATCAATATAGGTGGTGTAGGAAACCAGGAAACCCTAGGGAAGGAGATGAAGTATATCCCATGACACCCCTAAGACCGAGGTCTCCATCTTATGACAAATATTTTCCTCATCCATTTACTGTTATGTACAGTTTTCAAATTTGCTTTCTGGTACAGCAATTCCCATGGTTATCCCAGCCCATTTCCAGGATGGTGAATACTTTTTCTAAAGAGTTTTAAAGGCTCTTCCATGGTAGATGAAAACCTATAATTTCAGGTTTTATTTATGCAAAATGATTTCCTGATTAAAATGGTTTCAGCAAAAAATAGCTGAAATAGCTTGGATGTTTCTTTTGCTTGGATGTTTCTAAATGCTTAGAGAGAGATACTAGCTGTCTGCACAACTTCTCCATGTGGGAAAGTTCTGCTGGAGATTTAGCACCATCTGGCTGTTTCTCTTTTTGCATCTCTCCACCATCAAGGTGACCAAGATGCTGGCTGTCGTGGTGGCCCTCTTTGCCGTGCTGTGGCTGCCCTACCGTGCCCTGGTGGTGGTGAATTCCTTCGTGGACCCTCCGTACCTGAACACCTGGTTCCTCCTCTTCTGCCGCCTGTGCATCTACCTGAACAGTGCCATCAACCCCATCATCTACAACCTCATGTCACAGAAGTTCAGGGCTGCCTTTAGGAAGTTATACAAGTGCCAGGAGAAGAGTGCTGGACAGCCTGCCTCATCCACCACCCCCATGTACTACAGTGCTGTGAAGGACTGTTCTCATGAGAGCTCTGAGCACAACCTGACCGAACAGGAGGTGCTGAGCAGACTCCCTGCACCTGCAAGGAGGAACAAACGAATCCTGTGAGGCTGAAACGATGCAGGCAGTGGGAGCTATGAGGCTGTACACACTGTGCTGGGAGAGGGCCAAGAGGAATTGCTTTGGCATTGCAGCAAGCTTCGTTCAATACTTCTTCAGGGCATTTAACAAAACAGATTGTTATAGGCAAATTGATTTGCTTTTCCTTAAAGCTAATTTATTCTTGTTTGGTGAAGCGTTAGGCACATGTCAATATTTAGCATCTCTAAAGCATCTCTTGATAAATGTAGCAGTGTAACCCTGTTTTGTGTTACATGCAAGTGCTGAGCTGGGCCAAAGCATCAAAAGGAATCCCAGGAACAGAAGGGCATTAAAGGAAAAAGCATACCTCTTTTTAGAGTGAGTCTCTCCTGCCCAAATTGACATGCCTGTAACGCAGACACCCCATGGAAGCTGCTCCTTCGGAGTCCTTTTGAAGTTAATGGGGACAATTAGGGATTTCCACGTGTCTCCTTGCATCTCAACACTTTCCTTCGAGGAATGCACATCCCTACAGAGGAGATGAATGCCTCCAAGATGTGAGGCCATTGGCCGTAAAGGGACTCTCAGGGGAGACTCCTATATCAGGAATAACCAAATTTGGGTGCATGAACCTCATGTCATGTCTCTGGAAACATTGCAGTGCTGGTAGCACGGAAACCCAAGGTCCAGACTAGTTGGATTTGCTACAATGAACAAACTAAGCATGAACGAACGAGTGAGTGTTGCCTAATGTAACAGAAGTACTTCCAACATTGTGATCTGAGTTTCTTTTGGATAACTTTACCTTTCCTGTCCAAATTCCTCTGGTTGCTTCAGCTGGAAACTGTGCTCTTATTGGTAAGCCCCAGTGTGGTGTAGTCCTGTACCACAGACCAGTGTTGTTCTCTGCCCCAGCTACAGCTGCATTGCAATGGCAGGTGAAGAAATTCTTATTTCCTGGGAACAACTTGTGAAGTCCATTAAGTGTTTTGTGCTTAGTGACACAAATATTTATTGCTGCTGTCATCCTGTAAGCAAAGTAGATATTCATACCCTGCAGCATCCAGGAGACCAGTCCAAGGACACTTGCCTCAGACTTGCAAGAGACTGTCTGGACTATGAGTAAAATCAGAAAGATTACACATGAGCCAAACCCGAGGGCTATTGCCAAATAAAACAAGTGTCTGCCACCCATAAACCTCAAGTGACTGTGAAGTATTACTTGAACAGCCAGTGCAGCCTCACTAGTAAACACTGGCTTTCACCAAACTAAAGTCTTAAAAGAGCTTAGAATTTTGCATCCACTTGGGAAAACGTGTGTGATATTTTTATGAGCATAAGATGTTAATTAACAATTCTGCATCTACAGGAAATCACTTTGCTGGGTGAGTCAGGACAAGACCTCAAATCCTCTCAATGTGTTGGAACTGTCCAGGACCTATTTTGTTGTGTTGAGGGAGATTGTGCATGTATGATTATTATATTGCATGTTATTAAACCATCTATGTTGCCCCTAAAATAGCTATAGGATGAGTGAAGAGAATATTGGCATTTTGCAATTATTTTAAACATAATGCATTTGGAATTTCAGAATTCATGCTATTTTCGCACTGTTTTGTGTATATTGTGAATTGAGGAACAGAGTTCCTGTACATTGTTGTTAACAAAGTTCTGCACTGAGATTTGGGTTTTACTTCTTGAAGAAAGTGGAGGTGTTTTTGCTAACATGTGGGGATTTGCTTGTTATGATCTTTTTTAGAGTACAGACTTATTTTTCCCCTTAGAACAGGATTTTGCTTAGCAGCTCAGAACAAGCCATTGATAAACACATCTGCAGACCAACCAGAGCAGTAAGGATCAGTGTAAGGTGGAGGAGAGGGAAGGGGATCCCTGGGTGACTCCTGGTACCTCCCTGGGGCCTTGAGCACAGGCAGCACCTTCTTGGGATGGGCTGTCCTGTGTCCTCTTCCAGCCCTTCACCCTGAAGCTCTGAGTGCAGAGAGCTGGATGTGGGAAGAGGATTTACTGTTGGAGCTTGGAAACCCACCTGACCCCCAACCTAAGGCAGGTCTCAGGCATGGGATGTGCAGTTTGACAGATGGCCTTGATGTCTTCAAACACAAGGAGCAGCTTTATTCTGAAGCATCTCCAGCAGGATGTTTTCCACCTCATCATCACATTTCCTATCTTTACTCTGCCCCATTGTGCTTCTCCCCCCAGACAGAGACACCCTAAAAGCACTATTCTCTTAATTAAATTTCAGCCTCAGGCCAACAGCTAATTGATAGTTCTGAAATATTTGTTCAACATACTTGAGATTCAATTAAAATTGAATCTCTTCTCCTCTTTCTGCTCTTAGCTGCCAAGTACTCCATGACCCTTCGCTATTTTTTGAGAAGTAATTGACAGATAAATTCTCCTGGAGCCACGAGATCTCCAACAAATGCACCAGAGCATTAAACTGTGTAGATGAGGAATGAGTTCCTGCTCCTTCCCCCTGCATGTGTTCTGACACTTAGGAGGAGCAGAGAGACTTTTAGGTGGAAGTGGAGCCAGAAGGGCAGCACTCAGCTTGCTAAGAAGATGCTGGTTGAGAGGACAGGCAGCTTCATGTGCTGGGAAATAAATCACTAGCAGAAAGGAATTTAAAGAAATAACTCATCTCTGTAACTTCCTGTGAATTTTCAGGGTCTGAATAAAAACCTTAGCTCCTTATAAGAAATCAGAGAGCTCTCTTGAGGCTTCAGCCTGCATTACCTTGTACCTTGCAACATCCCACCCTGCTCATAAAGTCTCAAGCTGTATTTTACCTTCAGCATTTATTTGTCTCAACAGCATGAGTGTGGGCTGTGAGTTTATAAACATGCCAGCAAATAAACCATCTATTGCTCCAAAGCACTTTATCATATTGAAGTGCAAGTCAATATGATCTAACCTGTTACTCTCCTAATTAAGCTCATTATTTCTAACCCCTGCCCTTTCAGGGGTTGTTAACCTGGTAAAACACCATCTGGTTTCTTCAATTACAATCAAGTAAGTCCCCTGGCAGGAGAGGAGGGATCTGGCAGTGCTGCAGAGTGCTGGGGTGACGGGAAGAATTTGTGAGTAGAGCAGAGTGGGGGATGGAGGAGGCAGAGGCTTGGGGAAGAGCTGATGGGAGGGTGGTGAGTGAGGTCTCTGGCCTGAAGAACCACAGGCTGGCTGAAGCTCCAGCATTCCTCAGGGAGTTTCAGTTTAGGAGACACCACATCCAGCACGTTTACCTGAATTTGGCTGGTCCCAGTGATAGAGGCCACACAGTAACTGCCCCTATGCAGGGCATGGATGGGACCTCAGCAAGGATTATTTACTCTGGCAAAACACATGAGTTTAAGTAATTTATCAAAACTTCTAGTTAAAGCCCCAATCAGGTTGTCTTACTTTGTCTCTAGATTTGAGTGGTGGGAAATTAGGGAAATAGGGCATCCATGTCAGCCTGTGTCAGAGGAGAGTGGCCATGCAGGTGGTTTTTTGGGAGAGCCTCTCCCCTATGATGCTGGCCAGCAGTCTGAAAGCCAGCCTGCCCCTGGGGCCACATTGCAGAGTAACCCACAAAATACCAGCAGTTCCCTAAAAAAAGGGATTAAAATATCATGAGGGCAGCCAGTACCTCCCTGCAACCAGAACAGGCTTCTACTCTGTGGTACCAGACCTTGTTACTAAGATAAAATGGTGGGACCTTTAAATGAATAATATTCAGATCACCAAAGTGGATGCTGAGCATCTGTTTAAATTTTTAAGAGCCACAAAAAAAAAGGTGGACCACACATTAGGGAAAGAATTGGATGCAGCCCTTTTTCAATCTGGCCTGGCCCAGCTGCTTCTTTGAACTAATTAGTTCAAGCAGATCACAATTAAAGAGCTGCTAATAAAATCTGGGGATAGTCCTACAGCAACATTAATGTAATCACTCACAGTTATTTGTTTATTTTTTAATTTCTGTTTCCCAAGGCTTCTGGAGGGCTCTTTGGCCAGCCCTGCTCATGGACCTGCCTGCAGGCTTGCACTCAGGGGTTGCTCCTCAGGACTCTTCAAACGAAGGCAGGAGTTCCAGGAGTGCCCTGGGACACACAGGATCAAAGCTTGCCAGTCCTGTGGGACTGACTTTAATTTACTAAAATACCCTCAGTTTAGTAGTTAACCAGCCCTACACATTTCTGCCCTGCCAGGGTCTGAATGAAGACTTCAGTGGGAGGGCATTTCCTGTGCCCCAAATCTGGGGTGATTTCTGCCCCAGGGAGAGAATGTGATGGCAACACCACAGGTCCCTGTGCCATGGGTGATGGGCAGAAGTATTAAGGACAATCTGTGCTTTTTAATTGCTGAATTTTCTTTAATAATCACCTTATGAACTGGGCTCTAAGTGTGCCGTTTCTAATGGAGACAGAGGATGCTGTGAGTGCGCCTCACTGCTCTTCCAATAGGGAATCAGTGCCTGAAAACACAAGCTGGGAAGCCAGTAAATACTTCACCCTGTCCAGGAGAAGGCCCTGGTGCTCACATGGTTTTGAGGTCCTCAGCAAAGGCCCACTGGGCTACCAAGCAGGCTGATTCTGTCCTTGTGGGCACGGTGTGGGTGGTTGCTCAGAGGAATTGAATTAAAATTTCCAGCTATGCAGTGCCAGCATTTCTGGTAGAAGAGGACAGGAAAGGGAGGCCACAGTAAGGTCCCTTGCTTCCAGCCTCGAGCTGGGCATGGGATGGCCTTGCTGGTGATGTCTGTTCCCTGATGCATTAATGTTCCTGGGACTCAAGCTAGCTTCCTCCAGGCAGGATCCTAAAGCAAAGGCAGTGGTGTGGAGTCAGACCATTCCTGGCTCCTGGGCCAGAAAGGAGCACAGGAACCCTTCTGCATGTTTCAGCACCTTCTCAATGTCAGGGTCACCCTCACCCCAGCTCTGACCCTTCCACTTGTGCAAAGATGAAGACCAAAAGAGAGGGTTGCTCCTGAAAGCCCCCATGGCCCACAAGGACGGTGGAGGACTGCGTGGCTATCCCGAGGACGCCTGGGCAGGTCACTGTCAAAGGACACTGGGGCTCAGATTGCACCTTCCCTCCCACCAGCAGAGGGTAAAGCTCCTGCCCTTCAACACTGGATCAGGCCAGTGCCTTTAGCCTGGTTCTCACATATCAGACACCTCCCTGCCTGCACTTGGGGACACTTGGCTGGACACTGTGGGGACATTATCCCTGAAACCAGCAGCTATTGAGACAGAGAGCCCAGCACTGTTCCCCCTCCCCTGGGGAAGGTGTGGGCTTTTGTTCTGCCTTTATTAATACTTTTAAAGCAATGTGTCATTGCTTCAGCAGCAGACCCACCTCCCTCCCAGCTGCCTCTGCCACACGAGCCAAAGCCCTGCTCCATTCATCAGCCTGAGATTTATGAGGTGCACAAGGTTCCAGCTACCCTGCTGCCCTCAGCTGATGAATGAGATGTGGCTCGTTCCTTCCACACCAGAAGCAAAGCAAGCCCAGAGGAGAGTAAAGCCATCATTTCACCGAACTCGGCTCCTTAGGTCTCTACCAGGGCATGAAATCTTCTGCCACGAGACCCCTCACACCCACAGAAGCTAGGGGCAGCACTCCTGCCCATGAGGGCTGAGCCTGCTTCCCACCAGCCACTCTGCACAATCCTGCTTTGCTCATGTGAGACACTCCAGAAATAGAAAAAGGATTGAAGGTTTTGGCTACTCTGGATTCCTCAGGCCCCAGGGCCCTGCTGCCCTGGGCTGGTGCTGGGCTCTGCTCTTCCATCCTCCCCCATAAATCACCCAGCTGCCATTTCCCTTTGCTTCATGCCTGGCTTTCCTCTCACCCGGGCTGTTTCAGGAGGCTGTGAGAGAGGATGGGGGCAGTGGAGAATCACTCCTCCCCAAAGCCAGGAGGAGCAGCCAGTGACGCACAGCTCGGGATGAACCTGGCAGCAGCCCTGGGGTCGGGAGGCAGCAAAGGGACCTGTCAGCAGCCCCGGGCAGGCTCTGGGCCAGCAAGCTGCCTTTCCTCCCGGCCCTGTGCAAGCCCTGCCAGACGCCAGCACAACGGGAGCACATGGAGTGTGCTCAGAGTGTCGTGGGGTCCTTAAAGGCTGCCTAAAAGCAGTTAGTGAAAAGAGCTCTCTTTGCAAAGTACCCCCATCAATAAAAAAATGCAAAATTCTGAAACAGATAATTAGGAAAAAGCTAAAAAACATCCAGATGCCACCAATGAAATTCTGCACTACTCTCTCCTTTAAGACTGAAGTGAATGTGTCAACATGGAAAGAAACCATGGAGACTCCCCTGCAAAAATCCACATGGATAGAGTGAGCAGATAACTGTTTATTATTGCACATAATCCAGCAGAACAACCGACAGAAAACTCTGGACAGTAGTACACAGATTGTAGTAAACAGCTTGCAAAATCTGTGATGAAGGTATTTTTGTGTGAAGAGTGAAAGGTATCTGCATCTTTGTAAGACCTGAAAAGTATAACACAAAATCCTAGTCAGTTTTGAAAGCATGCAGTTTGAGGTAAATCTGGTATTTTGCATCTAAGAAAATGAAATCCCTAAGGGGCTCTCTCTCTATGTATATATATCCATATCTCAGTGCAATATGGATAAAGTTCTACGTCACATAAAAGCAAATCTACCTACTTTTCACAGAAGGTTACTAGAAGGAAAGCACATTATCGAGTGCATATCGCATGCATAAAAAATAGCAGGGGGAAGGAATTACCTTAGCACTGTTGAAAAAGATCCATTTTTGTGCTTAGTGATAAATAAAAGCCCCTCAGGTCTCTCAATGGAAATTGTCTTGGTGGTGAATAAAAGCAGTTGGCATACTGAAACTGCAGAGCTGGCAAGCCAATGCCAGCAAATGGAGATAAAACGTCAAAGGCAGCAGAGCCTGGGGTTTGCAATACATTTATATGTAAGGAGAGGAAAAAAAAAAAAAGAAAAGAAGCAAATTGCTACTAAACTATGCTCTGTGGAAGTGTAGATGATGCTGCACAGCTTTCTCAGGACTGGTACAGCCACATGGCTTTTAGGAAAGGATCACATTCACTTCTCCCACACTTAATACCACGTATTTGCTACTGTGGCAATGTTCCTGAGCTGAATAAGGTTAAAAAATAGACTTGGTTCACAAAGAAAAGTACTGAATTATTCTCACTCTCTTATGCCATAACTAGAGTAGATAAATTAGGCAGGTTTTGCCCTGTGTCTCCAGTGAGCGAAAACCCCAGTGTGTCTGCCACTCCATCTCTGAAATCCTTTCAGGTTGACCTTTGAAACAGACCAGGCATCTGTTTTTCTCCTATCATTTCCCCATTCTTTCCAGTCCAACAAGGTTTTCCCACCCAGTCCTGTGCTGTGGGACTTCAGGATACACAGAGGTGCACAACCAGCTATAAATAACATCTCTGATAATCTTAAAAAGGGATAGAAAATACACATTGCTCTTAAAAGAAGGAAGAAACATGTCCAAGCACTCAGCCTCACACTAAACTGTAACTTCATCTCTGCCGACTTTCTAAGCTTGCACTGCTAAGGATCAGAGCACATCATGGTGGAAAAATCTCCTTCCAAAGGTCACTCCCAGTTGCAGCTTTGGGAAAATCGGTGCAAATCGCCCCGGCCTCTCAGCCTTGCACACACGAGCAACAGCTACAACTGCCCCACTGCACTCTGCCCCTGCTGAAAGCCTGGCTGCTGCGGATGTCTGAGCCAAACACCCAAATACACTGCAGTCACTCACATCTCTGCACCTTTTTTCTCTCAGGAACAAGGTAACCTCTCCCACGGCAGCCACCCTGCATCCTCTGGCTGGAAAGTCTGTTCATTTGGTGCAGTGAGAGCCCAGGACTCCCCTGCAGCCCAGCACACCAAGGGGAGTAACCCGCAGGTGTACGGAGGCATTTTCAGCAAGAACCTCCTCGTCACTGTAACTCACAACATTTTCTTAGAAAAAAAAAGGAGTAAAGGGACAAATTCAGCACACCTTCCTTTCCCGTTACAGCAGGAAGCCACCCACTGCAAGACACTTCCGTGCAGAGCATTGCTGGTGGCAGGAGTGTGCTTGGATGGTGCCTGGTCCCAAAACAGGCCACATTTCCACCCAGAGCACCCCCACAGGCACCAACAGCCTTGGATCCAGCAGTCCCTCACATCCCACCCCGCAGCCCCATCCGTGGTGCATCGGCCGCCATGGGCAGGACTCGGGTCACACTTCAACAAGCCCAATTTCAACTTGCTCCCCCTCTCAGTCCTCCATACATGGAAAATGATGCCAGGTGACAGGGGAAAGGAAAGGCTTTTTGTTCATCCCTTTGGATGACTTCCAAGCATGGAGAGCAGCGTCGTCCACCCCGAGCCATGGCGCAGCTCTCATGAGTCATTCTGGTTGCTGTATTGCTTCATCTCCATGCCATGGATGGTAACCTTTGGAAAATCTCTGACACCAAGTCAGCCAAGGGAGTTACAAAACACATCAGTGTGCACGCATGAGACCTTCTCACTCATTTTCCTACAGCTACAGATAAATCCCTCATCCCTGGCATGGCAGGACAGTTGATGGCTTTGGTGAGAATAATTTAAGGCAACTGCTATTTTATACAAAGAAGAGGAGACCACAGTGCGGAAACCCTGGCTTTTCCTTGGTAGACTGCAGAGGCCAGCCACAGCCTGGGAGCAGGAAACTGAACTGATCTTCAGACACACTCGTTTAAGGTTGATGTTTGCAATGCAACCTTGGGATCTCAAGTTCTCCTCTTAGGTGTTTCCAGGTGGCTGAGCTTTAATCCCCGCCAAGGTCTGAAGTCTCCGCCAGCAGCAACGCCTGTCCGAACACAGATAAATGGCAAAGTCAAGGGAGAGCAAAACACATGACCAACACGTTACCACAGCTGTCTGCAAGGCTTTCACCTGGGCAGGCTGAGTGAAACTAATAGCACGACAGAAAGCAGTGCCCAGCAGAGCAGTTTTGTCCCCCAGGAAGCCTCAGGAAGGCAGCCCAACCTCCTCACAGGGGCTTGGGAGGAGCCTCTTGTGTTACGTTCACATGAGGCTCAAGGGTCAGGTTCAGCCTTGACAGCAGATTTTTTTTTTTAAATATTTGAGCCATAAGTGACAAAAATCTTGTGCAAGCTCAGGACACATTCCAGTCCGTAGGAATCCCGCAGGCACGAGAAACCTCACAAGATTTTATTGCCACCAAATCCAAATGCAAACCTTTATCCCAATTCAAGTGGGAGGCCTGAGTGAGATCCAGTTTAACCTTAGTCTTATAGACATCTTGGCTCTTGTTGAGTAAAACAATTACTAAACCACAGTAACAACCACTGAAGAACTAGCACTGGTGCAATTAAAGCTGCAGATTTCACAATTTCATATTTTCTATGTGTTCTTGCTTCTTGATGATCTGAGCAACAAGAAGTACTACAATGCATGATTTATGTGGCAGCAGCCACACTGGAATAGCAAATTGAAAGTGCTTCTTGAAGTGTATTTGCAGCAAACAAATTTCAAATTTAACATCACACACGCTTGCACTGGAAGTCTCATTCCATGAAACACGCCCATGGTACTGGGAAGGCAAAACTGTATGATGCAACTGTATCCCACCTACACAATCTATGTTCTTAATTTTGAGAAAACTTATTAAATTATTTCACAGAATAATTTTACGACATTTTATGAAAGTGAGTCAGCCTTAAAACATCCAGTGACACCTACAAATTGAGGACAAAATCTCTTTCCACTTCTTACCTTGTTCAAGAGGCTCATCATGTCAAAAAATGTACAAATAGGATGGCCAGACCAATGTTCAGTAAGATGACCATGCAGATCACAATTGTGTTAGGTCCCTGAAGGAAAAACCCAAAAGAGAGTATTACACACCACAGCTCTGGGGGAGAAGACATACACAGCTTGATTCTGCTGTTCAAAAATACTGCAATCACCCCCTCCTGATGCACTGCAATCTGGCACTTAACAACCAGCCTGAATTTCAAACTAGTGGAATGTTTATCCTATCCTATTCTTACTTTTTCCCTGCAAGTTCATTTGAAGAATGTTAAATCAGGCTTCTTTTGCAGCTAAATTAGATTAAAGGAGACCCTGTCCACAGGAACATGAACTGCTGATCCCATGTCAAGCTGCTCCTCCCAATTCCCTTCTCCATCCACACTGCCCGTGTTTGTATTGTTGCCATTTTTAATATCATAGAATGCTTTGGTTTGGAAGGGGACCTTGAAGATCATCTATTTCCAAACCCCAACAAATGAACCCATGTGAGATTGCTGTAATTTCAGACCAAAGTATTTCCAAGCTGTGCTTTTCTAAAGTCACATCGGAATCATTCACATCCAAAGGGCTGCAAGATGGGACTCAGAGGGCTAATAAAATGTCTGGGTTTCCAGCTGTATTTGCTAAGAGCAAAATTGAGTTTCAGTGATTGTAGTTTAAACCTGGGAAATTGGCTGGTGATTCAACACCACAGTTCAGCTCATGAGGTGCCCCTACAGCAAAAAAAAGTAAATGTAACAGGTAAAAGAGAAATACACTTAAGCTTTTCGTGTTTTTCCCTCCTCCCAACTTTCATATCCAAGCTGGCTGGTAATAGGTCGGGAAAAGAAGGTGAGAAAAGTGTATAAAATTAATTGGAAGATGCCTGGTTTTGTACAAATTTTGAAATACGATGTATTTGAAAGCACATCTGCCCAGGTAAGAGAGGAGATCAAAATAGGAGGGTTATGAATGTCAGGCCAAGCATGCAGGGCAGGGCAGGCTGGGAAGGTGGCAGGACAGGGGCACACCGACACTGTCCCGCAGCAGGCTCTACGATCCCAAAAAGAGCCTCCAGGCACCACTCGGGGCCCACTGCAGCCCCAGGCCCAGGGCGTCCGCATCCCTCTGGGTCCTGCCAGACCTCATGGGGAACAATAAAGAGAAGGCAAACGTGGCTCCCAGGGGACTCCCAGGGATGCCCCACATCACCTCTTCGCACTCCTCCGCCTTCTGTGCTGCCACCACTGCCGCCGCCTGGGCCGGGCCACGCTTGGCCCCCGCCTTGGGCTCCGTCCGGCCCGGTGCCTTGGCCTCAGTCTTCCTGTCGGCCGCGGGCTCAGCCCGGCCCACGGCCCTGCGCTCGGGGCTGGGGCGCGGCTGCGGCTCCTTGGGGCGAGGCGGCTCCGGCTTGGCCTCCGCCACAACCGATGGCTTCTCCTCCCGGCCCTGCGGCGGGCCAGGGGTGCCCCCTCGGCGCTGGGGCTCCCCCCGGGGCTCCGGGGAGGGCGGCTCGTTCTCAGGAAACTGCTCCTCCTCATAGTCCGTGGCGGGGGTGACCGGGGATGTCCGGACGGCGTAGCTGTGGTAGCCCTTGAACAGCTCCACGTCGGGCTCCCGCGCCATGCGCTGCAGCGGCCCAATCTNTGGCGCGGGGCCGCGGCTCCTCCTGCTCGTGGAGCTGGGGGCTCTCGGGCGGCGTGGGCGGCGGCGGGGCGGCCTCGGGCCGCGGAGCCTCCTCCTCCATGTTGACCGCGTGCTCGGCGTTCTCGATGATCTCCTGCAGCAGCTTGCGCTTCTGGTACTCGGGGCCTGCGGACAGAAGGGCTGGTGTGAGGGGTCGCGCTGGGACTGGGTACCCCACTGCCCCGGCACTGCCCCCAGCTGTGCCCCCAGCGCCGGTGGGTTTGGAGACCACGCTGCGAGGGTCCGGGCTGGAGTCTGGGAGAGGAGGTATTCCCAAACCAGAGCCTGCCGCCAGGAGGAATTTCCTCCAGGAACAGCTGAAGGCTTCAAGTCTTATTGTGGGCTGCCCACTCGGGAAGAGCTGAAGGAGTGGGCAGAAGCTGCAGATAAGGGTAAAGAAACAGTGAAAATCTGCCGCCCAGCTTCTTGTGGTCACACAGATGGGTCATGCTGGGGCTGAGGAGGATACAGCTCCCAACCAAGTTTGGGATGTTTTTTATTTAATGGCTGGGAAATTCTTCCATGTGGCTTCCTTGGTGTCTAACAGCATGGCAGCTTCACCAGTGATACACAGGATGGCCAGTGTCATCAGGAATGGCAGGATCCCCAAATGATCTACATGAGGGATCTACATGCCATCCCTCATGATGGGAAAAACATGTTTCTCATATATGGAGCAGTGCTGGAAGTTACACAGCCCTCTTGTCTGCCCTGAGCTCCACAACCGCAGCAAAATTACTTGGCACCATCAGGAAAGGTGGCTCAGGGCTTCAGATTTTGTTTTGGCCTCATCTCGCACACAGACTTGAGTTGCTAGCAGCATTGCCTCACTTCAGTTGCTCACCTATCATTAAATCTGTACTTCTTATTAACCCTACTGCAAATTGCAGCCCAGCCTGGGTCAGGGGAAGTCAGACAGGGCCTGGCACTGAAGATATCCACCAAAATGCATCACTAAAAAAGTGGGAATATATTGTGGAATAACAACCCTCCACAGTGCTCCATGTGCTGAGACATGCTGCTGAGAAGGGTCGCCCCACATCACCGTGATGCTCACAGCAAGTGAGAACAAGAGCATCGTGCTCCTCCTGGGCTGTGTGAGGTCGCAGAGCAGCTTGTTTGGAAGCAAAGCACCTCCTTTGGCCTCATTCTGCTGAACCCCAGTGATGCTGAGGGGTGCAGATATATCGGGGCTTGCTCTGTGCTCCTGAATGACACAGATCCTGGAGCCACATTGTCCCTGGCTGCCTTGAGTTCCTTCCCTTCATCTCCTCCATCTCAAGGACTGATGCAGACTTGAGTCTGGTTGGGAAATTTGGCTTGGTGCTCCTTTCCCTCTCGTAAGTCAGTGGTATGATTTGTACACTGCTACCTCCTGTCCATGCAGGCAATGCCTCTGCTTGGAGGGGCAGTGAGGAAAAGGAGGGCACTGATTTTAGCTGCTCTGCTCTGCCTGCACACTCCTGTCAATCAGCAGGTGACCCATTCAGGGCCATTTATTTCTGGCTCCAAGTGAGTTATTTGGAAGCCATTCCAACAGTTGTTCAGACTCCTCAAAATAGGCTGCCTGGAGCTCCAGGCTCCTTGCTCTCTCCTGCTGCTTTCTTCTCTTCCTGAATAATTTACAACACAAAAACCCCCAGCTGCCTGGAAGGCACACACTCATCTCCCCACCTTTATCTCCCAGCACATTTCAGCAAGGGTTTTGGCTCACATCCTTTCCTGTAAGTTACTAGGGGTGATGCTCTAACAGAAATCCAGGGCTCAGCAGTTATTAGGGATATGGAGCTTGCTGAGCAGGATTGCCTGTGCCAGACACAGCATGGTCTATCTGCCAGGATAGCAGGGAGAAATACAGCTACTAAACACTGCTGGGCTCTCCTGGCTGTGTGACCAGCAGCTCTCAGTCCTAGCAAAATCAAGGCTGGACTGCTGACTGATCCTGGATGGTGCAACCAGGCAAGAAGAGACATATTCCTGTGCACTTTGGGAATTTGGAGTTTTAAAAGAATCATAGAAGAATAACATGCATCAGGAGCTTAGAAGGCCACTGAGAAAGGCAAGGACCCAAGTGAGGCCCAACATAACAGCAGCAGGAGGATCCAGCACCTGAGGAGCCAGGAGTGGAGGTCAGGCTGCCCCAAGTGTTTTTTACAGAGACTGTTTCAATTGTCTCATTCAATCGTCATGGCTGGAAAAAATAATCTGGCTAGATGTCCAAAACCTCCCCTTGGGAATTCCAGTTTCCTTTGTCTCTGTGCTATAAATACCCCAGTGTGCAGAGGGTGAATGTAGAGCTGTGAGTGGCAGCTGGGGGGCTTATGTGAGGATCAAGCCATTGTTAAATGAAGTGCCACAGGCTGGCTCATGCCCATGCCCGGGTGCTCTGGTGTTTCCCCGCTCACAGCCAGCTCCAATGGGCCTTGCTGGCTGGTGGGGAGGAAGGGGCAGCCCTCCAGCAAGGTGTTTCCCCAGCTTGTAGGTGCAGGACAAAGTGAGAGTACATGGAATTTAGGAAAAACTGTCAGCATGACTCTCCCAATCCAGGCACCAGCTGTTAGCTGTTCCCATTTCCCACTGTGTGCCCTGTGCTGGGTGTGGTACAGGAGATGCAGAGACACCGAAATCAGAGCAGGGGCAGGTGTCAGGTTTTGCTGAGCACGAGTCAACCTTTGGCTTCTACCCCCAGTTTTGCTGCTGTGATAGCCCCTTGTGATCTTGCCTCAGTAACCATGGGATACTCACTCCAGGCAATAAAGTCAGATAATAAGAAAGACTGTTTGAAAATGCAGGCTCTTGGAATTTTATTTTCTGCTCTGTTATTACCTTCCCTCTCTGAAAAGGAAAGTTTTCCAAGAAGAGCATATCTCTAGCTAACTCAGTCCAGGGAAAGGTAATGGCATTCACAATGCTGCTTCTAATATTATACTTCCCATCTACTTATCCTCAGTGCTTGGTCTCACAGAAGGATCCTTCCAAGTGTTTTGCCAGCCAAATAATTAGCAGTGATGCTAACAGATGAATAGAGAATCAAGGAAATTGTATTTTGTATTAGCTGTTTTCTTATAGGATATTACAGCCCCTAATTAGAAGAGTGTGATTGTTCTGAGGTCCCACAGGATATGGGTTTGTAAGTCAATGAGCAACACTGTTCCAAGGAAAAGCCACAAGGGATGTATCTACAGGAAAACTGCAGATAGCCCCAAGCTTGCTGCCTGTTCTGCCTGGTGTTTTGAGAGCTTTGGTGTGTGGAAAAACATGAGGAGTTGAGAAACGAGGTTTTTTCTCCAGGCTGTGGTAACACAGTGGGTAAAAGAGTGGTGTAAGGAGGACAGCAAATTAGCCAGGGCATGGGTCTGGCTGAAATTGAGCAAAAGAGGATTTAGGACAGACAAAGGGTAACTTGTGGAATTACAAAGTGGGTGAAGCACTTGAACGGATTCCCCATGGAAATTGCAATGAATTCCCCATGGAAATCTTCCCTCTTGGAAGATGCCTCTGATCCTACCTGGCTGGTAGAAGTCTGGGGAGAGCTCCCTGGCCATCATTCTGGCTATGCCCGATTCATTGTTGGCTGCCTGAGCTGCCTGCTCAGACCCTTCAGCCTTGACTTTGGCATGAGCCGTCCTGCAGAGAGAAGAGGGGAGAACAGTGAGTTCCCTCTGAGCCAAGGTCATCCCAGCTCACCCAGCAAACCCTGGCTGGCACCAAAACTGATTCAGCCCATCTGCCATAACAGCACTCAGAATTTGCCCGTGTGACCCAAAACGCTACACTCAGGGAGAGAAGAGCAAATTTTCAACAAGGAAGGGGCCCAGATGCTCGAGGGTAAGGTGGAAAGGTTGCACATAGGGAGCAGGGCAGGTGTATTTGCAAATATGAGCATGGTCGTGTGTTGCAGTGAGGCAGCAGGTGCTGCAGAAGGGGCTCCTTGCTGTGCTGCTCAGAGGAATGAGCGAGGCATCACACAGGCACCTTTGGTGGCTGAATTCCTCAGTGTGTCACCAGCCCCGAGCTGCTGCACCTCGCCAGAGGCAGTGTGCCCCTGCTCAGCACACAAGACAGGTTTTACCCCAAATTTCTCTCTTGTGGCTCTCCAGCAAACAACACACATTGTCCAGGGGCTCCTTTACTTGCTGCAGCCTGAGGGGCTGATCTCCCCAGAGCTATTCTCTCCCTCTCAGCTTGGCTCTCTGAGTCCTCTCTGCTCTTTCCCAGCACATCTCCCCCTTGTTTCATAGGGCTACAGGCTATGGGAGTTATTTTACTGGCCGGCTGTCATATTCCTCACATGCCTCATGCTCGGGGCCCTGTGATCTTTTTGCTAAAAGCAGGGCTGGCTTTACAGCCCAGCTGCTCACAGTCTGGGAAGGAGCTGACTTCAAACAGCAAGGTTGCACCTTAAAAATAAGGGGGGGGGTGAAGCACAGTATATTCAGCTGCTTTGTTGCACTCAAGTCTTGCTGAGAGCTGCCTTCCCCAGGCTCTCACTGTCATATTTTCTGAGGCTCCCCATATTCCCTGTTTCACATACAAATCCACATATTTTTGTGTGATAAGCAGTTAGCATTCCTCAAACACCAGTTCACTCCAAATTACAAACTTTACTGTGGTCTTAGGGAGTCTGATGAGTCCTTTTCAGATTCAGGTTGGTATCTGGTCATGTTGTATGACAAAAAAGGAGGAAAGATGCAGTTCTCATTCCTGCAGTGAAAACACTCCAGAGGAATTTCTGGACTGTAAGTCATGAAATGAGGATTGATTCCTTCCCATTAAACTGAGATGCAGCAGGCAGACAAGACAAGCTGAAGTCTGAATACCCAACAGGTGCAATGAAAAGGTGATAGAAGTGCTGTTCTGAGACCCTTACAAGGGAGAAGATGCACACATATGACATTCTGAATAGCTGCAGGGAAAGAACTAAAAGTAGGGCATCAATCCCATCTGATACAGGCAACATTGTGACTTGACAAGGGGCCAAAAACACTGTTCAGGGACTGTGATAGAGGACAGGGTGCAGAGCTGCTGTGGCTCAGCCTGTCCCTCCCAGGGATGACATCCCACTCTTCTGGGGCCGTGATTCACCTCCCTGCCCACACTCACACGTTATCTATCTCCCCACTTTCTCTGCAGGCTGAGCTGCCTGGGATTGCAGTCATTCTTGGTCTTTTTATCCAAAATTACTACAGCTCCTGAAAAACCCAGAGACATGATGAGGCAGAAAACAGCATTTTTAAGCTGCTGCTCGCAAGCAGGGGGTCTGAGCCAGTTCTGAACAGAGAAAGCACCTCCTTTTTTGGTAGCATATAATCAGCGTGATTAATTCCCCTATAATCTGGCAGGGGCCAGGGGGGATGAGTCTGTGCTCTCCATGCCTGGGGGATCAGAGTGGGCTGGGTGTGCTGTGCCTGAGGCACACAGCCTGCCTGGCGCCGGCCCCAGGGAAGAGGCTTGTGAAGGGAGGATCCAGCTCTTCATCCTGGCAGGATGTTCTCCAGGCCCTGCCTTTGTCCTGCTGCTCCTGGAGGATGAGATTCACCATTGAGAGATTAAATTCTCCCTTTCAGTTGCTCTCTGAGCCAGGCAGATGCTATCCTGACCAATTCCCAGCCAGACAATCTGCCAGCTGCCTCCAGCTGGAGGTGCAGCAGGCAGTTCCTCGCAAGTGCTTTCCTCAAAGCAGCTCTCAAAGAAGTCTGGAAGTTCTCTAGAGGTGGGGTCTGCTCTCAGTAGTAAGGACAGAGCTGAACATGTCACCTAGTGGGTGCAGATGGCTCCTGCATGCTCAGCTCTCTCCCAGCACCTGGGGACAACACAAGTGAACAGCCTGGGGATGTTGGAGGTTATGAGGTAGCTCCCAGTTATGCTTTTGTCTTGCTGGAGTTTTGCTTTCCTCCAGAGAAGCTGCTGGATGCTATTTGGCTGCAATTCCTGCAGACGAAAGGGTGACAAGACCAAGAAGATCCAGCCTGGGTTGTAGAGACTCAGTGAGGATGCTGTGGGTGGTGGGGAGCTGAGCCATCACTGTGAGACACCACGGCCCCAAGGGTAGCAGGGCTCTACAATGAGGGGTGTGAGACCAGGGACACTCTGGGAAAGCTCCCAGGCTGCACACACAGAGCAGTGACAAGAAGCTGAGCATCACAGCTTTGGCATCCTGCACTGCCCCCGTGGCAGCTCTCACTCTGTGGGACACAGCTGACCTCTGCTCCTGTCTCCCTGCTTGCAAAATCATCCAGAGGTGTTTCACTGTGGGGGGCTATGGTCAACACAGCTGCACTTTCAAATCTGGCACCTGCAGCTGACCACAAGTTGGCCCTGTCAGCATCCCAGGAGAGCACTGCTCTCCCAGCCAGCAGCCTGGCCTGAGCAGGAGTGCTGATGCCCTGTGCTGGGTCCCTCCGTTGCTGAGATCATTTATATGGCAGCAGCCAGGTGATGAACCAGAGGCATGGCATGGTGTCTGAAGTACGTCTTCCCTGGTTGAGCTGCACATCCCCAGTGCTGCTTACAGCCCTCCAAAAGCTCATGCTGAGGGTTTAGTAGCACTGTGACAAAGCCCAGCCTAGAGGGAAAAGGCCCAGCCATAACAATAACATCTAATTGGCCTCGAGTATCCCTGAATTTATTATTTATCCACGTGGCTGGCAGAGCCTGGAGTTCAGCACAGAGGAAAACTTGGCCCTGGCAGCAAAGCAGGAGACAAACACCAGCCACCCTGGGAGACCCCAGTGCATGCAGCACAACAGCCTGTCCTATCCCATAGCCTGGGGTCTGCTAGGAGCAGAAGTTAAGGAAAGAAAAAGCCCAGGGAGGTTTGAGGGTGTCAGGAAAGTGATTTTCAAACCTCAGAAGTGAAACGTGCAAGAGGAAAAATTTCTTCCAAGGTTAAGGTCTTCTCAAAAAGCAGAATGAGCTTTTGCAAAAAGGAAATGCCAGCCTTGATAAATTTGATGCTATTCAGGCACACTTTAATCAGGGCCACAGTTTTATTCACTGCTATTGTGTTGTCAGCTCCCAGTACCTCTGCACTAAACAGCCCCACAAAAACCAGCAGAGGAGAAAGTCAGGAGATAGAGGAGCTCAGCAGGAAACTGAAACAGAGACCACGGGGCTTTAGACCAGCCAGCAGCAAAATCCAAAAGTCCCATTTCAAGGCAGCACTGGAAAATGAGCCACGAACAATAAACACATCCAGCTGGAGGAAATAAACACAAAGAGGGGCCTTTACAAACCCCCACCGGTGCTCCCAGTCCCCAAAGGCAGCACTGCCAGGATGAGCGCTTCCCAACTGCACCCTGAGCCATCTCCCTGGGCAGTGCTGTTAAAAATAGCTCCAGTGAATTCTTTGCAAGGAGGAGCAGCAGCCTGGTGCCGAGCCGAGGGGAGGCATGTGGGCAATGTCTGCAGCCCCTGTCCCATCCCTGCTGCCTCTGCCTCCCGGCTGGATCACGGCGGCTGCCGGGCTTCACACCCCAGCAGGATGGGAGGGTTAAACGCATCTGCTGCTTCATTTGCTCCTCTGGCATGGCTCTAATGCTCTAACTGTTTTTGTACTAGAGCAGGACAGAGCACCACTCCTGTCCTTCCTGGCCATCTCCCAGAAACACTGGCTGGATCATTCCTCCAACTGCTGCTAAAATCCCCCGTGGACACACAAGCCGCAGCTGAGCACCACGCTAACAGGTGAGGCCCAGGCTGAGCCAGCACGCCCGTCTCTTTGGACAGTTTATGTGGTTTTGCACATCCACATTGGATTAGACTGCAAATGAAATTGGAATTAGCAGGGAATACTGCAAATACCAGACAGGGCTGGGGTGCCTGAAGATGCAGCAATGACCTTGCAGCTAGAAATAGGGGAACAGTTCAGCTTTCTACCCTCACATTTGCTTATTAGGGGAATGACAGACCTGTCCAGCACTGTCCTTCCTTCTCCAGGGTCTCCCTTCTCCCACTCATTCAGCAAACCCTTAGCAAGGGCCAACTGAACACCCCTCCAACCCAACCCATTCTATGATTCTATGATTCTGTGATTCTTGATATTAGGAGCTGTCTAGAGGACCATTAAGCAAAAGTAATTCATTAGTCAGTTCTAGGAAGAGAGTCTTCTGCTGAACTCCTTTCTCCTAGAAACTGGCTTTTCCACTCTCTGCCAAATCCCTGCTCCACCATCCAACAGGAATCATTCTGTCCTTCTGAAGAAACTTAAAATAATTGTTTGTATTGGCACTCAGAAGGGATCAAGGGAAAGCTGAAGAAGTGTTTTTGTTAATGGCAACACGATCCCTTCTGTGTTCATATCATGAAGACCAAGAGGACCCAGATCTGACCAGCACACACCTGGGCTGGGACTGGATGGTATTTGAAGGTCCCTTCCAAAATTCTATGATTCCACATCCTGACTAGGACAGAACTTTCTGGCTTCTCCATTTGACACATCATCTTCATGCTTGTGTCACCTCTAGAGCTGGAGCATCCCTTTCTTCCTGCTCAGTCCCAGTCCATCTCCCTCTGCCTCCACATGCACACAGATACCAGCAAAACTCTGCTACCCTCATTTGCCTGTAACCATCCCACAGGACTGAATATGCCTCTTCAGTCCACCTCTCATGCCACCTTCCCTGCCCTCAGTCAAACCCATCTGTCCCATCCCATGGGTGTCCTGCCCTGACAGACAGCTGTACCATTCCCCTTCCTTCTGCTCTCTTTGCTCCATCAGTCACATGCATGTACCCACCCCACTTCCACTCTGACATCCCTGGGGTGCATGAACCTTTGCTGCTTTATAACACGGACTCTGCACCTGCAAGGTGTGATCTAAATTGTGAAATAACCATAAATCAACACAATTTGCCTCCTAAAGGAAACAATTCCATACTACCAAAGCAGAAATCCAAAAAGAGAAACCATCCTGACCTTGCAGAGCAGCTCATGAGATGCCCCAGGCTTTCTCCTCTCAGTGCCAGCACTTACACAGAAGTGGTAGCACTTTGTACATGCCCAGGCTACTTGGCTGGATTAATCAGACCTTTTTTCCTTCCTTCCACAGAAAGGGCGTGACCAGGCCATTCAGCCCAGAGAAGAGCATCCTTTTCTGTGCAGTGCTTTAGGAGCACAGGCCTGGCAGAACTCCCTGCCACCTAACAAGCTCAGCCTTTATGATTACTTGGTGAATTTTTAAAATACCGAAATGTTATCCTTAGCTCTAAATAGCTCTGAGCCACTTGCATCTTTCACAGAGGGATACTTCCCCTTGGAACAGTTAAAGTGATATTAATCTTTGGGCAGACAGATCTGCAGCTGTCTTCAATAAGATGACAACCGACTCACCCCAGCGCCAGTACAGAGGATCTGTTCGATCAACCTCCAGGAGCTGAGTGGGACCGGGTGGCCAGCGGTCATCAGGGCCTGGCTGATGGCCACATGGGAGCCCATGGGCTGTGATGAGCCCCTGGGGCTGGCACAGGCCCCAGCTGCTCTCTGTTTCCCCCACAGCCCCAGGATGCAGCCAGCAGCTGCCCAGAGCTGGCTCCACATGGAGCAGAGCAAGCCAGAGCCTGCCAGCTCCAAGGGCTGCTGAAACCAGGATGGCACCACAGCCCAGGGACACTGCAGCAGCCTCAGATGGGCAGAACAGGCAGCTCCTGGCCCGGCTGGAGCCTGTCCTGCCAGCACAGCCAGGCTGGCAGCAGCTCGTCAGAGCACCCACAGAGACATCTTAAGGGAGAAGGAGGATTTGCAGCTGCCAGCTTGACCCTCTCCTCCTCCCCCTGGTTTTCAGGGCCACTCTGCTGCTCTGGGTGCAGACTCAGTAGAGCCCCCAGAAGCAGCAGCAAGTCGCTCAGAGCAGCACAGCCTCGGGGCTATGCCCAAATGCCAGTGATTATTCCAACTTCCAGGACACCATCACCAAAGGGGCTCAGCAAATTCCCTGGGGACCCTGATTTAAATAGCTGCTACTGCAAGATGAAAGGAGCGGGTTATCCCACTGACAAGCACATCAAAACATCTTTACAGGGCATATGCAATCAGGGCTCTTCAGCCTTTCCATCCCTGGTGTGCTCCTGCCTCCTTGCCTGCACCGGCACTGAGTGAGCAGGGGCTGCTCCCTGCCCTGCTCTTGGAATTCCCATTTCCAAGAAAGACCAAGGATGCAGCAGACATTTATTTTGAGGGAGCCTGCCTGACTCAGGAGCTGCTGCCCAGCCCCAGGCTCTGCCAAACAGACAGCATCCATAAGTGGAGTGTGTTTTACCTGATTGCCTGATCCACCAGCACTAAAATGGGTCAGAAAGTCTGTGTTTTCACTCTGAGTTTGTTGGGTTTTTTTAACTTAAAGTTTTAGCAACTTCTAAGTCAAATGTTTTTCTGATTTCAGCAATCCAAATTAAGAGGGTGAGGAACTGCTGTAGCTGTTTTGTGAGGATTTTTACCCAGTCAAAAAAAAAAAAAAAAAAGGCAGATTTTTTTTAGGAAAATGAAGGCATATTTCTTAAAATACTGCATTTGCCCAAAACCCCAATTACTTATCAAAATTTAAAGTAGGAGCATTTTTCTCCCAGCCCTCTAGGTCTCTGGAGTGGATGTTCACAGATCTGAGGTCCAAGAGAAAGAAGAGAGGGAGCTGTGAGGCCACCCAGCCCATGTCCCACACTTCAGTGCCTGCAGCTCCCATGCACCTGTAGCCAAGGCTGCTGACAGCACCCAGGCAGACGGGACACCCGGTCCCTGCCAGCCCTCACTGAAGAATCATCAGGCTTTGCAGGAGCAAAATGAAAAAACTTGGACTGAGAAAGCCAAAGGGCTCTGGCTCAGCACCAGGATAAGCTGAAGAAAATGCCCCTCCTCCAGGAGGAGGGAAGGTTTCCTCATTGCAGGCTTTCTGTTTAAATTGGACATTTTCCTTAAATATTATTTCTTTTTCAAGATAAGGCTATTTCACATTCCACTGAAATGATGATAACCTCTGAGCAAAGCATGATTGAATTCAATGATTTCTAAGCCCAGCTCCCTGCCAGGTGATTCCAGGCATTTGGATGGGAGTCACAGCCTTCTTGTTCCACGCAGCAGCAGATCAGTTGAACCAGAGGCTTTCATTTTCCACAGTCATTTTTGCAGATTAAAGTCACACTTCATTTTTCCCTTTCTGTGTTTGTAAGCTGGTGAGATAAGGATTTCCCACAAGGTTGGAATGAACAGCCCATTAATTCCACTTTCCCTGCCTGGATGGCTATCTGAATTGTACCCATCCCTAGGGCTGACATCCTGCCATCCCATCTCTGCTGCTCTTGAGGGGATCCCTGCAAGCCATGCTTGCTTGCCTCAATCCTGATAACCCAGGAAGCCCTGGAGAAAGCTGTGTGCTGTCCAGCAGATGCCTTCTCCTTGGAGCTACTGAATGTCTGTGCTCCCTCTTACCCTAATAAGGCATGAAAGTGCCTGAGGAAATTCATGTGAGGTGGGTGGAAAACAGATAAAGCCATGCAGCCTCCTCCAGAGTCAGAGCACATCCCGTGTAAGGAGCACGGTGGGCCAAAAATGTGTCAGTGCTGGAACTGCAGCCAGCCTGCATGAGGCTGTTCTGGGAGAGGGATGGAAGAGAGAGGTAAGGGCATCACACCATCCCTCACCCAGGGACACTGAATGCCTCCAGCCCACAGAGCCTCACACACAGCCCCCCTGCATGGGGGGACACACTGAGGGGGTCCCGCAGCTGGGGTGGGTGTCTGATCCTGGCTCTGGACTCCAGCACAGAGAAGACCTCACCCAAACCCTACAGCCCTCTCCCTGCATGGCTCCAGAAGATGAGGGGAACGAGGATCAGGCAGAGGTTTGAAAACAGCAATATTTCTGCAGAGCTGCAGACTGCTGTGCCACACAGAAAGTGTGAGAGTCCCAGCCCTGGGCTTTGGCTGGTGCAGAAATAGATGCCAGCAACTGGGATTCTATTAACCAAGGGTGATGAAACAGGATTATCCTGTTTATAAACACACCAAGCTCTGTGAGAAGTGTCTTTACTGGGACAGCAGGACTGAGGAGCATCCCCTCAATGCTGTGTCCTGGCACTCAGCTATAGCAGGTGCTGTGATGCTGCTCTTGTTTCTCCCTGTCTATGTGCACAGTGACTCTGAACCCTGCCCATGGAAGCATTGTGATGCAGATTTCCACTGTGGGGGCTGTGGGGCAGCCAGGATTCCTGGAGCAGCCAGACCCAGCCATCGAGGAGCTGTGCTTAGCTCAGGCCACTCCACTGCCTCCAGGTGTGTTGTACCTTGCTAGGAGTGACCCTTCCACTGCACCCCGTGGGGAGGTGAGGGGTAGTCCTTGGTCCCCCTGCACTTGTCTTTTAAGCCCCCTGGGAGGTCAGGTTGTGACATCTCTGATCTTTGGTGTCTGATCATACAGCTGCAGGAATGCTGCTCCCAGCTCCTGTGTCCCTCCCTGGCAAACAGCAGCCAATAACCCACCCGGTGCTGGGGAAAGCTCTGCCCATCTCCTGCCTGCTGCTGCTGCCTCCTGATTGCACTCCCATCCATCCCACACGGAGGTGTGGGGTCCTGGAGCAGAGAGACTGTGAGGAGGGGAGAGCAGAGGAGGATCAGTTGCTCCCTCCTGTCCTGGCAGGGACTGTCCAGAGCCACGGCTGCTGCTGCCCACTCTCGCAGGGTGGCCATGAGCATCCTGCCCTCCTCCAGCTTTAGACCTAAAGGTCTGGGAATGTGCTGAACTCCTGAAGTGTCTAATGCCTCTGCCTCTGGCTAAAAGCATATTTAAAAAAAAAAAAAAAACTAAAGCTTTTCAGAGCAAACCCCAAGTCTGATTCAACAGACCTAAAATCCCAGGTCTGAAATCTGGCCTCAGGGAAGCTGAGCTGTGCTGTCAGCCCCAGGAGAGCCAAGGCCACCGTGGCCACCAGCCCAGCACTGGACACACACCATAGCTCACCCAAGAGGTGCCTTGGGAAGTCATCCCTTTGGCTGCCCCACTTTCCCCACCAGCAGCTGGAACCCCCAAGAGCAGTGGGGACAAGGGCAGAGCTGTGCCAAATAAAGCACCTTCCGAGTGGGAGCTCACAGCCGAGCCCCAGCGGCGTGGGCTGCCCCGGCCCCAGCTCTCAGCTGTCACCCTCGGGCCGTGCTGATAAAGCCCTGCTCTGCCTGCCCTTATTTAGTCAGGAGCCTCTGCTGACTCCAGCGATTTTGGGACGTCATTTGCACCACACACCCGCGTTCCCCAAGGAGACGCTCGCTGCTGCCCGGCCACGCAGCCTGGAAATGCTGAGCACAGGGAGACAGCGGCGGCGCTGCCGGGAATGCGGCCAGGCAGAAGAGGCTTGGAAAGTGATACAGGAGCTGTCAAGCGCTCTTGTTATTTGAAGGGAGAGCTAAGATGTGCCCCAAAGTCATGGCTACAGATAGAAAACCAACTCAGGCTTCAAAACAAGGCAAAAGCTCCTACTGTGAACAAGGCCCGTGTGTTGGCAGCAGGGAAGCCACAGCAGTGTGATTCCTGGCACAGCCCAGGCTCTGAGCAAACCCCACTGAATCAGGAATCGATGCCCCACACTTCAGAACACAGTCTAGAAATTCCTACAGATACCTACAGATATTACACTAAAACAAAAATACATCCAAAATGTATTCACTTGGAGTTGCACTCTCCAGGCATAAACCACACAGGGGCTACAGGGCCAGCACATGAGGACAAACTGGTGAAGCCCAGCAGCAATTATTGCCTCTAATATCTTGCTGTCCTATTGATCCCGTGACATCTGGCAGACACATCTGAGGTGTTACTGCCAGGACATGCACCCGTCAAAGGATCTCAGAGCTTGGCCAGACCCGTGCCTTGCAGGACATATGGCCAAGTCCCTCCATTGATTTTGGTCCAAGTCACTGGGAAGCACAACCACATGCAGAAGCAGACCACGTCAGACACTGCTGCAGTGGGACAGAGGTTGGATTTGCAGTGTTTACACTCATTTTGTCCTTAAAAAGCACCAGAGAGAAGGAAAACCCCAGTAAAACTGCCCAGATACTGAGCTCACAGATTTCAAAAAATCAAAGGTTCCTCCTGCGGACAGTCCTGCCCTTCCTCTTGCTTTATTTTATTTTATTTTCATCTGTTCTGAAGAGATGAAAGCCAACCATTTTCATGCTTCTTCTCCCTGCATTCCGTGGGACCATCCTCCCCATTTGACAGGCAGACACGTGCTGCTCCCCAAGCACAAGGAGCATCAAGTACCCGGGGTACAAAGCACCCTATTCTGTACCAGCCCGTGTGCCCACAGAACTGCAGGGCAGCTGTTTCACACCTCAGGATGGCTTTGAACCAGCTCACTGATGGCCTGGTGGTGGCAGTCCCCTCTTCACAGTCCTACAGCCAGTTTGTGTACTTCAGCTCTGGGGAGGTGAAGCCCCAGCTGTGATCCCAGGCTCTCCCCGTGCTTCCCATCCACCCCAGCTTTTTTTCAAAGGAGTCCCCAGTCAAGGTGGAGGGTGGGAAAGGGGAGGCTGGAGGGACGCAGCAGGTGCCTTCACCTGGCACTTTGGGAGCAGCTGAATTCCTGCTCTGACAGGAGTCCTTTGGGATCACAGCAGGGCAAGTCCTGGGGCACGAGCAGTACAGGACATGGATAATGAACACCAGGCAGTGTGTGTTAACCCTGCATCCATCCATGGCTACCCCGGGGCAGGGGTAAAGCCACGTCTGCCAGCTGCCACAGAGGCTGTGCTCCAAGGTGACTTTTCTCCAGACTGAGAGCAGCCTGGGTGAGGCTTCATACTCCAGCTTCCATCAGCTCCATCCCTCTAGCTGATCTCCAGAGCTGCTGATAGGCATGCCCAGGGTTTTTATCCAATATCTGAGCAGCACCAATGGGCTTTGCATGGGGTGAAGCTGGATGGGCTGCTCAGGACAGCATGGCCCCAGGCCAAATGGTTTTCACTGAAATAAAGAAAAACAGAGCTGTTCCCTCAGCTGACACTGAGATGATATCCTCAGCTTCTTGCACAACTGGGAAAGCAGCTGCACTGCCAAGCCGGGAGGATTCAAGAGGGAGCTGAGGAGGCCAGGGCAGCACTGCTGGGGCAAGAGAGGCAGTAGGACAGGCAGTAGCTGGCTCTGCCCACGGCAGAGCTGGAACACCCACAGTGAAACAGCAGGTGGGACAGGAGCTGTGAAGCAGCCTGGTGCCTCAGACACCCTCGGAGCACAGTGTGGGACAGGGGAGGCTTGGTGGCTGCACTGACCATCATCCCTGGCTGCTGCTGCTCTCTGCCCAAAGCTCACAGACAGGGCACCCCTCAGTGCTGCTGACAGCCTCCAGCCACGCACCCCAGAGCTCAGCACGTGCCTGGGATTCCTGTGGCGCAACTGGCCGAGGCAGCTTCCAGCGCTTGGGCTTGTTTTCCTCGGAATTTCTATCCCTAAAGAGCCTTTTATGGTGCAAAATGGGAGAAATCTGCCCTTCTCCTGGCACTTCACCCCCAGACAGCAGAAGGCTGGGTGTTAGGGCAGTTTAGTTCTGCAAGGGGCTCCCCTGAGTGCCACAAGCAAATGAAGCTCCAACATCCATGTTCAACAGCACACAGGGTGCAGGGGTAGTTGGGAATTTGCACAGCCCACCTGCTGTGTCCTGGAAATTAGTGCCTAGTAATAATCTTACACGCAGATATGCCACATCTTCCCCCAGGAAAGGATGGGTGTAGCCTCGAAGGCTTTTTTTTTTTTGGGTAAGGAACACACTGCCATCTGATGAGAAACATAAAGGCTCCATCTAGAAAGCTCCACCTCATAGTGATGAACTCAGACAATGCTAATGATGGTGCAGCCCTTCTATAAACTGTGATAATCAGTTTTCACAATCTATCCACAATTATTCTGCCCTGGGTGTGGAAACTGAGGCAAGGTTCAAGGCCAAAGCAAAAGGTGGTGGCAGAGCTGGGATTTAAACTAAGGACATTCTCCAGGAAAAATTATGTAGATTTACTCTCTACCCCAGATCTGAGGTGAAAGGAAGAGGGAGAAGAGCACAAGTCAGACTTACAAAAGGCATCAGGTAGAGAGAGTGGCTCCGCCCTGAGCAACACACACCAAGAATAAACACTGATGGAAACACTGAGTTATAGTTTACAGCACGGGGAGCCTGAATTCCCCTCTCCCAGCGGGTCCAGCTCAGCTGCAAGCAGTGCTGCAGGAACAGGACTGGGGTGCCACACTCCCAGCAAGCACAGCGATCCCTTCCCTGCCCAGCAGCCACACCACTGCAGGGTCTGCTGGCTGAGGACTCCCTGGAGGAAACCAGCTTCCACTCTTATTTCCTCCAGCTCCAAGGTTTCCTTAATAGGAAATTATTCCCCGGCCGCACTGGGGAGGGATGCAGTCCCCTGCCAGGGCAGCGGGTGCATTCCAGCCCCTGATTGAAAACACTGCAGAGCCTCTTTTGATCCAAAGTGTAAATAGTGTATAATAAAAAGAGGTTTGTGTAAACCAGCCAAGCTCTCGGGGAGCAGCGTTTGCAGCTCCAGCCTCCTTATTCACACCGTGGCCACACGCTTCTCCCGGGCACGGCAAAGCTGGTGCCGGGCTGAGCCTGCCCTGCCAGGAGGATCCAGGGCCCCACGCCACCCCAGCCTGTTATTTTTATCCTGCATGGAGCTTCACTTGCAGTCCTGCTCGGTTTTCTCCACAGTCCCTGGGTGGTGTTAAAAAAAAATATCAATCATGCTCCCCACAAAAGTTTGGAGGAGAAATGGCTGCCAGGAGAGTAAAGCAGGGGTTTCTCCAAGGAGCTGAATGGGGTTTGGGAATAGGTGTCCTCCTCATTTATTGCCCCCCTCTACTTGATAATGAAATAACTGGTAATTAAACAGGAATTAAACGAAGTGTAACAGGACAGCCATGGAGTCACAGCCACTGGCCAGCAGCTGAGCAAAGCCTGTGCAGGGTGAGGATTTCTTGGAGAGGCCAGGTGAAACCTCAAGGACTGTTACAACCCCATTTCCCCAAGGAAGAGGAGAAGAGTGAAGGCTCCAGCCCTGCCTCCCAGATCTCTGTTCCCTGTGGGATTGGCTCTGAGACTGGCAGGAATGCTTTAGGGGGAGCATGCTGCCAACACAGCTCGGACACAGGCAGGGATGTGAGCTGGAGGAGGAGAATTTCCCCTGCCCTTTCCAGGCAGACCCTGAAGCCACTCTTATTTCCTCTCTCCTCCATCCCAGGAGGGACAGTGGAGCAATTACACTCAGCTGCTAAACTTGACAACCCTAACACATCCCACAAACTCCCCAAAGAGCCACACCATGGCTCCAAGGCCAAGCTATGTTCTGCTGCAGCCCCACTTTGCCTGGGACACATCTTGCTGATCATGAGCCTGTTGGATTTATCACCATCAAACCCCACTGTCTCTCATGTTGCCCCACCAATGCCCAGCAGCTCTGACAGCCTGGCACAGCATCAGGATGCTCCCTGTCCTGCTGAGTGCCAGGGCTGGTAACAGTTCCCGATGTCCAGCACCTCCCCTCTGGATCAGGGCTGCAGGGGGACAGGAGAGGGGATGAGAAAAAGGACAGCTCCTGACCACAAGGGACGGGGACCATCCCCACGGGAACCTGCGTGTTGGAGCTCCGAGCACCCACCTGGACGCTGCAATCTCTGACTTCTGCCGGGCGATGGCCGCAGCCCTCTGAGCCCCTTCCACGCTCCTGTCCACCTTCTGCCGGATCTTGGCGCTCTTGAGGGGTATCACACGCTTCTTCATGCCCTTGACCAGGACATTGTGGCGGTACTTGCCCTCCTCCTTCTTGCCGTCGGGCAGCGTGGTGCAGCCGTAGCCGTGCCGCAGGTTGTCCAGCCACTCGCCCTCGTACTTGAGCCCGCTGGAGCGCTCGCTGACGCCGAAGCCGGCGCGCTTGTCGTTCTTCCACTCGCCCATGTAGGTCTCCGTGGTGGTGGCGTCGATGTCGGACTCGAAGGGGGTGTATTCCTCGCCCTCGGCGCCCTCGCCCAGGCTGACAGTGGAGGTGGCGTCGCTGGCAGCCGAGCTGATCCCGCTCTCGCTCTTGAGGAAGCTGACGCGGCTCTTCTGGCTGGCCAGAGATGACTTGGACTCGGACTTTTTCAGCTTCCCCAGCAAGGAGCCCCTGCGGAAGAGCCCCCCTTTCTTGGGCTTGCCGGCCTCGGCGTCCGCGTAGAGGCTGAGGGCGAAGCCGCCGCGGGTGATGGTGGGCGAGAGGGGCAGGCTCTCGGGGTTGGCGGCGGGCGAGTCCTGCTGGGGCAGGGTGCCATTGCTGTGCTCGCTGCGCAGGGAGGACAGCGATGTGCGCAGCGGGGAGCGCACCACCGAGGCCATGCCGTAGGGCACGCTCTGGCGCACGCCGTAGCCGTGCCGCATGCCATTGGTGAACTGGCCCTGGTACGTGCCTAGGGGAGACAAGAGGGGCAGGCTGAGAAAGCGGCTGCGTCCTGGCAGAGCAAAGGGACGCGAGCTGTGGAGTTGCACTGACCCCAACCCCGCTGGTGCTCACCCGCGTGTAAAAGCATCAGTACCTACGGAGCACAGGACACCAGCGCAAAAGGCTCTGCTGGCAGGTGACAGCAGTTGGAAAGGGACTGAGGCACCAGGGACACTGGTGCAAACCCAAAGCTACTTACTGTACGGGATCTGGATTTGCATCCAGGGCAGGGAGAGGGAGGCAGCCCTGAGGGGCGGAGTTTGGGCTGTGCAGGGGGTGGCAGCAGCCCCAGCGGGCATGTGAGCTGCAGTGGCACATCTCTCCTTGGCTTGGTGACAGTCCCTTTCAGCCTGTTCTGCAGTCTGACACTAGCAGGCTGCCAGGACCATCTCTAGACCCCTGAGTGCAGATCCCACGTCCATTGACTGCCCTGCTACCTGAAGCCACATCTCCTAGGTGCTGACATATGGGCTTCTCTGAGTTCCCAAGATCAAGGCTTGTGCCACACTAAATGAAGCAAGAGATGGGGAAAAAAGGGAGGAGAGAAGCAGCTCTGTATGGGTTTCCTTTAGCTCTGCCCCAAAAAGCATCACCCCACCGCACTCCTCCAGACCCAGCTCGGGAGGGCAGATGTTGATGGGAGACACGGAAAGGACTGATCGTGTTCACCATGGCCAGAGCTGCACCTTGGGTACAGGACCCTGCTAAGGACCAGCAGGACTTTGGCAGTGACACCTTGAAGGAGTGGGACACTGCTCCTCTCCAGACCCCCTGATGCCAAAGGTGAGCACATTTCATAGGCTTCAGCAGAGTGGAGACCCCCACTCTGACTTTTCTCACCAGGATGTCAAGAGACTTAAATTAACTGCACCAGAGGCCCCACAAGAAGAGCTCCTGGGAAGGGCAGGGGGCTGGTGGGGCAGCAGGCAGCCTTGACCCACAGCACCCATCATGCCAGCACAGGGAAGGTCAGAACATTCCCGAGCCCTGTGGATTGGGATGAGCCTGGGATGAGCCATTTTCCCAGCCTGGCTCTCGTCAGTCTATAGATACAGTTGCCTCAGAAACCAGCAAACCACCCAAAACAGAGGCAGCATTCTGCTCTGCTCCTGGCTTTACAGGTCCTGGAATGGGCCACCCCACCCCAGACCAGCACCCTGTGGAACAGAGGCTGCCAGCAGCTCTCCCAGCTTGAGGCACAAGCAGAGGGTGATGGGGGAGCACAAACACCTTTGGAAAGGTCACTCCATTCCTTCACTCTCCCAGGTGTTGCTTCATGTAAGTGAAGAGTCAGCCATGCTGGGGGTATTTTCACAGACATCTGTCCCAAACCTGGTTTGCAGAAAGCAGTGACCTACCAGAAGACACATGATTTTGGGAGAGCAAGCACTCCCACGGTCCTGGGGAGGCTCAGCCAGGGCTGGGCTGAGATGGAGGGGGGTGACCCATCTTCAAGGCATTAATCTCCCCCCTCAGACACTATTACTGAGCCCAGGGATGACCCTGCTCCCCAAGGAGCAAATCCAGCTCCTTCTTTGGCGATTGTGGGAGTGCATATTTTACAGCCTCCCAGGCCACTTCTGCAGCATAATCTCTCCCCCCAAGCTTCAGGTTTCGTTGAAATCCTCTTTGGACCCGCCTGTGGAGTGTTAACTTACAGTGCTGAGGGCCAGGAAAGACAAGAAGTGCCCGAGTGAGCAGCAGCTGCTGCCCTGGGTGAGCTGCCCCCAGGCCAGCCCCTGCCCACCCTGCGACACACAGATTTTGGGGTCCCCGTAAACAGTTGGTCTCCCCTACAAAAAAAGTAGGGATTCATGTAGTACAGAGTATCTGCAGACTGCAGCCAGCCATGGGGAGCCATTGGCCAGAACAAGGGGCCACTGCACATTTTCTTGGAAGAGCTTGAAGCTCTGAGAGGGAAAAATAAGGAAAATTAAGCATGGGTTTGGGCAGGAGTCAAGGACCATCACTGGAGATCCCAGGTATCTGCATGTGTTCCTCACCATGGAGCCAAATCCCTGTCCATAAAATGGTGATGAGTCTTCCTTGTGCAAACTGAAGCTACAGTGACCCCCATAGTGCCCCATGTCCCTCCCTGGTGAGGTCAGTGCTCCATCCCACCCGCCCAGCCAGCGAGCAGGGCTGACACACGATCAGGGTGACATTGGAGACCTTCTCCTAGGATGGGAACAGCTTCACACATATCAGGCTGCAGCTGATAATGCTGCCATGTTAATTCCCTGGAAAAGGAACTCTGGAAAAGTCCTGCAGGTTAAGGGGGTTCAGCCACTCCTCAGGGGTCAGGTCAGAGCAGCTGCTGCACTCCAGCAAACCCCCAGCCCCCCTGTCCCCCTGAACAGCACCAGAGCCAGCTGGGTGGGAGAAACCACACGGCACAGTGGATGCATAATCTCTCCTCCCCAGTGGGAGCAGGGATGGAGGTGCCAACCCTCAACACAGGGTTCAACACCAGCGCTGCAGGCTGCTCTCTGCTCCCTGATTTCAGCCAGGACAGCACAAGCAACATTGTCCCTGTGACCAGAGCTGCCAACCCTGCCTGGATGAACGGAGGGCACCGACACGGTGCTGCCCAGCCAAGGCAGGGGTGAGCAGGCACTGCCACGTCCCTGTCATGCTGCCATTCCCTGCCTGGCTGAGGCTTCGTGCCAGGGCAGGGCCATAAACCAGCCCTGGAGCAGCGCCAGGGGCTGCGGGGAGCGCTGGAGGCGCCGGCGGCCGTGCATCAGGGCACGCAGGGCTTGAGCAGAGCCAAGCCCTGCCTCACCAACACGGCCCAGTGCAGTTGGTTCAGGAGAAAATGGGGCTGTGCAGAACCTCTCTGCAGCAGGGCTGCACGTCCCTGAGCCACCACCACACCCCAACACCAAAACAGCCTGGGCAAGGGGGGACGGGCAGCACGCAGAGCTGCCAGCCAGGCTGCCACGAGCTCACACGCAGCTGGGGTTCTGCAAAAATAATTAAAAAGCAATGGATATGGAACAAATAAATCTCTGTTTGGGATGAAAATGGGACAGAGCCCACTTCCCTGCCTCCCTGGCACTGGTGATTCATCAGGGCAGTGGGACAGAGTCCTTATCCCACTGCGGTGTGACTACTGGGGGACAGGACCCCAGTAATCCTTTCATGGCTTCATTTTTACTTGACCTAATGGCAAAAACCACTGGCTCCTCTGGAATCCCCAGGATTAAGATTCATCACCTTTGCACAGCCCCAACAAGGGGATGCTGCCAGGTAACTTCATAGGATAGGAAGGATTAAACTGTAGGATTGATGGAAATGATATCCCTGCCTCCTTCACCTCCAAATGCTCCAAAGGGGTGGGAGCACCCTGTGCTTCACCCCAGCAGCAGGATGGGGTGGTGCATGCCTGCATCAAATGCAAAAACTTCAGCTCCCAGTGCCCTCCAGCCCAGCAGCAAGATCCCATCCCCAGCAGTGACACATTTCCCCTTCCCAGCCTGTCTCGAGGCTCCCATATAATTAGTGATGAATGTAAATAATACAAACAACCATGTAAATAATGCAAACAGCTCAAATCGCATCCCTGCCCTACAGGCCCCTGCTGTCACCCAGATACTGCGATGACAGGCGGGTTACAACTCAGTCTAAGTGGCCAGGGACATTTAAACACTGCACAGCACCATGTGCAGGGCAGACCAGCAAAAACTGAGCTCTGCTTTTTGGTGCCAGCAGTATTGTCTGATGGGTCCTGCTGGAAAAGAAAGGCAAAGAAAACCACGTAGAGAGTTTAAAAAATTCACTATATTAATTCATGGGTCACACTCAGCCAGGCAGGAGCTTTGCTACAGAGGCAGCAGACAAAAACCAGCACCATCATGGCTCTCCTGGGCCCCTTTCCTCCTTTCCCAGCCACAATCCCATGGATGCTGCTCCTTCTGCCCCAGTCCAGGCCCCTTTCCACTGCGCTTGCCCTGCCACAGGGAGGAGTTGTGCTGTTTTATATCATTTCATCTGCCCAGTAAAGCACTTCTGCATTTCTATTCCCCTCTTCTGTGGTCTTGTGATCACTGACTGGTCTAACTGTTTCCCCGTGGATAATTGACACTGCTGTTTTCCTTAGCACCCTAGAGAACAAATTGCAGTATCAAAAATAAGTTGGTTTTAGGTTGCTGTGATTGCAAGTGAGGTTTTTTCCCCCCCATATAGATACATACAAGCAGTTATTTGTACAGCAAAGACAGGCTTTGGGCTAGACCATGGGTATGCAGCACAATCCACCATTAGCAGTGAGATTTTTTTTCTGCAGTAGGACTTGACTCAGGGTTTTGATGCACAGTCAAATGCACAAAATATCCAAAAAATGAGGCCTTCCTTACAGCATGGACAAAACTCACCAGGCAAAGCCAAATAACTGCATGTTTACTCACGTCTTATGTTGCAGAATAACGAGCTCCTTCATGCTACACCTTCCTCAACCCCACCCACTGTCTGCCCTTGTAAGGGCTCTGAGCTCTTCCCTGGTGACAGCAGTGCCCACAAGTACATCCAGCTTGAATACCCAAAGAAATATATCAGAATGTCACTGCATCTGCCCAGCCACACCAGGAGCTCTGAAACCCTTGGCTGATTTCAATCCATGTTACAGAAGGCTCCTTAAAGCCATCAGTCTCCCATAGCTTTCACAAAAATAGGCTTTTGGTAGTGGGGAGAGAAAGTGAATAACCAGTGCCTAGGCTGAGCTGTACCATGACCCTGGTTCTTATTAGAGACCAAAAATCTACATGTGATTTCAAAAAGCTTCACTCCAGATTTGGGCTTTTTTTAGCCACCAATCTTGGCCAGACACAAGATTCAAACACCGACAACCCTATAAGTATATTTTAAAATGTAAATTTTTATGTATGTCTATATATATATGCATATATAAAAAGCTAAAGTCTATTTTAAAACATCAGAATCAGCTACATTTCCCTGAAATCTGCAAACAGCCCAACCATGACCTAAAGTTTCTGATGACCTGGCAAGAGCTGCACATTCCCAGAGCCCTTTTTCTCGTGTGGCTGGCGTCCAAGGGGCTTGGGAATCATGTCCCCTACTTGAGGGACGGCAGATATCCAAAGCCTTTCCAGATGTTTATCTTGGCAAGCTCAAATCCAAACATTAACAGGTCCCATTAGCAGTCTGGCCACATCTGGATCTTGCAGGTGGTTACTGTGTGCAGGTAAGGAGACAAAGCAGGAAAAGGTCCTGCAGGTCAGCGAGACCATCCCATCCCTGTCCTACAGGTGTGAAGCTGGATGGTAATCCCTGGCTTTGGCTGCAGTTCTCTACATGTTCCTGTGCCATCAGAGAGGCTCATGCACTGAATGAACAGCTCAGAGCAGCCAGGGTATGACCCAGCACAGCCTCGTGGGGCTGAGCTCAGTGTTTGGCAGGGCACATCTTTATGGATCAGGGCTAAACTGCCAGCCTCGAGTGGCACCAGGGATCATCATGCACGTTCTTGGGTGTGGGACAACACCCCAGGGAGTGCTGTGCTGACAGAAGCAGGATATTCTATATCCTTACAGGAGAAAGCATTGGCTCATCTTCCCTGCTCTTCTGCCCCAAGCTTTCAGTCCAATATCTAATCAAACGCCTACGTCAAGTCTTACCACTCAAAATTCTCCCCCAGAACATTAACTGGAATGCCAGTAGCCCTTCACCCTTAGAAGGATTTGCATTTTAGGAAGCAGCAAGGAAGCAACTGTGCGAGTTCAAAGGAGACCTTGACATCTCCAGAATGAAATTCCCAACGGCAGCCGTTGCTGACAGTTGCCTGATTGCTGCTCTTCACTCATCAGAGCACATCTTCCATGTCAACTCCACATCTTATGGCCTCACATCAAGGTTCTGTGCACCGAACTGGCCATGCAACCTCCACCTGTTAAACCCTTCCACAGCCACAGGACAGAGAGGGGTGAAAATTTAAGGAGCTATAGGGATGTGTCAGTTTGTATCTGTACCTCCAACATCCAAGGGCACAAGGAAAATGGGCCAACTTCAAGACTGTATTCCCAGGCTTAAAGTCAACCACAAACCCACACAACTAATTGAGAAATATTTATGAAAAACATAGCCCTGAAAGCCAGTCTTGAATGAGTCCATTTTTCAAATGCCTATAAATGTGATGCTTTTCACTCTGGAGATTCATATTATTGCAGCTATTTTGCTTTATAAACTAACTCCAGTGCCTGTCCTAGATAAATATAGATGCAATTTCGATCCATGTTTTGAAGGGTATTTCTTTCAAATCACCCTCTCTATTTAGCTATCCTAAATGTGGCAGCTCGGAACATTACAGTGCTGAAGAGCTACAAAATTACTTGCACAGAAATTCTTGCAATGTTTCTAACCCCAGAATTGTCACTAATGCAAGAACACAATTAGAGCGAGGATTTGCAGAGCACAACAAATATCTGACTACGTGGTGCAGCTGTATTGTAGCAGGGGTTGAAAGCTTCCAAATAACCGAAGGGATTTATTTTGGAGCAAGGCGTGTGGCTACATATTCTGAACAGCTCAGATAGACTCAAAACTCTTTGGCAGAGCAGATGTGCAGGCAGCCCGTCAGAGGCGTGCAGGCAGTGTTTGATGCATAGGGAAGGCGTGCTGAGATGCTGTGGGTGGCTCACATCCGACACGAGAACATTCACAGCTCGCTCTGGTCATGCATCAGCTGGGGCTTTGTGCGCTGGTTCAGCCACGAGCTGCAATAACCATTCCACGTGGAACCAGGAGTTAAAGACTACACAAAATCAAGCTGGTTGGTGTTAACTACCAATATAGGCACTTACGAGCAGCTTGGGGCAATGCTCCTGCTGCTCCTTCCTTGTGTCCGCAGACAGTGAGCCACACGTGCTGCATCCAGCTGGGAAAATCAGGGCACCCACACATGGATGGGATGGCTGCACCCCAAGCTCCCCTTCTTGGCTGAAGCAGCCCAGTGGCTCACTATAGGGCACTGTGCCTGTCTAGATCTCACCAGTGGGGACAGGACCAGGTCACCTCTTCAGCAGGGACAACATGCAACCTGTGTTGTCACAGGCTGGGTATGACGCTGCTCATCCCCCTCCCGTTCCCTCTGGAGCCACCCTTACCTCCGTCAGCGTAGGTCTCGGTGCCGTAACCATCCTGCAGGCCATTGTTCCATGTGCCCTCGTACTTGGCTCCGCTGCTCATGCTCTGCCTCGCGCCATACCGTCCCTTAAAGCCATGGGTCCACTCGCCTCTGTAAACCCACCGTCCTTTGGTCTCGATTCCCAGGCCGTGCCTCTTGCCTTGGGACCAGTAGCCTTCGTAGGTGTTGCCACTGGGCCACGTGTATATGCCCACCACCTCGAAGCCGTAGTTCCAGGAGCCTGAGTACTCGCCCTGGCCCTTGGGGCCGGTGCAGATGCCGTGCCCGTGGGCTTTGCCCCCCTCCCAGCCCCCGCAGTAGGCGCCTCCATCATCGAAATCAAACCTGCCGCCGCTCATGGTGCCCTCCGGTGCCCCTCAGCCGGGCAGCGTTCCCAGGGGCAGCGCTCCGGGGCTCCCGCATCCCCGGAGGGAACGGGCTGGGCGCCGGGAGCGGCCGCTCCTGCCTCGCCTGGCCCGGCCGAGGGGCTGGGGCACGGGAGGAGAGAGAAATGGGAAGAGAGGGAGGGGAGAGGGGCGGGCCGAGCCCCAGCCCCCCCCGTAGGGGCAGCCGCTCCGCGTCGGTACCTGCCCCGCGGGCACGGGCATGGGCCGCCCGGGGAGCCGCCCCCGCGGCAGAGGGACGGACGGGGGTCCCGATCCCCGCGGCGGAGAAGGGATGGGGGTCCCGAGCCGGCCGCTCTCCCCCGCCCGGCCGCCGCCGCCCGCCCCGTCCCGCTCTCCTCCCCCGCCGGGAGAAAGGTCAGCGCTGCCCTAACAAGGCCATCGGATCCCAGGAGCTGCTCCCAAAAATAACCCCCCGGAGCCCGGCCCCCGCCTCGGGGCCCTTTTATGAAGGAGGAGAGAGACACATCCCACCCCCCCGCCGTCCCCCGCCCCGGGCAGGGATCCAGGCGGAGAAGAGGCTGGGAAAGTAAATGTCTGCTTAAAATAGAGCCCGGGAAGGGGCCGCCGCGCTCCCCCCGGGCCTGCAGCCGCTGTCCTGCTCCGCCGGAGCCCCGCGGGATGCGGGGACGGAGCGCCCGGGCCGGGTCACTCACACCGTGTGTAACCGGGCGGAGGGAGAACGAGGAGGTAGAGCTCAGGCGTCACCGGAGCGCAGCGTACAGCTCAGTCAGCCCCTCTGCTACTCCCCAAGTGACTTTCCAGAGCTGCTTTAGGGTAATGAAGGAAGTTCACTAGTAGTTATTGACCCCTCTCTCCCAAACAACAACAAACTTCCCAAATTTCCTTCTGTTTAACAGCCAGCAGCAGAATTCAGTCTGTGTGTGGAAAAGACCAGAGACAGCTGCAGACACACGGAGGAGGGACAGGACACCTTGTGTATAATAATGTCACCAAATACAGATGGCAGAGGACAAGAAATGAAAGACCAGGTAACAGGCTAACCCAAGCCCTCTGTTCTTCCAGCACACCCATCCCATTCCTAAAGACAGGGTCACAGCACGACCACGGAGAAATGACCTTCCCCTACTGACCACCATGCTGAGAAGCTGCAGGGTGTTACCAGCCCTTCCAGGGGAGATCCCAAAACCCCCCAAACTCTGGGGCAAAGCTGCCACAAACAACGGTGGGTTCAGACTCACATAACAGTTTTACAACTCAAACAACCTCCTCACTGGCATTTCTAGAAGAAAAGGTACAGAGGAACCACCCAATATAGAACTGCAAGAGAAGCTGTGTGTATGGACAGCACATAAACACAGAACATCTGCAGGCACAGGTGAGAAGGACCAAGTTATAAAGTTAATTACAAAGGGCTTCACTTTTATTCAGCCACAAGAAGGAATAGGCTCTTTGGTAACGGACTCCAGTGTGACTCAGAAGAGCCACTTGGCAGAACCAGCCCTCTAAAGCTTTCATTAAAAATAAGTCAGATTTTGAAATTGGCTCAAGTTAAATTTTTTCGTTGTTTTAAACTAAGCTTTTAGACTACTTAGGCAAGTTTTCAAGGTTCTTGCTGCATGATTAAGGGCCATAAATTCCCATTTTCTCAAAGCAAAACCAGAGGGTTTTGCTCTGTGGTTTCTGGGAAGACCAAAACATCTTAAAACACCTTGTAGTAACAGAAGAGAAAGCGTTAAAGCAGCAGTTGCAGCAATTCATGGTCTCTATTCCACAGTGTTCCAGCACTTAGGAGCCCAAAGATGTCGTAACTATCCCAAGAGGATGCCAAGTTCAGGACTATTGTAATTATTTACTTAGCAACTTCTAATTACACAGCACAGTTCTGAACTGATTGCACACTTTGTTTAAACGTTAATAACTTATGCAGACTTTGGCATTTAAAGAGCTTTTGTTGACCACCAAAAAACCCACACAAACTTCAGAAAGCAATGACAGTCTGTGTGCACCAAGGCACCACACAGAGCTGCTCTTATTTCTTCATTTTGGCAGAAAAATTCCCATTCTCCCCTGAAGACTGAGCTGGCTGCAGCAGCCAGCCCTGGCCTGGGGCTGACCTCTAGTGGCACTGCTTGTGTCCCTTCCCAGTCAGCTCACATCTTTCTACTCTCTGTTTTTACATCTCCTGGATTTCAATCCACTTTAACACAGTACTGAGGAGTGGACAGTGCAATCCTAAACCCTGCAGTACAGGTCTGTGGTACCTAATGAATGAAATGGTAAAAGCAGTGAAGTCTGGAAAGACACTTTTAGCCCCACAACAGTGATGTGGTTGGAATTTTCATTTGAGAACAGTTAAGAAGAATTATTTGAGAAATAAGGTCATTTTGCACTTTGCAGCCCAGTTTTGTAGACAACAATTAACAAAAAATTTTTTTTAATTCAGAACACAGGTGGCAGAAATGCAGCTATTGAAGAGCAGGGAAAGAGATGTGGGACCCAGGTACATTCTGCATGGTGTAGGTGACGCTTCAGAACTGGCAAAACAGGTAAACTTTATGTGGCCACTTGGCTCCAAGACACCAAGTACTGCCACAGAAATGAAAAAAAAAACCTCCAAGAATAACACCAAATGATTTTGCAGGAAAATGTTTGTTTCTGTTTCTTCTCCAGACCTTACAAGTCAGAAAAGTTGAGGTACTGTAAATAGTAAAGACAAACCAAACACAATTTTTCTCTTTCTCAACAAATTATTTGATGGGATGTTCCTTTCCTAGACACTCATAAAAGAGACACTGTGCTGATGTACACTATGTATGGAGAACTGCTTCCTTCTGAAGCAGTAAATTCCAGGAAGAATGCAAAGCTGGACAGGGCAGCTAAAGTGATGATGGTTTAGAAAGACTGGACTGGAGACAGTGCTCACAATTTCCCTACAACTGACAACTGTTCACTCCAGTCTAAGGGTCTTAATACCTGAAGGAAGGGTAATTCTGGTCCTATAAAGCAAGCTAAAAAAGAAGCTAAAAAAACCCCCAAACTGGCAGTGTATGAATTAAGAGCACTGAAATGAGCAAATGCTGGTTGGTTTGATCATCATAAAAAATACAGTGAGCAGAGCCCATGGCCTCACTTTTCCTTTGGTTAACCACAGCAGCAACTCCCCTGAAGAATGCAGAGTGTTACTCCTGCCGCAGACAAGTCTCTAAGGCCTGTTGGAAATTCAATAAAATGTTTGCTTTCCACTTTTCCAGTAATAGCACCAAGGGGACGATAGTCACACTCCTGTACAAAATAAAATCAAAGGTGCAAGCATCCAAAACCACAAGCCTGAGTCTTACAACCTGGGGTCAAAGTGATTTCAAAGAAGCTGAATGACACCAGATATCTCACAAGAAGAGCTCTAATCACCAAGCAATCTAGGGACTCTTCTCCAACAAACCAAAAAGAGGATTTTGAAAACAAAGCAGAATTAAGTGTTCTGTCTCTTAAGCACAGGCAGGTATGCTGTAGGTACATTTACCACATTATCTATTCCAAGCTTAAATGACAATGCTGAAACTAAATTGTTTGTCCAGCTTAAATAATGAACATCAGCTGAGATGCAAAGAAGTGTTTTTATTGCAAGCACAGTGAGTAGGGAGTGGGTTGCATATTCACACGATGTGCCTGAGGGCAGATTTAAGCCAGCCACCCTTCTGGTTTTAGTGCTCACTGCTGTCAGGTGTACATCATTTCTGCCATGTGAGACATTTTCTTTGGAATATACAAGTAATACTCCATGTATCCTGAAAGATCTTCAATAGTCACATCATCCACAAAGGCCCTGGCTTGCTCAGAGCAAGAGCGTGGAGAACTTGAGGGAGTTCTTGATGGCAAAGGCTGTGAGTGATCCTCAGAAACCGTTCTGTCAAGTGCCAGTGGGAGGGTGTTCTGCAAGCCAGAGAATTTGTACACTTCCATATCTTGCCACAGTTTGCACTGACAGGCTTTATCTGCACACACACACGGCTTACTTGTGTTCAGCCTGGACACAGACTGGAAGTCAGAAAGCTCCGAAGTCTTTAGGCTTGCTTTGGATACGGGAGAAGCAGCAGCTGGAGAGTTCTCCTGTGTGCTCTCTGTTGTCAGCTGTGCAAGAGAAATTCCCAAAGACTCCTCAGCTCCCTTCTGACCAACATCTGGAGCAACGCTGCAGTGTTCATGTGCACAGGCTTCCTTTGGGACTGGCATCCCAAACCTACTGCTGTCCTCTTGGGCATCAGCTTGACTCTTCTGCACCAGCTGGCTGCATGTGGAATGTGGTTTTGTGCTGCAATGGATAAACTTTGGAGGATGAAGAATTGGAGACTTGGAACGCCTGCGACGCTGGGTTCTCACAACTCCTCTCGAAGTCTTCTTCACAGACCTGCCAGGGAAAGACACAAAAGAGAATGAAGATTCACTAAAAGACTTATTGCTGGGTTACAAGTAACACTGGGCAAAATCTCTCCAGCATTTATATTGCGTGCACCAGCTTTAGGTTCGGAGTATTTGCTCAGGGTATTCTGCTATCTTGAAATTTGACTTTGTTCTAGTCAAGCAACTGTATAAAATATGAAAGGGACACCAGAGAGTGGGCTTTAAAGGTTAGAAAATGAGTAAAGCATGTGAGACACAACAAAATAATCTCTACAAGAAGGACAAAACACAAAAGAAGAGCACAAAACTAATGAATCAAGGGCAAAGGGTGATTTTGTTTCAGATGAGCATGAAGTTCTGCAGAGATACTCCAGAAACCAATTCTTTATTTTAATCTAGTTCCCAAGGCACAATGACAGCTTCTGCAGTGTCAAACAATGACTCAGAGAGATGCATTCATGATTGTCTGATTCAGAACCAGCAGCTCACATTTGTATTGAAAAATATCTATAATGTTTAGCAACCTAGAGGTGATCAGCATTTCCTTTCATTTCACATAGCTGTGAAGAATAGCAGTCATATATGAAGAGAAAAAGGTGGTGTGAGTATTTTTAAAAGTTCTTTACTAAAGACAATTCAGGTCCCTGTCTACTTAACATTCCTTTTCAGTGCAGTATCATTTGAAATAATGTGATAATCCCAAATTTCTCTTACCCGTGCCAGGTTTCCTTAGAAGCACACACATTCTTAGGTTTGGTTTCATCTGCCACTGTTCTAACTATTGTTCTGGGACTTGTCCCATCACCCACAGAAAGAGAAGTGGTAGATCTGCGAGAGACAGAATCAAGAGTTAACAGTCTACACTGGTTAGCATTATGATTATGAAAAAAAATCCTCATACATCTCCTTTCCCGGAATTGCTCCAGATCATTTAGAATATGTCTTGAAAGACCTGCCCACCAAGACCCAATCAGAAGGACGAGCGTTGACACCCTCCTGTCTCCAAGGTTTGTATAACAGACCCTTTCACCGAGCGCTGCCGTTCACAGCTCCACTGCAGATCCAACCCCACGTGTCAGTGACAAACACACACACACAATGGCCAAATTTCAGCTTCCCAGGAGAGGGGAGGGCAGAAACACCATCACTGAAGAAACACGTCTCTTTTTCCAGAGACAAACAAGCCATTCTTTCCTAAAAATAAATGTTCTTTTGACATAAATAGACTTTGTTTAGCTGAAGAACACTTAAGCCTCTGTCTAACATAGCCTGTCAACATAAGCTAAAATTCTTCATAATCCTGCAAGTTGACTCATTTGAGCCACAGAGTTGTGTCAGACCTTCAACTTCTATTCAAAGCAGGGACCTTAGCTGATTTACTAAATTTTCTGGTGCTGTAAATTCACTCCAGACTCCCATTTTGAAGGACTTGCAGTAAGCCTGAGAACCATTTTTTCAAGTTGTGACTTCACATATTACACTGAAATTCTCAATAAAATTATTTCCCAAATCCTATGCTAAATTAGGGTTTGGGAAAGGATTCAGGATTCCCGCAGAAGTGAAAGTAAGTCCCTACACACTGATCTAGGGTAGGGTTAAGAGAATCCAAACTATTAATCAAAGTAAAGTCCATTTAAAGGACAATGAACACAGAACACAAGATCAAAGGCCACCAGTAAAAACTCCGAAGTGATCAAATATGCCCAGCTGGAGGATGGTACTAGAGATACTGAAGAAATGAGGGGTAATTCATTACTAATGAGTTTAACTACTTAAACAAAAAGATAATTTTAGAAGCCCATCTAGTCACAATCTCAGCTCTGTGGTAATTCTAGTTACCACCTTGATCTTTACATGCCGCCTTAGCTACCCTTTCATTTCAGTGACAGTGTAATTGCATCACTGACAACAGCTTACTGGAAGACAAGATCATACAGGTAACAAGCAATGGTGCACATTTATCAGGAGAAAAAAACATTGTATGGATTCTTAATTTAAATTTAGGTAAAAATTGTCATTATCAACAGAAGACACATGGTGCTTGTGTTCTGTCACGTGGGACACTGAAGGTAAGTGCCTTGTGTCAAATGTCCACAAACAAAGACAACACAAAAAGTGTTCTTTCCCATTTAGAGATTTTGGTTATAAATAGAAAATTTGTGACAGCAATGAAAATAGTCTGTGTGGGAATCATGTACTGAATCTACTGCTCTCCCTTACTGACATGGAAAGAAAATTTCTCTCCTGGGAAAAGATGTGATTTTATTCTCATGACAGGCCTTCAGAGCCATGGCAATACAGCAGAGTTCTAGTCCTATGGACTTTAGTACTGGTAACCTCTGGCAGCCAGATTCATGCCAAAATTCATTTCAAGCACATTACCAGCTGATGATGATGGTGAGGTTTCCTTCAAGCCTGTTGCAAGCTGACAGCAATCAAACAAATGACAATTCCTTGAGAAGTGCAGTCTGCAGGCAGTGAATTTATTTCAGTCTGTTTAACTACAATGAAGGCTTTCTGTGCCTAACCTTTTGCAATTACCTCACCCCATCAAATTTCACAGCAGGGTGTTCCCTTTGAGTCCATGTGAAGTGTTAAGTCTGTGCCTCCCTGTGGTGGTACCTACCCAGCTGTGTCAACTCTCAGCTTTTTGAAAGCTGTCTGTAGGCTTTCTTCTTCTCCATCCTTAGCCTCTGATTTCATCATTGGGATGGCCAGAAGGTGATGGAATTACCATGTACTGCTACAAGCAGAAAAAAGACATATGAAAATAAGGGCCAAATCCTTGTTAAAAACATTAGTTGCCCAGCAGCACCATAATACATGAAAATAAACTCAAAATAGCACAATGAGCACACAAAGCTGAGGTCATTCTAGTAGAACATTTTTGAAAGCTGATTCAGAACAAGCTTTATGATATCCAAGAATGAAACAAACAGTCTCTTGTACAACTGTAGGTGAATTAACAACTGAAAGTAAAATCTGGTGTCAACAGCATCTTGCACATACATTACAGTACAGCCAAGCTCTTCCACTTGTCTTACAGTGATACCAGAGTAACTGTAGAAGAGGTGAAAGTGAGAAGGAACAACACCATTAGAAACAATCAACTTTCTACAACTCTTTATTTCCAATTTTGGGGTTCAGTGTTACACATACACTTTTAAAAAACCCAAACCAAGAGATTTTTCTTATAACAAGATAAAGTTTTAAGCCAAACAAAACTTTTTGACCCTATGTCTAGGTTCCAGCAAGTTATACAGTCCTATCAGAACATGGTATTTTGGAAGCCAATAGCTGTTAAAATTTTCCAGTATCAGCTCATGAACAAGTACAAAGGCAAACAAATACAAAAAGTAACCAGAACGCCTTGCTTTAAATTAAAAAAAACCTATAAAAACTGGCTGATGTATTTTTTTTTAATCTACCCTGACCATTATTCAATCTAGCTACAAGGGATCTCAAATCTTTCTAAATTTGATGCCCTTTGGGCTTGCTGGAGGTCAGGCACTAGCTGTTTATGCCAGGGTCTAGACTGTCCAGTCCTGTTGAACATCTTCATTAATAACCTGGGTGATGTGGCAGGGTACCCTCACCACATCTGCTGATGTCACCAAAGGGGGACCTCGACAGGAACCTCACGAACTTCAGCAAAGGGAAGTGCAAAGCCCTGAACAAACTTTTTTGCAGCAAGGAAAAGAACCCTCTCTTCACCGAGATGTTTTTATCTGAAGCTCTGCAGCTCAGTTACTTATGCAGAGGGACAGGGGTAATTTCTGTTCCCTCTACCCCCCATTCCAGCTGGAGGTGGCAGCTCTCCCCACTGTTGTTCAGGCTGCTCACCGTGCTGTGATTTCACCTGGACGCCCTGGATTGCAGAGAGCTATTATGACACACACAGAAGGATAATGTATCATAACAATTTCAAGGCACATGCTGTCCAATGAGTCAGACAGGGAGTAAATAGGAGAGGAAGAAGCTTAAACACTGACAACATGATGCTCATCTGAGCAAGTTACTATTTCATATTTTTTCTTAGCCAAATACTACTGCTGTGGTGAAACAGATGGTCCCTACTTCGCTTCACTTTTACTCCTTGGCCCCCCCCAGTCATCCTCAGATGATTCTTTAAAATGAAAAAAAAATCAGGCTACATAAGTTTGGGGTTTTTTAAATAGCAAACTCCTGTATTACATAACCTTAGCAGGAAGATGAGGGTAAAAAGTTTTAAAGTCACAGTACATTACTCAAAACAGTGTAACAGGTTTTAGACTAAATATTTTATCATGATGTCCTTCATCACCAACACTGCAAACCCTCAAAAAATGCGGAATTTATTTAGATAAAAGCCTACTCACTGGGTGATAAATAAGCTCAAGCATTTTAGATGCACCAGCCAACCAGCACCAACGCGAAGGAAAAAAAATCAATTACTGTGAAAACCAGCCAAAACTGACCGTGTCAAAAAACACACTGAAACTTACGTTCTTTACCTCCCAGGAAAATACCCAATAAATGTTCTATTTTATTATCAGCTATTTCCCAGCAACACCGCACTACAAACCCGAGCGAGCGCAGTGCCGGTCACCCAAGGCACGGACACCTCCATCCATTGCGGGCTAGGGACGGGCACGTAAAGGGATGGTCACAAGCTCCCGGGCGTTCCGGGCCACGGCCCCAGGGGGCAGCACACGGGACAAGAACTTTTATCATTTTAATTTTTATAATTTTATAATTTTTAATTTTATATTTCTAACCGCCCGGAGTTTCCCTCCCCCAGCCC
>VXAC01005930.1:1001759-1036599 GCA_013399225.1 Rhipidura dahli | reverse complement strand
GGAGCGGGGCCGGCGCTGGACCGCCGCGGCTGTGGAGCCCCCGGCGGGCACGGGCAGCGGGGGCCTGGCTCAGGCCTGGCGCTGGTCCCGGCGCCTCGGCCGTGCCCTGTGCTGGGGCAGCGGGGCTGTCACGCCGGACAGTGCCCGGCCGGTCCCGCTCTGGGGCCGGTGGGAAAAGGCTCGGGAGGGATCTCAGCAAGGCGTGAAATGCCTGAAGGGTGGGTGGACACAGACGGGAAAGTCAGGCTTTGCACACTGGTGCCGGGGGACCGGACCAGAAGCCATGGGCACACACTGAAACGCTATCTGAGCGTAAGGAAAGGCTTTTCTCTGAGGGTGGTTGAGCACACGCTGTCCAGGAAGGCTCTGGCGTCTTCCTCCTTGTGGTTATTCAAAGGCTACCTGGACATGGTCCTGGAAAACCAGCTTGGCGTGGCCCTGCTTGAGCAAGGGAGCTGGACCTCCAGGGATTCCTGCCAACCTAAACCATCTTGTGACTCTGTACCTTCCTGAAGCTCTGCTTTAAGTTGCCATGCTCGAAGTTACACAGGTTGCCAGGATCTGTATCATCTATTCATTCATTGATTAAAAGACAGTTTGATATTTTTGACACAGGCTGTGCTTGTTGTGAAAAACTTAGACTTTGGAGTTCACAGTGAGAAGCCCAGGGCAGGTGTGGTCAGGAGGCAGTGATATTGCCCATGGAAGAATGAGCAGCCGTCAGTTGGTTTTGTTCAGACCTCAGCATCAAATCCCAATTTGTGTGTTTCAGTTTATTCTATATGGCACAATTGGTTACCCACTGAGAGCACATCAATGGACTTGGAAGCTAAAGATGAAGAGGAGGAGAGTCTACAAACAGCATTCAAAAAGCTGAGAGTGGATGCAGCAGGGTAAGTGAGCAACAAAAAAGGTAATGTAATTTGTCAGGTTTTTATTACATATTTGTATTTGTTTTCTATGATTTTATATCTCAAAAAGAAGAATTCATTTGGTGAAAGATTCTTTGCTCTCCAAGGTTCTTTGCTCTCTCTGAACTGCATCACTTCAGAAGAAATCCAGTCATTGTAACTGTCTAATAGGCAAAGCAGTACTTTATTACAGACTAATTTTGACTAATAACCAACTGAAATCACACAGTGACTGCATGGAAACATGAAAAGACTCACCCAAAGCAGTGAACCCACTTTCAACTGTTGCAGCTGTAGTCACCTGATGTGAGGCAGAATTTGTTTGTCTGTTCCTGTAAACACTGGTGTCTGCAGCCACATTATAAGCCTTATTTAGTGCACAAAATTTTGCTTGGAAAGCATCTGGAATACAGCACCAACACCTCGGAGTGTGCTGGGGAGTCCAGTCTCACTGGGAAGGGTCTGGCTAAATATGACCTCTGAGCATTTCTGATTTCAGAGGTTTTTGTGGAGTAAAATGTCTGCAGACATTTGTACACTAAAAACTTGCTCAGTAAGATACTGAGTGTGCTGATAGTATGTAGTGTAAGAGGTAATAAAGTTAAGCAGTTTAACACTCTGTGAAGCAGTTCACTTGAAGTCTTTCAGGAATTCACAAACACAAGTGGAAGCTTTGTGTTGACAGTGTTACCTTGTGAATTCAGCCCCACAGCCATCAACACTGTGAATTCAGGATTTCCTCTGCATGTGGAAATGCATTTTGCTTTGCTACTCATTCCTTCTACTTCAGGAGGTCTTCTGAGCAATGTGGAAAAAAATAGTTATCTGTTCTCTATCAAGGAACTGTGGTTATTAATCATAACTCTTTTAATGTAGTACCACTGGCAGACTGTGTGGGCTTCTGGTTGATTCCTGATGACATCTTAGGCATAAAAAGATGTTTTGCAGGCATGTATTGTGAACAGCTCAAGTCTTGTGACTAATCTCTTAAGATCAACTTTGGGCAGAGTATTTGAGCTCTTTACTAGAATTTCAGCCTCGTTTCATACAATTTCCCATCCCGTGTTCCAAATCATACCTGCAGCCCTCATAAATACAGATTCATGGGCTGAGGCATTTATGTTTGTCTTCTGGACCTTCAAGGCCAGATGCTTTTTTCATTCTATGCTTATCTCAAAAATTTAATAAAAACTAAATAAATCACTAATTTGTCCTTGTCTGTATCTCATTCACTGCTCCAGTGACTCCCCCTCAGCCTGCTGCTCCAGTTGCCTGACTTTGCATTTCAGAGGAGTAGGAGACTATCTTTAATGACCATTGTCTGACAAGAACGTTTGGAACCTGAGTTTACATTCCTTTAATGTGTCATTTTAGTACAAATAGGGCATGACATCAACCTCTGGGCATTTTGGCTGCCTTTCATTTCATCTCACCTATCTTTAGCCACTTGACAAGGCCAGTATAGTAAGAGGGGTCGGCTAAATCTCTGCAAGGCCCTGTTTCTACCCACTGACTACAGAGGGAGTCAATGCAGCAAATTTGACTGGCTTAGCTGAGCATTCAAAGCACACAGGCTGAATGTGGGCCTCTGGAGCCATATGTTCAGGCATTTCTGTGATGTGGCATTTCCCTTTTTACCCAGATGTATTGCAGCTCTGTCCGTGGGCGACGGGACGATTCTCAGAACAACGACAAGAGCAGCCATGGATGGAGCCAAGCAGCAGACTGTCAGCTCCAAGGAAGCGTGGCATGGGTAAAACATGAGACACTGAACAGTTGCAGGCTGCTTTCAGTGCAAGTTGTTGTTAATTACTTGCTTAAAGATATCTTTCCTTTCTATCACAAAATGTTTCCATGACTGATATGTTGTTTTTAAGGGGATTTCATCAAAGTGTTTAAAAACAGTATTGCATCTTCTCTTAGAGAGGGTTCCCAAAACTTTCTTTTCCATTGATTTTATCACTATACTTTTCTGCAAGTCTTAAGCCTTTGCAACCCCCTCTCACCTTGCTCTTGGGTTCTTTTATTTCTTTTGAAGTACCTGGATGTGCAGTGTGACTCTGCCAGCAGCTCCAACTGATCCAGGTTCTGCACTACAGTTCAATTTGGGATGACAAATCATTTGCTTAAGGCAGAAGATTTGGGGGGAAGCAGCTTGAATAAGGGTTCCTTGTATGTATCTTTCGTTTGGGGGAACCCAAAATTTCTTCAGAGTCCTCCACGGTGCCTGTCAGAGATTGTAAGTGACCAGTCATCTGGTATTTCCAAGCAGGAAAATAATCTTGTAATATGTTTTTAGTCACATTGTAGAGCTTACTGAGCTGTAGTGTAGATTCTGGAGTTACCCACCTGCTCGCCTGTTGAACCCTGCAGGTGTGTGAGAAAACCTTCCCGAGGATCGGCGAGGGTCCCGCGGCGCCGGCGCTCCAAGTCTCCGGTCCTGCACCCTCCCAAGTTCACATATTGCAACATGAAAGCCAACAGCCAGCTGAAGCACAAAACCCAGGCAGACACTTCGAAGGGTGTCACCAGCTCAGATGTTTTTGTCCCAGCAGAACATGGTACGAAGGACGGGCGGGATTCTCACCTTGAGGCCAGTAACGACAGAACTGAACCGTTGGAAGCTTTCACTGCTGAAGAGCCTTTGCAGAAGCTGGGGGAGAATTGCCTTGCTCTCTCCTCATCCTTTGAGAACAGCTTGCATTCTAAGCAAACCTCAGATTTCCAGTCCTTATCCATGCTTAGCAACGGCAGGCAGTGCCCTTGTACGGACAAGAAGTGCCAGTGCCAGCAGTGGCGCACCATGGAGGTGTATTCCTTCTCCGGCCTGCGGAGCGTCCTGTCCGAGTGTGAGAAGGCGGTCCTGGGAGTCCACGCCCACTCCCTCCACAACAGATCCCCCTGCGGGACAGCCTCATCAAGCTCCCCGAGGTCTTGTTCTGAGCAAGCTCGAGCCTTTGTGGATGATGTGACTATTGAAGATCTTTCGGGATACATGGAATACTACTTATATATTCCCAAGAAAATGTCTCACATGGCAGAGATGATGTATACTTGACTGTAAGCAATAGAGAATCCTGAAGCGGAGTTTGTTACAATGGTTGGGCTAATTGCCTTGTCAGTGCCATGTTTTCACTGTTGTGTGTTTGATTAAATGTTTCTTTGCCTCATACAGTTTAGTTTTCTAATAAAATGAAAAATTAAATATAGTTTCTGAGCTTAGTTCTAAAAAGAATGCACTAAAGTCTTTGAATACCTTAACAAAAGCACTCTAGATCAAATGAGCTCTGTTTGGTTTTTGGTTTGTGCTGTGGATATAGAAGCTCTGTATGCTGTTTTCACTATGTTTTGGAAGAAAAAACCAAACAAAACCAAAAACTTTCTTTTTTTTCTGATAGTTTGAAGTGTTTGGAAGGTTAATGTATCTCAGTGCTTAGAGAAGTTTCACAGCTACAGCTCTATCCTCTTCATCCTGCTCCTGAGAGAAGGATGAGAAGGCATTCAGCATTTTGGATAGGATGAATCTTCTTTCCTTGAACACTAGCTGGCTCCTTTTTTAGTTGGATCAAATTGTGAATGCTTCTTCCTTACAAATTTTTTGGGAGGTCCAGAATGTGCTGGTGTGTGCTTGGACCCTTCCTTAATCTAACTCGCTCACTCTTAAGCAGTTCTATTTTTCTGCAGATAAGTGAAGCTCTTAGAAGTAAAAATATATTTTGTTATTTGTGCTTTACAGATGGAATAATTTAGGGGGGAGTGAAGCAGGCTACCAGGTTTTTTGGGCTGTGTGGTCTCACAGAAGTGGAGAGGGTGGAATCATCTATACAGGATATTTCTGAGCACACCTGATACACAAAGTGGTGTGGAAAGAGGATGAACAAGAAGTGTGTATCATCCTGGCTTTGTGCTGTAGAGCTATGACATTCCTGCTGGTTGAAAATAACTGCAATAAAAAATTTTGTTGCCAAGACTTGCATTAATAAATGTTTGTCAAAACCCAGCAATTTAAAGTCTGAATAATTTGACTTACACTCATCTTCTCTTAAGACCTTTTTGTTAAAAAAAAACCCAACAAAACTCTGGTTTCAGTGTCAGCTGTACATGGTCAACAACCATATCTGAGTAAAGGACTGTAATTTTTACTTACATGCTGAAAGCAAGCCAAGGAGTCACAAGTAGTTGTGTAAAAATAGAAGATAGCAGATGTGGACAGTTGGCCTTGTATTCTGTGCTGAAGAAGGCTCAGACATTCTAGATGATAATCACTGGAGATTTTATTCTAACCATCCCTAATATTTACACTGCAAGTCCAGGAAGCTGAGATTTAAAGTCCAAATAAATCAAAACCCATAGGAATACAACTAAAACAAATTTTGCTTTTAAGTTTCATGCATGTATTTAGCATGCAGTATTTGCTCTTACTCAAATGTTGCTGATTTCTACATTTTTTCGTGTCACCTCCCTCTTTCAGCACTATCCTGCAATACCCACGCACACTTTGGGTTTTCTCCACTTTTCCTTCTTTCTCCCTACAGAAAATCCAGTATCATATGTACTTTGCTTTTAAACATAAATATTTACTACCAGTTATCTTTGCTGCTGCTATTTTTCGAAGGGTGTTTCTGCTTCAGCAGAGGCTATCTGCTCCTATTTTTGTTCATGTTTTGTTCTGTACCCTCTTCAAAACCATGGGAATTGTTGCTAGACAGAGGGTTTCTCCCCCTTTAACAGTTTCCCTGCCTCTTGGCAAGCATTGATCCAGAGTCCATGTGTGTGAAGCTGAGGCACAGCTCTTCCACGTGCACAAAAATGGTTATTTAAGCCTGGTATTGGTTGTCCCCATTCCTCTCAGCAGCTGGAGCCTCACAAAGGGGCACAGCAAAGCCCTTCTCTAGCAGTGTGGAGTGGCAGCCTGGCTCAAGGTCACCTTGGGGCAGTTTCTGCTGTGCTGCTCTTCAATAAAGTGTGCAGAACCCCAGGAAGTTTCTGGGCTGGTGTTACATAAACCCAGTACAGATCGACAGCTTTGGGAGGGCACGTTTTCAGCTGTGGAGCAGGACAATGTGCCACGGACCTGCTGTGTCCAGGGAGAGAGGAGGAATTGGGGAAATCGTAGAGGTTGAACTTGCCCAAGATATACCCTGAAACTGAGGGCTGAGAAGTCAATTCAGGTTGCCAGAATGCTGGGTGGGAGGGAAAAGCCTGAGAGCAGGTTCTGAGGGCACACTTCCATAGTGTCCTGAGGAGCACTGGAGTAACTGCTAGGGAAGGAGGCAGGAAAAGCGAAAAAATGACAATAACTCAGTAGTTTTGTATTCTACCTGAGCCCGTTTTTGCTGGTGTTTAAGCACATCTAGTGCTGCCTTTGGCAGAGGAAGGGCAGATATTTTGGTTCTTGCCTGCAATTGTGAGGTTTGCAGCAAGTGTACTGGAACGTTGCTGCTGACATTTGCCCAGCACAGACCAACCCCTGTGGGTGAATGATGAGCCCTAAGAGAGGCCCAAACTTACTGTTTCCATCAAAGCCTTCTCAGTTCAGCTCATCCGTATCACTCTGATAATGCAGTGACTTCTTCTGAATCCTGAAACCTCAGGATTTATTGGAAAACTGCATCTTCTCTGGGAATGCTTGCACAGCACCTTCAGCTTGATTGATGAATAGAGATGCCCTGGTACAAACAGTGCTGAGCACAGCCCTATTGCTCCTAGCTGCTGCTGTACCTGCCCCAACAAGCCTGGGGGATTTTTCTGTGTGTGGATGCTCAAGGATCTGTCCCCAGTCAATCTACAGAATATGTCTAAAATGTTCTGAGAAAGCACCCAGTGGACTTGCAATGCTCCCAGGACTTTCCTCTAATCAGATCCCAACTCTGTACTTCCTCCCTCAGCAGACCCAGCCTGGGTGTTTTCCAGTGGTTTCCCCCACTCCCAGCGCTTTACAAGTCCTTGTCCCTCTAGTTTCAGGACTAGTTCGACTGAAGCAGGATGCAGAAGGGCACCCTGGATCAATGACATTTCTTTCTTGCCCTACAAAAGCCAAATTGAATCCAAGATAAGCTTTACATTGTCAGTCACTGAATCAGGCCACCAGGAAAAAAAAAATCAATGGAGCCGTTTCTAGAGCCAGTTTTCCACCCTCTCCTTCTAAAACAGGGAGGGTTCTTCTGTGCCTGCAAAATCCCGTGACCGACTCCATCCTCCTGTTCTCTCATCTCTGTATCCTTTGCATCGGCTCTGAGATGAGCCTCCCCTGGATTCAGTATTTCCAAACTGCCAGCACCCACAGTCCTGCTCTGCTGGCACCTTCTGCCAGGGCTCTGCCAGTGCACAGCATCCCAAGGGGCAGCCCCACGCCGAGCCCTTTGGCAGTCAGGGAGGCTCTGTTGAAGAGCTGGGGACGATCTCAAGGTCACACAAGGTCAGGGCACACCTAAAGGGGGCTGGCACCCCTCGTGCCCTTCAAGCCTTGCTCATTTTAGCAAGCCAAAAGCCAGCTAAATAAACAGACCCTACAGAGGCACCGTGTGCCTGCAGGACCCGGAGGGATGCAGCAACCTGTCATGTCTTACTCCCCACGGTGCAGCATTAATTCATCACAAAATATACCACTAGATGGGGCCTTCTGGACAGCGATCCGGGCAGAACAGCTGCTGTTCAGCTGGTCAGCCTGCTCCGTGCCTTTTCTATGCCCACAGTGCCACCTTCCAGTGCAAGGAGCCCCCAGAGCTGCTTCTCGGGAGCCTGTGGAGCAGAGGGAGGGGTGGTGCTGCCTGACAGGGCCAGCTCTTCAAAGCTCAGTTTTCCCTTGAGCTTGCAGCTCCAAAGCAGAGGCCAAGCAAGAGCCTGTCCCTGTAGGTGTCCCTGAGGCAAATTTAGGGACTTGGGAAGACCTGGGCTGGGGAGAGAGGTTGTTACTGGGGGCTATTGCCTGCGGGCGGGGGGAGAGAACAGGGAGGAGCCAGGGCGGAGCACAGCACTTCCCAGCCTCAACCCCCTCACCACCTTCCTGCACACCCTGAAGAGCAGAACATCACAACACCAAATAATTCATTGTCATCTCCCAGTCCCTAGAAAACTGCTCCTTGCACTATATTTACACAGCTGGGTTCCAGTGTGGCCATGCTCCCTCCCTTCCCTTCCAGGGTGAAGTGTGCCTCAGTTTCCCCACTTGAACCAGCTCTTCCAAACCTTCCTGTTTTCATCCTCACCAGTGTCAGTGGTTCACGCTGGGAGCCCTCACACAGCCCTGAGACACACATTGGCTCCCTGGGCCTGCACTGCCCTATCCCCCATCCTCTCCAAAACCTGCCCCTCCAACCCCCCTAACTGGACTGGCTTTATCCCCTGGCACTGGCAACAGGTCCAAGGGTGGGAAATTATCTCCAGGCTTCAGATTGCTGGAGATGGAGCATGACAAAGCCAAGTGTCATAAAGCACAAGTCCAGGTGTCCAGGTCACTACACACCTGTGCCTGCAAAGCTCTGTGTGATGCTCACAGGACTTGGAGAGGAGCAGCAGCTCAAGAAGCCCCAGGGCTCACCGAGTCTCCTGACCAGTCTGGAACTGCGACACACCTTGCTAATTCTGGAAATGCCCCCCAGCTGTGCCTACTTTGTCCAGTTTGGGCAGGCACCCCAGGCTCCTGTGTACACAGCAGAGGCTCCTGGACTCTGCCCCTGTACAGGCTACCTAACACCCAATAGGCAGAAATTAATTTGTGCTCTCCAGAAATAACTGAATACCTTTAAAGAGCCATTGCTTGTTCTTTCCATGAAGGTTCAAGGCAGGCACGACACCTTCTAGGCATTTTAAAGCCAGTGTCCATCACTGTGGCTATTTATTACATACCCGCCATATCTAAAGCAGTCAAAAAAAAACAACCAAACAAAAAATCTTAATCTCTGCTGAAAAATGTTCTTTAGGAGCCGCAGGGGTTGGAGCTGCCCCGGATTGCCGAGCTGGCAGGCAGGCAGGCAGCAGGCAGGAGCTTCGGCTGCTGACTCCACTACTGAAGCGATGCCTGCACGTTTCCGTGGGAGCCCCGCCACGAGCGGGGACGGGCGGCGAGCCCACCCCCAGCCCCGGCGCCGCTGCCACCACCTTGTGCTGTGACCCCGCGCCCACCGCCCCGCGCTGCCCACCCCGGCCGGGGAGCCGGAGCTGCCCCGGGAGTGATGGGCTGGCAGGAGCCCATGTGATGCTGGGCTAGCGCCGCTCGCTCCCCGTCCCTCTCCCGCTCGCTCGCTCGCTGTCATGGCGACTCCCAATAATGTTACTCCCACCAACTGCAGCTGGTGGCCCATCTCGGCGCTGGAGAACAACGCGGGGAAATCCACGGAGGGGGAGGAAAATCACGACCCGACAGACCCCGCTCTCAAATCCCAGGACAGATTGGTTTTGTACCACTGGACCCAGTCGTTCAGCTCACAAAAGGTAAAGAAAACAATCGCTCGGCCGGGCTCCCCGGCGAGAATCACCTCCAATTCTCAGGGCATCCCCTTGCCTCGGGAGGATGGATGCACTCGGGGCACAGCGAGGGGCTCAGCCCGGGGGCTGGCCGGGGCAGCAGCGTGCGGCCGGGCAGAGCTTTGCACCTTTCAACAGCATCTGCCTGGGGAGGGATGGGGACAGGGATGGTGATGGGGATGGGGATGAGGATGGGGGGGCTCAGCCAAATCTCGCCTTTGCTTTGGGATCACGGCTTGCACCGGGAGCCGCCTCGGCTTTGTGCTCGCCGCCAGCCCCACACTGGCGTGGCCGGGAGCGCAGACAAAGGCAAAGCCGGGCCCGGGACCACCCTGCTGCTGCCAGAGGGGAGGCAGCCCCAAGCCTGCCTGGTGCCCGGCAGAGGATCCCGGACCCCAGCACGCAGCGATGATTCACCCCTGACACTGCAGCAGCGCCCTGGAAATTCTATTCCCGGGGTGCCCCAGCAAGAAATCCCGTTTCCCAGACAATAGTAAATGTTCATTTTGCAGCACAGCAGCTGTGTAGCAAACCCGACCTTCTCCCCCCGGCCCCAAACCCCGCATCATTCCTAAGCCATCGATACCATATGGAGAATGGGTTATTCGGAGGGGTGGGTGGCGGAGCACCAAGTTCCCCGGTGCCAGGGCCTCCCCGAGCTCCGCAGCCCGGAGGGAAGGCCGGGGCAGGGGTGCCCGTTCCTGCGTGCAGACACAAAGGAGGGAGGATGCCCGATGCAGCAGGGTGGCTGCACATGGCTGGCCCCGCCACCGTCGGCAGCACGGGGCTGACGGGCTCCGGATCCGCACTGGCGGGGGATGCTCACGCCCGGCTCCCCGCGCTCGCTGTTGTTTTTTTGTCTCGCTCGTTTGGCCGCCGGCAGAGGGGAGGGAGCGGCTGGTACAGGGTTTCCTACAATCGACCTCACCCTGCGGGGCAGGGCACAGGGCAGGGGACAGGGCAGGGACACACAGAGCCACCGCACCTGCGGGCACCGGCACTGTGACAGGCTTCGTTCTGAAGTCACCCGCAAGGAAAGAGCACTCGCTGGTGTGATGGACATCGCGGGGTGGGGAACGGTGGAGGCTCCTCAGGACCCCCGTGCACAGGGGTTTTGCTCGGAGCAGGCTACAGACAAAGCTTTTCAGGCTCTGCCCCGCGAGCAGCTTGGAACCACCCTCCATGGGCACAGGGCTGCTTGTGGGAGGGATTCTGAGTCCCACCAGGATGTGGCCTTGTCTGCAGAGGGATTTTTGGAGTTTTACACAAGCTGATACCCATGCTCCCGGTGTAGAGAGCGGCTGGGGGGTCCAGGAATGTTTCATGATCCCTGTCTGGCGTCTCTCTTTGAGGTGCTGGCAGGGGCTCCCCTTGCCCTCAGGCACCGGGTACCCTGGGCTGCCTCATGCCCAGCAGCTGCCTTCTGCCTGGCCTTCAGCCTCAGCTCCTGACAGCAGAACAGGGAAGCACAGGGAGCTTGGGGCTGGATGCCCCAGGTGGTACTGGCTGAGGTTTATTTATGAGCTGGGAGGAAAAGGCCAGGAGCGAGTTGCACTTGAGGGACCCAGGCTTTCTCTTGCTTGACTTTAAAAGAAAAAATTAATTTGCCACTCCTGTGAATAATTAATGACTAATTCCCCGGGAACTCTGAAGTACTCACAGAAATGCTCATATATGTTAAATTGTATTTTTAGCTGCTGCTAGTTGGATGAAAACAAGTACTTTTCCCTCATTCAGTGGTTCTGTAAATCATGGCTTTCTCACATCCCCCATGGGCTTTTTTTTCGTGTTTGACATACTTAGTTCGTAATAGTCAGGTTTTATAACCCAGAAGCCTAAAATGCCATCCCTGAGTGCATATTCAACACCAGCTCACGCACAGAGAGCAGCAGGATCAGCCCTGAGGGCAGGCGATTGGGTGGGGATGGTGATGGTGATGGTAGCCCACACCCAGCCCCACTCCTGCCTCCTCTTGCCCCTCTGCAGGGCTGGACTCATCTTTCCCACCCCTGAGCTGTGTGGGTGTCACCCCTGCAGTGCTGCTGGCTGGCCCAGGGCTGGAAGAGGGCAGCGGCAGGGGAAGGGGGAGGCAGCAGGCGTGGCACAAGAGGTGTGAAGGTGCTGGGTGATGCCCTCGAGCTGATGTCATCATGGAGGAGGAGGAGGAACGCTGTGCAGGAGCTACCTGAAACTTCCTATGGAACAGAGCCTTCTCCCTGCTCAAAATGTGCTGGTAAAGCCAGAGTCCACTCCTGAGAGTGGGACATACCTGAGTCAGCATCCAGGTCTCCTTCAGCCAGGCAGCAGGACTCACTGGGTGCGCGTGCAAGGCATAACATCACTGACGCCTCTGCTCCCTCCTCTTCCTCCTCTTCTTCCTCAGGTATCTGCTGGGATACACAGCAGCACCACTCATTCCCCCAGCTGGGGAGCTCCTGCCTCCCTCCACCCATTGCTGAGCGATTGGCTCTCAGCCCTCCAGCGCCTCTGCCTGTCACACAGGCCACCAGCAATCAGGGAGGATGGTCCATGATTCTGAAAAGACAGGATGGGTTTGGGTATCCCCTCTTTGCTGGGAAAACAAATCCTTTCTTGGCTGCCTGGATTTTGCAGCTGTCCTATGGCAACAGCTGCTTGGCTTCTTGCAGGGCAAGCACGTGATCCTGGCATGTTGTTGTGCTTAAGTTTTGGGGAAGGGTCTGGGGGTGCAATGGGGTAGGGAGGACCGGGGAGCAGCTCGGTGGCTGAGCCCTTTCTCCCCGGCTCCTTGCCCAGGTGCGGTTGGTCATCGCAGAGAAGGGTTTGCCCTGCGAGGAGCGGGATGTCAGCATGCCCCTGATGGAGCACAAGGAGCCCTGGTTCATGCGGCTCAACCTGGGCGAGGAGGTGCCCGTCATCATCCACAGGGACAACATCATCAGCGACTACAACCAGATCATTGACTACATGGAGAAGAACTTCACGGGAGGTAATGCGTGGGTGGTCTGTGCCTCGGAGGAAATTTGTGTCTAGTCCAGGTGCTGTTTGCTAAATGAATCCACTTTTTCCTTTCAAGTTTTATCTTCACCCCAGAAGATCAGCAAGCCACCAACCCTCCCCAGACTTCTATGTTTTCCCAGGAAATGGAAGAATTTCCAGCAGAAATCCCCCTGCTGGAGGGCTCTGAGGGGTGTGGTAGCTCAGTCCCCTCTCTTTCTGTCCTGGAATTCACGCTCCCAAACCCGACAGTGTCCCTCAGTCCCCATGGTGCATAGTGGCATCTCACCAGAGTCCCCTCTGGGACACAGCCCATGGGAACATTTCTGACTTTGGCCACCTCTGTACTTTGGCTCTGGGTAATTGTATGAAGCGGCTATAAGGGGCCCTGCAGAGAGAAGGTGGGTTTAAGCCATGTGCTGGTGCCCCTCTTTCCCCTTCCTCGAGGATTCCTGGGCCGCTGGCCACAGGCAGGGGACCCTGCTGTCCCTGCTGCTGCTGTGCCTCAGAGAAAACAGCCTCTTTAAAGTCAAACCCAGCCAGCAGTGCTGAGGACCATGGGAGGATGATGTGACACAAACCCAGAGGAAGGGACAGCCAGGAGAGGGAAGCTCATATTCCCCCCGGAGTAGGGCTGCAGCCAGCGGCCTGCTGAGCCTGGCACACCAGGATGCCGAGACAGAGCCCAAAGTCAGCTTTGCTCAGCAGCTGTGGTGAGTGGCCTCTCCCTGGCATCTCACACCCCTCATCCCCCCAAACGTGGGGGCTGCCAGGCTGGGGCATCCACTGGGCAGGCTTCAAAGCTGAGCAGGGATCTTGGGCTGTGCCATCGTGATGTGCTCGCCCCAGCATCCATCCCCCTTGCAACAGAGACACCAAAAACATCTCAAAATAGCTCCCGAAGCAAGGGCGCCTTGCCAGCTCAGCTGCTGTCCTCTCCCGGCCCCGCCACTGTGCTGCTGCTCCGTGGAGGCACAAAGCTCGCTCACCGGTGGGGCAGCAGGGATGGGTCCAGCAGGAGAATCCCACACTGGCAGATTTCCTGCCTGGCAGCAGCCCCAGCACCAAGGGGCATCAGGGAGTGTCGGTCCCTGCACCACTTCAGCTGGCCTCTGCAAAGGGCAGGTGGTCTGACATATGTGACAACAGGCTGTCCCCAGCAGGAGGGGGACACAGAGCTGTCCGAGCGCTGGGGAACTCCTGTCGTTGAGATTTTCCAGCCAGGTGCAGTTTCTTACCTTTTTGCTGAGAAATGGAGAGGGGAAGCTCCGGGGAAGAGGGCCCAGAGCATCACTCCTTGCTCCATGCTCTGCTCCATCCTCTCGCCCACCAATGCAGCTGCCAAAAGCATCATCAGGATGTGGCAGCGCTGATCTGAGGGAGAATCAGCCACCTTGCAGAAATGTGTAGGGTTTGAAAAGGCCTTTACAAGGTATTTTTACTGAGTTATGTTTTCCCCTGGGATGAGAGCATGGCCTTTTTCAGCCGCTTACACACACTGGGGTCAGCTATCAGTAAAGGGTGATGTGTGGAGAAATGTTTTCCTTTCCCCAAAATAGCGTGAGTAGTGCCAATAAGCTACATTTGAGGGTGCTTCTCACTAGAAACCACTGATGAGTTCACCAGGGCAATGTTCCCCCTGGGCCAGTGTGTCCTCCAAGGTCTGCACCTCCTTGCACAGCCCATCACTCGCTGCTATATGCAACAGCAGCCCCTATGTGCAGGTTGCTGTGGCACGTAAAGGCAAGTCAGGCACCATCCCAATGAAAAACCTCCCTGGGATGTGCTGAAGGTCGTGGGCTGGTGGCCAGCACGTCACTATTTCATTGTGGTTGCTCCATCTTCCTGCGGGATGGGGCAGTCCCTCTGGATGTGCTGTTCCCAGCCTCAGCCCCAGCCCGTCGGTGCTGGCCAGGAGCCCTGTGGAAGAAGCACACAGGCTATAGGTCAGGTATTGTTTTGTTCATCTGGTCACTTTTCTCTGGTGGCAAATCCCCACTTGGAGAGCTGGAGCCCAGGCAGCACAGGCAGTGAGCAGCCCCAGGACAGGGAGGAGCCACCCAAACCTCCCCTTGCTCAGGGGACAGTGACACTGATGCCCATCGGTGGGAACAGCTCTGGGGAGCCTTCCAGCAGGGACAGTCCAGGTCAGAGCCACGAGGAGATTTGCAATACAGGAGGTACCAAAATTTGCCTGGCTCCCATCCAGCCACGGGCACAGCAGGCACGAAAATGGCAAGGCAAGATTCCTGCCAGGTGGGCACTGCCACTCCTGCAGCCCAGCTCCTGCCACCAGCAGCGGGGCTGGGCAGAGCACAGCTCTCACTTCAGGCCCAGAAATAAGGGGCTGCACTGGTCACATCTGCCAAAGTCCTTCTGCCAGTGTGACCTAACTCAGGTGGAGACACCGGCATGTGGAGAGCCCAGTGCTGCTCTGGATGTGGGCAGAGGATGAGACAGGATATGGGCAGCAGAGTCAGAGTCCTGGTGGTGGATTTACTCACTACCTGTGAACTGCTTTCTGCAAACACCATAAACATTTATGATCCCATAGAAAACTGGACCTGGTGTTCTTGGGGGAGACAAGAGCAACACTTCACTTCTTGTGCTGTGTATTTTGAGCTGAAAGTGTAATAAAAAGCACAATGCAAGCTGCCATCCATGGAAAGTGAATTAAACCCAACAAGGCAGGGGGGAGCAGAGCCAGACAGGGCGAAGGATGTTCCTGCAGCTGAGACACTGGCTGAGCATGGAGGGAAGGTACACTGGGCTCCTTTGGTCATCTACTCTGATTGCCCATTTGGGGATTTTTAAAGAAGCACAAGAGAATGAGGTACCTCACTGCCACTTGTGTAAAAAATACATAACTCAGGAGATCCTAAACTCAAATCTCCGTCTTTCAGCTCTTTTCTGCAGAACAGGAAGATTTTTCTCCCATTCTAAGAGATGTGAAATTACAGTGTACTAACCCAGAGGCTGTGGAGATTCAGGGCTGGCTACACTGACTCCAGGGAACATGGGAGCTGTGGGGCTGGGTAATGACACCCACACACTTCCCAGTGATCCTGCGGGTTAGCCCATCTCAGGGCACGGGCTGGCTGCACTCCTGGCCAGGATGAGCAGCAGGGTGGGAGAGGGCAGAGCATGAGCTACAGATCTGAGTGAAACCTCCACCTCAGCCAGCCCTGCCCAGAGGTTTCTCAGCAGGACTGCACAGCGCAGTTCAGAGCGCTGAGCCCTCCCAGGTCCCGCTAACACGTTTCCCTTTGCCCCGGCAGAGAACGTCACGCAGCTGATCCCCGAGCCGGGCAGCCTCCTGCACTCGCGGGTGCTGCAGTACCGGGAGCTGCTGGACTCGCTCCCCATGGACGCCTACACGCACGGCTGCATCCTGCACCCCGAGCTCACCACCGACTCCATGATCCCAAAGTACGCCACCACTGAGATCCGCAGTAAGTCGCCTTTCCAGCGGGGCTGCCCAGGGCTCCCCAGCTCCCTCAGGCTCGGGGTGGCTCCACAGCCCTGCCAGCCACTGTGCTCCTGCTCATCTTCCCTTTCCACCAAAGCAGGCAGGGACACAGCTGGGAAATGGCAAACAGCCCATCTGGGAACTGCAGGCATCCTATACAGGCTTCCTAACTCTAGGGTTGTCCGGGCTCCCATGGGCCATGCACTCTTCTCCTCAGCTCTTTCTGGGGCACAGGAATTTGCCCCTCTCCCTGCAATAACTCTAAGGGCAAAGGCAGGGGGGTGCAGCCAGATTGAGTTGCAGGCAGTGGATGAATCGGCATAAGTCTGTGTACCTGACCTTCAAGTGCTCATGAAACATTGACGATGCTTAATATAACTCAATGGCAGGGATTGCTCCTGGAGAGAACTCCTCGCCAGAAAAGCAACCTTGTCGGGAGGGTATTGGCGTGTCCCAGGTCTCTCCCGTCCTTTAGGCTCCGGCCCCAGGCTGAGCCCCCAGACAACAGTTGCCACCCCCATCCCTTCGGTTGCCTGGGTCCCAGATGGTCCTGCTGAGGTGGGATGCACTTGTGCACAAAGAGAAATAGGCAGTTCCTAAGGTGCAGCTGGCGGTGTGCCCTGCCTCTGCTGACACCCGTCACAGACAGCTTGCCCCATGTCACCAAGTGTCACCTCCACCCCCAGACCTTGGGCTGATGCAGGCCAGAGCCCTTCCCCTCCCCAAAGGGTGAAGCTGTGATGGCTTCAGCCCCCGTCTGCCTCACATCACCTCCCCAGCACTCTGCCCTAAACATATCTCCTTGTCCAAACCTCCTCACTGGTGGCATTTTTCCCAAGCCATTGGAGTGGTACAAGCAGGTCTGATGTGTCCTTCCACCCCAGCACATCTTCTGCACCCAGTAATGGCTCAACTGCCCTGCTGCAGTGGGTGCTGAGGGAAACTGATGTCGTTGTGTCCCAGGGAGAAGGTGAACCAAGGTTCCAGGCTCTCCCAAGGGGAGCAGTGGAATGAAATCAGGATGATATCCAGGTTTCCATCTGAGTTGCAGCCCCAGGAGAGCTGGTTGGCAGCCTTAGCAAGCACAAGCTCATGGCAGAAAATGGGGAATTTCAGCATTTTATGGCAGCGTACAGCCCCCTGCTGGCTCCTGCCCCAGCCAGCCCTGGCACCTCCTGCACCAGCACACTGGCAGAGCCAAGGCCTCCCTTGTTGGAGGGACCAAGGAGGGAAAGACAGATGGTCCCTGGCAGGAGGACATTAGCCACATTTTGGGTAATTTATGCCATCCCTTAGGTGTTACTCTGTCTCTAGCATTCCTGTCTTCCTTTCACTCTGCTCCTTTCGCTCCATAGCTCCTTTGCACAAAGCCCTTCCCATCCTCCCAATGCCCCGAGAGGCAGAAGGGTGAGCATCTCTCCCATGCTCATGATGGGTTCCACGCCATGGAATTTCATCCCTGGACACTGAGCCAGGGTGGGACAGCTTCACCCAGGAGGGAACATCCCCTCCCTGCCACACTGCTCTGAATGTACACCCAAGTGTGGGCAGCCAGCTCGGACATCCCAAAGGTTCCACCTGCTGGGGCTGGAGCTCAGGAGCCAGGTTAAGGGCAAGCTCAGGGCTGTTCTTAAAACAGTAAGCAACAGACAGAACTTCCAGCAGCTCTATTATGAATCCAGCAGGGAAAATGAAAAGCTGAAACTCCCCCTGAAACTCCCAGGCTGGGAGTTATCACAGGGAGAGGGATCAGCCACACCCCAGAGCCTGTGCTGCCCTGTGTGAGTGGATGGGATGGCTGATGGAGACACCTGCTCTCAGATGTGGCAGCACCAAGCCATGAGTTTGGCCCATTTTATCTCTCTGGAGTGTTTTCTCTTGGTGCTACAGCAATATTTTGACAGCAGGACGAGGTGCTTTGCCATCAGATCATCCCAGCCCCTCTGTCTGTCTCCCCCCAGGACATTTAGCTAATGCCACCACAGATCTGATGAAGCTGGACCATGAAGAGGAGCCACAACTATCTGAGCCTTACCTCTCCAAGCAGAAGAAGCTCATGGTGAGTGGGTCAAGGCCACACGTGCCTCTGGTGTTGGGGGGACACGACCCACAGACTTGCCATAGGCACCTGATGCCTTGTGTCCCTGCATCCATTCCTTCCCCATCCTAACCCGGCTCTCTACTCAGGCCAAGATCCTGGAGCATGATAATGTGAACTACTTGAAGAAGATCCTTGGAGAGCTTGGGATGGTGCTAGACCAGATTGAGGCTGAGCTGGAGAAAAGGAAATTGGAGTACCAAGGTAGGCACTGGGCTGTGTTTATGGAGTGTTTTTCCACACAAGGCTGAGGTGCAACACCAGAAACAGCCAAAAGCTGATGAACAACTCCTATGGAACAACCACTGGTGGGTTTGGGGCTGCCACTGGGCTCTCCTGGTTTTGGGTACGCTGATGTTTTTGCAGCCCATGGTCTTACCTTAACCTCTGGCAAACCACCCCTGTACCCCTTGCCATGGGGGATAGCAGGACCCCTGTCCTCATGGGTGCTCTGGGAGCCCCACAGTCATCACAGGGTGATGGCAGGTCCCCTGTACCCCAGCAAGGGGCTGACAATGACCTATGCTCTGTCTGGTTTAGGAAGGAACAGGCTGTCCCCAGGCACTTGCACCACGAGGAGCACTGGCTGCTGAAAGTGCAGGGATGGGCACATGTGCTGCAGCCAAGCCCCCTCACATCAGCAGGCCATCACACATCCCAGTGAAACATGGGCAGGGAAGCCCAGGAATGTGAGGGGCCCTGGAGGGGAGAGCCCTTACAGAGCCTGCGTCACACGCCAGCAGGCAGGCGGGAGAGAGGGACACCAGCCACCCCTGACACCAAACACACGGCACTGGGAGCCTGGCTGCAGCGGTGCCTGGGCACAGCTGGGCACTGCTTGTCCCCCCATCACCCCTGGATGATGCCGTCCTTCCTCCTCTCTCCCCACTGCTGGCAGGGCTCAGAACCCCGGCCCCGGGAGGGCTGGCAGCTGCCAGAGCCAGAGCAGAGCCCAGACAGAGTTAATCAGGGGATGGATGGTGCCACAGCCGCCCCTGCCCTCGGGGCTGGCCGTGGGGAGCCGTGCGTCACTCTCGGGGCCACTCTGGAGGGTCCTTGCAGGTGCCACGGCCGGGCCCTGCAGGGCATCGGGCTGGGGATTTACCAAGAGCCCTGATGTGTTCACAGTGGCATCCTGCCTTGCCCTAATTTCCTCAAACACCCTCATTAACTGGTGTGGGGGGTGGCACAGCAGAACTTAGCCTAATGAGGTGCCCTGGAGGACGTCCCAGGTGCCTGGAGCAGAGGGATGGCTGCTGCTGCTGCCAGCTCCCAGGGGCTCCAGTGCCTTCAGTCCCTGCCTGCTGCTCCTGCCCTCTGCTCCAGAACCCCAAACTCCCACGCCGTGCCCATGGCCAGGTCAGGATCTCAGCAGCGGGCACGATCACCACTTTGGCAACTTCCCAGGAGCTGCAGTGCAGCAGCTCTACTCCCACGCAGCCCAGGCTGCTGGCGATGCAGGCGGGAGGAGGGTGGGAGGTGCCGCAGGAGCACCGGGAGACCCCTGCCACGGTACCCACTGAGTGGGACGGGCTGATCCGAGCCGGGGCTGCTCTGGATGCAAAGAGGAAGAGCTGCCTTTGCCTATGCTCTTGCCCCACGCGGTGCTGGGCAGCTGCAAGGGGCTGGGGCAGCCCATACCCAGGTCCAGACCTCGGCAGAGGCGTAAGCCCCGAGCCAGGAGGGATGAGGGTGGATCACAGCTCTCTTCCCAAGTCCCACCCTCACATGTGCTTTCTCCTTCACCTGCAGCAGTGCCTGGGAGCCAGGAGCTGCCTCAGTCATGCTCCTCTCACCTCTGAGCAGAAGCACCCACAAGGTCCCCACCACACCCAAGATGCTCTGGCTGCAGCAGCCCCACAAGTCATTAGTCACCGAAAATATTTATTGACTAATTAGGCACAGGCAATCTGTCCACTCGGGCAGTGCCTCCAGCAGGATCAGGCAGGCTGCCAAGCAGCTACAAATGAGGGTTGCTAATTACCCCTAATTGCCCTGGCCTGATCCTGCAGGCAGCCCTGCAGCAGCAGTGCCTGCTCTGGGGTGCTGTACCAGGGCCTCTCTTCTCTATCTTGATATAATAGCCACAGGACAATGAGGAGCCCCAGAATTAGGAATTTGGAGCAAAGCTGACTGAGGGTGGATTTTTGTGTCCCTTCTGATGTTTTTTATCTGCACCTTCTTTCATCTCCCTCAGCTCCATCCCAGCCCTGCTCCTCAGAATTGAAAGGGCACTGGGGGAGTGCTTAACAATATCCTGGCCTGAAAATGCTTTTTCCAGCCTAACAGCAGCTTGCTTTATTTTTGGATGTCTCTCTGGTGGGGCCATTTCCAGGATCACCTGTTATCAGGGGCTGTCAACCCTTCGGTGTCTTTCTTCATATCCTGCACTCACATTGAGCTCTGTCTCCCCCAAAAGCCTGGCTCTTGGCACAGATGTTCTGCCAGTTTTGGTGTTCTGGAGCAGGGTCCCTGGTACAGGAGAGAGAACAAAGGCAGAACCTCCCCAGCAGCACACAAGGCAGAGCAGCCAGGCCATCTAGCAAATGATTTTGATTCCTGAGGATTTCTCACATCCCTAAAATAGGACAAGTTGACGTGACACTCCTGAAACAGCTCCTGGTGCAGCCAAGGGCAAACACTGCTGCTCTCCCTGAGCACTGACACAGCAGAAGGGGTCACTACACTGCATCTTCCTTCAAGGGGGACAAAGGGCTCTTTTCCTGGGTACAGGAGGATGCCATTTCCTGCTGCTCTTGACTTGGGAAAGAGGCAGCAGAGCCACTTTGCAGCCAGTGATTTGTATATTCACACAGGCTATAAATTATCATCTCATATTCCCAGCTTCTCGCCCCTCCTACCCTCCATCCCATAACCTGGTAGATGGGGTCTGAGCTCCTGGCCCATCAAAGAGCGGGGAAAAAGCCATCCCAGATCTAATACAAATGCTCCAGTCTGCGTGGACCTTTAGAGCAAGGCTTTAGGTGCCCACCCAAGGGATCCTTACCTTTGCTCTGTCTTTTGTCTCTCCAGGGCAGAAGTGTGAACTTTGGCTCTGCGGGTGCGTCTTTACTTTGGCCGACGTCTTGTTAGGAGCCACCCTGCACCGCCTCAAGTTTCTGGGACTCTCTAAGAAATACTGGGAGGATGGCAGCAGACCCAACCTACAGTCCTTCTTTGACAGGATACAGAAACGCTTCGCCTTCAGGAAAGTTTTGGGAGACATACACACCACGCTCCTCTCCGCAGTGGTACCCAACGCCTTCAGGCTGGTCAAGCGGAAACCTCCCTCCTTCCTCGGAGCCTCCTTCCTGATGGGATCTCTAGGGGGAATGGGATATTTTGCTTATTGGTACTTAAAGAAAAAATACATCTAGTGCTGACTGCTTGGTGTTTAGTTTGGTGTCTCTGTGCTGTGTGAAATTATGATGAAGCCTCAGTAACTGTAATGAAATTTGAAGCAAGGTAATGAATAATTATATTGTTTAATGTAACATTCCATAGTCTAGAAGTAGAAACCTATACTGCAAGGAAATAAGACAACAACAACAACAACAAAAAGCGTCAACTTGTAAATGCCTTTTTTAGGTTTAAGTATTCAACTCCAGCGAGAGGCTCAAGGGTTCACGGGCTCAGCCGTGCCCACCGGGAAGTGGCACTGCCTCCAGCACCAGCCAGCTCCAAGTGGGAGAGACAGGAATCCCAGGAGGCTTCCCGACACCCAAGTTGACTAATGGGACTTGGATACTTGGTCCTGTACGTTTGTGTTTCCAAATTGTTCACTGGCCACATTTCACACATGCAGGTAGTGGGGACTCTCTTCTTCTAGAAGGTGTTGTGTTGTCGTGCTCGGAGGCTTTCCTGGGAGCAGGGTGCAGTAGCTGGTCACAGTCAAGGTGGATTTCTGTTCTTCAAGTATCCATTTAAAAATTATTTTCATTAAAAGGAATATTTTTTATTGAGCTGCTCTTAGAATGTATCCACTTTCTACGTCTGGTTTTGGTGGGCTTTTTTTTAAGGAATTTAATGTCTGTCTTTGACTGCCGCACTTTTTTCTTGAGATAAATCATTTTGACTTTCATCCTGAATTCTGGCACATGAAGGAGATTATTGTTTTAAGCCTTTTGGCTCTGTCTCTAGAGTTTTCTTTCATGGATTTGCAAAGCATCTTTCACCAACTGAGCATATTTGGACTCTGAAGAAAGTACAACCATTTTCAGAACTTTTCAGCACTTTCCTGAAGGCGCTTTGGCTTTCTTCCATTGGGGGCTCTTTTCTGTCATTTCCTCGCTGTGTGTTTTCTTAGGGACACTTTGCACAGAATCACATTGATGACTTTCTTGTGCCTTTTGCATGCTGGAAAGAATAACGGGCCTCACTGCTACTCATGCTTTGGAAACTGAGATCCTCAATAAACCATATGGGAGGAGTAATGGCTTTGCATCTCTAAATGTGTTCCTCATCCTTCTGGTCCTAGTGCAAGGCATGCCTGACAGCAGTGGGCTGTGCAGGTGGTTTGTGCTTTGGCTCATTTACTGCACTGGTGTAAAACTTGCATGGAAATGATACATATTCCTGTTCCAAGCACCAATTTCTGTAAGCGCTCAGCCTGCTGGCTTTCCAGGCACTCCAGTGATCCCTGTGAGCCATGCTGCATCCAGGGCTTGGCAACGTATGCTACGTGTGGCTGAAATAATAGGGCTTGCATTTGCCTCCCATTCAAAAATTATCTTAATGTGTTTGAGAGCAGCAAGCTTTCCCCAGGAGCTTTTGATGCAACCCAGCAGCCGTAGAATTGGGAATATTTAGCAGGAATTACCAGGGGTGAGCACACAGAGAGTGCACAATGCACACGTCTATGTGATGTTTGCCATAAGGCTGGCCTGACAGACTTCTGGAATATAACAGGGTGTGTAGCTGCAGAGGCTCTGTGTTATCTCTCTTACCCACCCTGCTGTTGGGGCTGAACTTAAAATTGGTGTGTGGGAGCCCAAATCCACCACCTGCACATGCACACCTGGCTGCTGCAGCTGAGGCTGCTGAGTGACACCTTGCAGACACACGTTCCCCCAGATACACTCAGTACTTGCTTCGTGGAATCAGTGACTTCAGAAGAAATAGTTTTGAGGAGGGAGGGCAGGAGGGTGCCCTGAGCTCCTTCCTTTCACTGAATCTGAGAGATGTAAGAAAATGGACTATGGGTCATCCTCTCTTTGGTCAATTAGCTGGTGATAAACCCTCCAGAAAGATTTATAAAGATACACCAACATGAAACCCTGAACAGGATTTCATCCTTTTACCTTGGTTTGTCCTACACACACACTCCCTGGTGATTTCCAAAAGCTGATAGAAAGCACAGATCAGGGGTAAAAAGGAATATTAACAGGGTACAAAGCCAGGAAACCCAGAGGGAAGGAGAGCAAATACTTCCTCCATTCCTAGGATTTCAACCCAAGAATGAGGCAGAAGGAAGGTGCTTAGCAAGTCTGCTGCTGGTTACTTTGCTCCTCGACTTTATCTATTTTTGTACTTTAAAACACAGAATAAATTTAAAGTCATGGAGCAAATCAGACCTCTAAACACTGGAGAAAATAGGTGTGTGTTTAACTTGGAGCACACTGCTAAAATGCAGCTGTTACAAGGAAGCCAGGCAGAAGCAGCAGCTGGAACAAGGCATGGACAAGAGCTGTCACCAGTGTTGCACTGTGGGCTGCTGGGAAGCCACAAATGCTGTACCGGTGGATTTTGTACAGGTCCTCAGCTAGATAGAGTCAATAATAAGCCTTTGCTCTGCACCAAATTAAAAAAAAAAATAAAAAAAAAAAAAGGTAACAATTGGTGCCACTCCCTGTCACTAAGCCTGGTTTTCCTGCCCTCGTAATGAAAAGTACCAGGACTTCGCTCCAGGGAAAAGCAATCGGCGAGAGTGATAAAAGACAATTACAGTGGCAGGCAGGGGCTGGACTGATGTGCGAGATCCCTGGGCAGGAATGTCAGAGCCCCGATCAATCCGGATTAGCCCGTTGCTGTAAGCAGCCCTGCAGTGATCACAGGCTGTCAGCACAAAAAGGTGCTCTGGCTCCGACTGATCTCAGCCTCATCAGACCTTTTCTGCTCCAGTTCCACTGCAGAGGGGAGCCCACTGCACCACCTGGCCCTGAGCCAGGCACTGGCCCAATGTTCGCTGCCCAGGGCATGTTCTGTACACAGAAACATGAAAATGATGGCAAAAATCTGTTTTCTCACTCTGGGACTTGATGCTTTGCTCTCAGCAAGGTGTGGGGTTAACAGCAGTGCCCAAGGGGAAAGGCTGGAAGGTGAGGCACCTCAGGGGTGCTGTTTTATGTTTCAGACAAGAGGGGATGGCTCCTGGTGCATCCTGCACCCAACACTTCAGTGTACCTGACCCAACCCCAGCCAGGGTCCTTCTTTACTTGAGAGTAATTGATTTACCCAAGCAAATTTTTATCCTCTGAAATCTCTGTGTTTTAGAGACAAATGTGCTTTAAGGCACCTCAATGCTTTAAAATCTCTATCTGTGCTGAAGTGTGGAACTTCTCATTATCAGAGGGATGAAAATCAGGGGCTTTATGTCAAGTCCAAGCACCCCTGAGATGCAGCTTCATGACAGAGTCTCTCCCTCCTGCTTCCCAAGCCTCCTGTTTAATGGGCTCCCAGTGGTCACATTTGCAGAGCTGCAGCTCCTGAAATCTTTTTGGTCCTACAGGATTTGCTCAAAAGACTCGGTTATGAAAATTGAAAATGTCCATATCAGCCTCACTGCTGGCTGGCAGCGTTTTCCTTTGCTTGGCAAGGGATGGGGAAGACCTCTCCATGCAGGATAAAGGATTTCAACACCAAGCTGGCCAGAAGACAAGGAACACACCACAGAGCCTCTCACAGCTTGCCAAAGAAATTGAGATCAAGAGCTGCCTAAGAATATCTATTTGGTGACCATTTGGTGGCCCCATCAGAAATTATTTTCCAAGTGTTCCTCTGTTTTTGAATGAAAAAACCATCCTTGTCCTCCGACTGCAATTTCAGAATCCAGGCTACAGAGGGAAGAAGGATGGTGTAAGAGTTGCTCCTTCCTTCCTTTTTGCTGTGAAAGTAAATGAAAGATTTCCCCACAAAACACCAAACAGAAAACATTAAAGCTCGTGAAAATATTTAACATCAGGCTGTGTTTGGTGGCATTTACTGCTGTCATTAGGATCAAAGCCAAAACCACCCAGACTGGATTCACAATGCAGGCAATGACAGCAACTAAATCCCTCAGGTTGCTGAAAGATATATGGGATAATATGAAAATGGTATTTTGAGATGGCCAGGGATAATATAAAACATGATAAGATTAAAAACAAAAACCCCAAAGAAGGAGGATGTACAACCAAAGAGCTAACTATTGTAAACCCAAACCTGTGATTACCTGTGGCATAGCTGAGGAGAAAAGGGCAATTTCTATTCACAGCAAAGCTGCTCTTGCTACACAACTCCGTAGAAAAGCTCCTTCTGCCATGGTGGGGCAGAATAAAGTCCACAGTTCAGCAGCAGTTCCCAGGGAAAAGTTCAAACCCACAGGTGTGAATGAGAGTGAAAACATCTGTGTATGTAGCAAGCAGGAACAGATTTTGTATTGAAAGATTTCCTAAAGCATGGCCTCAGTGGCCAAACTGCAGATGTTTCAGACCCAGCCCTTTCTAATTCTGAATCTAAGGTTATAGGCAGTAATGAAAACACAGGAACTTGGATTCTCCAATAAAGCATTCATGACAAACACAATTCCTGGTTTTCCCCTGGTGCTGATGCCCAAATGTGCCCAAAGGACATTTCACTGTTGTCTTTCATTCTCCTTTTAACTTGCTTTCCTCTGGAGGATTAAACAGAGAGAAAACAGCCTGTGCTGAACAGCTCCCAGTGGAAGCAGGAATAGCAGCTATGCCATAAATAATGAGGATGAAGAATTGCTCTGTCAGATCACAGGTGTCCATCACTGCAGCAGTACCTGTGTGCTGCTGGCCAGGCTCTACCTGCAGAGAGCAGATCATTTCCATTTCCATTTTACTTTGGTGCTGAAGAGCTTCAAGAAGCAAAATGCCAACCTCCACCCACTTCTCAGCAGCTCACAGCATTTTTTCTTTTTTGTTCCCTCTGCACAATGATCTACTTTCAGCCCCTTTTTTTTCTTTACCCCTCTCTGCTATCCTACCCCTTTCCCCTCTCCTGGACTCGCTGGTGTCACTCTCCTGTCACAGAGAGCAGGCAGTGCATGACCATCTCCCAGAGACACTCCTGTTGTCAGGAGTCCCTGGGCTGTCGAGCTCTGCATCGGTGAACACATCACGTCCCATTCCCCCTGTCTGAGGAAGAACTGCTAAGAAAGGAAGGAGATGGAATCTTGCTAAAAACTTCTTAACCAACAGCACAGATCAATGACTTCTAAAACATTCCTTTAAAAATAACGTCATCCATCCCCCTACTTGCATTGCCTCCCCTTCTCAGTCCTTTCCTACCAGCACCTCATCTCTCCTGCGACCTAAATCCTTTTTAGCTCCAGGAGAGTTATCCAAATAAAGCTACTTTGCAATCAGAACAGAGTGTAACCAGGTTTGAGGGTGCTGTGTAATGCTGCAGGCAGTTCTTGACACAGAACCAAGTACCCTGCATAGTTAAGTGCTGTTTTGCACACACTCTTTACATCACAAGGTCATGTCACTCCACCACCAGCCTCCTGAACACTCTTCTATTTTTGCTTGCCAGAAGCAATTTCTTTCCATTCCATGCCCTTGGATCCAAGCACTACACAACAGCAATAGGGGTTTCTTTCTTGGACACAAGAAAAAAGCCAAACAAACCTCTGAACACAACAAAGAAAAATTCCCAGTGAACAAAATAAACCAAAAAACCCCCGGCACAATTTTTTCTCCTAACTTTCAAATCACGACAATCAACAGAAAAAACCCATCTTAAAAACTGCAAACATCTAGCACTCCCATTCTTCTAAAAGCTAAATCAGGTCAGGCTGTGACAAAGCTGAAGCAACAGAGCTGTAGTCTAGAGTGATGCAGTACCAAGCCCACACCACATCTGTGCTCCCATCTCCTGCAACACCTGCAGAGGGCAGGCCCAGGGTGCCCTTCCCAACAGCACAATCCTGCGTGGTGTGGGAACAACAATTCACACATTTGGATATGGCCAACAGGCTCTGTGGGCTGAGCACCATCCTTATTTTCCACTCCACCACAGCCGACTGTTCTGCAGCACAGCCCGTTCAGCTGAATTTTCCCCGGTGCTGAGTCACGACATTAAGCCTGTCACAGACATGGTCCCACCACGTGTGACCCCTGGGCACAGTCCCCGTGAGATGGGAAGGCTCTGCAGGCAGGACAGGACCTGGGGAAGGCATTTCAGAAGAGCTGACATTTACACTGAGGATATGCCCAGTTCCTGCTCTGACATCAACCGTGACTGAGGGAATACACAGCCCAGACCTGCAAAATTAACCCAGCTGGGACACGGGAAAAGGCTTTGGAGATGGGAGAAAAAAGTAATCATTTTTATTTATTCTTGTTCTGCATTTTCCTTTCTTCAGCCTTCAACACTGGGGGGATCCTCAGGTCTGCCACAGATCTCCTGCCACCGGACACACTGCAAGGAAGAGCACAGCAGGGAAAGGGCGTTTTTCCAAGTGCTGCTTTCCCATGATATCCAGCTCTCCTGCAAGGCTGGTAAAGCTCTTCCCCTACTGCTTATTTTCTGTGCCATGTCCCAAAGCTTTACAGAGAAGTTACTGGGCTTGTTACAAGCACATGGCATTGCCTTTGTTTTGTGATGGACAGGGTAGTTTAAAAAATAAATAACCTTTCAGACTAAATATTACAATCACATAATTGCCTGAGATTTCATGGGCTGCACTCAACCTTGATAGGCACCTCCATCTCTGCTTTTCCAGCTTGTAAACTTTATGCTGTCATTCCATATTTCATTTGGTCACTAAAGCACCCTTCTCATATCCAAATTAATAATTTCCTGCTAAGCACCTGGGTGAAAGCACCCTTCAGTGAAGTGAGTGCTTGCTCCCCAAGAGAGGGACAAAAGTAACACTCCTAATGCATCGAGCTCTGCTGTCACATCACCTCTTTTCTTCCTGGAGCTCAAGCACATCAGGTGCAGTTCTGTTTCAATAAATAACCTATGTGCTTTTCTCCAGGTTCTCCAGCAGTACAGTGACAGAATAGCTCTGTTTAACAAGAGTTAAACATCAATTCAGAGTCACAACAGCCTTTTTGTGTCCATTAATTACTTTAATCTTAAGCTCTGCAAAATACCTCAAAGAAGGGAAGGCAAAATACTGAGAGAGAGCACACATCCAGCAGAGGTGAAAAGCATTTATTACTAATCTGTGCTCTAGGAGGAGAGATGAAGCTATGAAAAGAAATAATCCCAGGAACCAGGTTTCTGAGCAAATGGAGATAACAGGGTGATCAAAGAGCTGGAAAAGGCTGATTGCAGAGAAGCTCAAGGAGCTGCTTTAAGCTACAGTGGAAAAATCAGATACTATTTCATGAAGTGACCACAGACTTGTGTTCACAACTAAAGACTGATTTTCCAAAATATTTAACATATCACAGCAGTTTTTTCCATTAAAGTACACCTCAGGGCATAACTGGGTGTTTCGCACTTTGTCACCAATTGCTACACACCAAAACAGAAAACAGAATTCTTTTTTTGCAGCCACCCACAACCCAAGTTTCAGCACACACACACACAAATTGGGAAACCAGGAATATCATTTAGCACCAGTGAAGCATTCATGGATTTCATGGATCATGTTTGCTTAGAACAAACCTGGAGGAACAATCAAACCCTGGGTTCAGACACGATTAAAGTCTGAACTGCTCACATGGCTCTTACGAAAGACCTCAACTTTCCTGTTTGCCTGATCTCACCTCCAGTGATGCAAACATTTGAGAGTCCCAGGTAAGTGAAGAGTGAAATGGAACCTAAGGCAGTTTCTCTTCCCACTGTGTTTTACCTGTTCCCAGGAGAGGAAAATGTTTAAGGTACCAAGAGCTGCCTTGGCCACAGCAGTCAGGCCAAATGCTGCTGCTGTGAAAGAACTGTGAAACAGGGCCTACAAAACAGGCCAAACACAGGCAGTGACAAATTAGCACACAGATGCTGAAATATGTGAGATATTGGAGGCAAAAATTCCCTAGGTAATTCTAGAGACAGAAAGACAGCTCTGTGAGAACAAAAGGAATACTTTAATGCAGAAAAGCAAAAAAAAAAAAAAAACAAACCAAAAACCCACTCCAACACATGAGACAAACCAGTAATACCTGTTGACAGCTGATTTGTGCCTTTGGCAAAGGATACCAATTTCAGCAGCTCCCAGCACTGCTTCTCTTTGGCTGCAAATCTGTTCTGGAGAGGCTGAAAATTTTATTTTAATGATAAAAGTGTATTTGGGAGAGAAAAGGAAGTCAGATAAATACAATGGCAAATATAAGAATGAAAAAATTTGCAACCTGTAGTTTCCAGATGAAGTACAACGAAGCAGATTCCTACTCTGGAATAGAGTCCAAAAGCCCAAATAAAGGTCTGGAGCACAAGGGAACCTCTGAAGCCAAGAGCGGGCCCATGGTGTGGGGGTACTGAGAAAGACACCAAGATTTCCAAACTCCAAGCAGCATTACAGGCCAGGGAATTTTCCCATACATTTCAGAGGATTAGGCTTCCCCTCTGCTACAGTAAATCAATGTCCATGTCCACAAAATGAACTGCTTGGTGTAATAGGCACACATTGGGAAACTTGCTTTAGTCAGCCATGGCTTTTGTTTTGTTTGTTTCTAAAACCCTGCACTCCTGAGAACCTGTGCTCTATTAACCCTTTCAAACAGTGCAGAGTTTTCTGCTCCAGTCTGACCACACATCTCAGCAGTCACACAAATTCTGGGGGGGGCTGGATTATCCAGGGAAGTGAAGAGCAACAACAGCACCTTTACAGACATCAGGAACTCTCAAACACACAAACATTGATAAAAGTTTTCAAATGTTTTTCTTTCATTGTTTAAATAAGAGAATAACCATATCCTACATTATTTCCATTAAAAAAAATAATCTGCATGACACTGGTTACAGTGGACAGAAATATCCACAGTGATTGCACAAAACATTTGTGAAAATGAACATCGTTTCAGCAAGTCAGTTTAAGTAAAAAGCATTTCCTGTTCCAAGGGCTTGTCTATACAGCAAAGTTACATAAAGATAACCTAAAATAGAACCTTAATAAAATTAATCATAAAACCTTCTGGGTACATAATCCTTTTTCATGGTGAAAAGTGGCTTGCGGTCTAGCTTAGCTCTATAGGGAGCAGGCTTAAATTACATCAAAAGAGTGTCTGCAAATAAATTTGCATTGTTTAAACAAATTTAGTTAAACCCAATATGAGTTAATCAGTGCAATTTTCAGAGTCAGCTTAAAAGGCAATTTAATATAAAACCAAGAGCAGCTGGACAGAAAATACATAACCCCCTGGACAGCTTCTTTCTGAGAGGTGATTTGTTCTTTCTAAGGACACACAACTCCCATCTGCCACCAAATTCAGTGGAAATTCCAGTGAATTTAGCTCTCCTCAGAGACAGACCACAGCGTGGAGCTAACACTGCTGTAGGAATTGCAAATGCTTCCACTCTCTTGCTGGAAGAGAGACGTTGAGATGGCAAAATGTGCCAACACTGACCTGTGGAGAATTCCACCCTGTATCCAGAAGTGACCTTGGAGCCCAAGTGACCCCCCCTGTAGGGTCAGTGGAGGTGACCCACAGCCTTGCCCACAGACCCTCCTGGCTGTCCTGTCATCACTGTCAGACACACTTCATGCAACTGCATCATAAATGAGCCTTTATGAAATAATAATAAAAAGCTTCTCGAGATAAGAACTATGCTAAACATCTCACTGATATAATGAGCAAACCCATCTCACCCCTATTCATTATCTAATAGCAGGGTTTTATTCAGTAGTGGGTTTCCAGCCACATCAAAAGTGGCCACAGCTTTATGTGCAATCAAAATTAAATAGCTTATTGGTATTGCAAGAATAAATATTGCTTCAAGCACACTCTGCTTTGCAGCTCCCAGGATAAACAATGCATTTCACTCATTACCAAGCAGACTATTTGGGAAATAGGATAAGCTAGCTTGTTCAGAATACCAGAATTCCACTGTTGTTCTAGAAGAACAAACCCAAGGAATTTGTTGTTGCAAAGTGTGCAATGGATTAGATTTTTAAAAAATTAAAACCCCAATCCTCATACTAGAATTTTCAGCAAAACAGAAAGGAGTTTGGGGTTTTTAGTGTCAAGAATAAAATGATGAAATATTATTACATCTACTTCACCTAAGGAAAAAGTTAAGGCTTGTTTTTTCAAGAGTTTCCTTCTCGGAGGCAGGCATGAATTTAAAGTCACAGTCTGCTTACGACATTGCAGCTCAGATTTACTCTCTGTTGCAGAAGGTGCAGGCAGCAATGAGGAATTTCTGGCAAGTTAGTGTTTTTAACACTGGAGAATATGAGATGTTCCAGTTTCACAACAATTGATATTTTTGCAATGCTTAGCAGCACTGTGATTATTAGAGCTTTCCCATAAGGCAATACAAATAGGAACATTGAAAATCAAGAACGAGGTTTGGGTTATCCACAATATCTTGACATAATTCAAAAAGGAAGAAGGAGAATTAACTGAGATAAATCACGCTCCCAAAGATCAAAGGCCTCTTTTAGCCTTGGGTCTGCTTCTCTATTTATTAGTGAGAGAAACAGATCCAGCTTCTGATTTCTTTGCTGACAATGCCAGTTGTCAGCTCCTAAACATGAGCAGACCTCTTCCAACACTGATGTTTTTCCTTCTCCCAGGGAAGAAGCTCATTACCACCTGCCAGCCAATGGCTAGTACAGATTTTTTCCAATCCATCACCTTGTTCCTTACAGTGGAAATACAGTAACCATTCTTACCTTCAACTACTCCAGTACCGAAAGCAAAATCCCAAACATTTCAAACCTTATTTTATCTGCTATAGCTGTATTTCTTTGAACTCAAAGATATATTTGGAAGAGGTAGTCCAGGAGAAAAGGGCTTTAAATACCAAAATCTGTATGTCCCGTACCAAGCTGACAGACCTATGAGCACACCGAGAAGCTTCTGGCTGAAGTCGTGGAAATACAGGGCAGTACAGAGGAACATGAACACCCAGATCATGGCGAGGGAACACAGGGACACAAACAGCGCGTTGATCACCACACGCAGCCTGGAGCTGTGGTCTATGGCCAGCGCTTCCAGCACAGCCACCTCCTCCAGGATCATCATGGCACAGTAGGAGAGCAGGAAGCAGTGCCCCGAGATGTCGAAGCCGTTCCAGACGCCGCTGTCCTGGTGGCACTCGCGCTTGGAGGTGTAGAGCCGGGGGGGCTGCCCGGGTTTGGCCTGGATGGAGCACTCCCCAGTGAGGTTCTCCACGTACACGAAGAGCTCCGTGCACAGGTACCACACGGCCGTGCCCACCAGCAGCGAGCCCAGGCGCCGCAGCGCCAGCAGCGCGCTCTTGGTGCGCCCGTACAGGAACTTGCTCCGGCCCAGCTGGTACGTGGTGAGGGCGATGAAGGGCAGCAGCAGCCACAGCGTCCAAGCCCAGGCCACCTTCACGAAGTATCTGCCAGAGGAAAGGCGGAGGAGACACGAGCACGTGTGAGATGCCACAGCAACGGGGCAAGCGGTGGAGTTCAGTGCTCAAGGTCAGTGTTTGGGACCATCTACATCAGACACTTGAGCCCTCCCCTCAATACACAGCTTTGCTACAGTCTTAACCCTCTTCACAGCACTTCCCTCAAGCCCAAAACCCGAATACTTCCTCAGGCAGGTACCTGTTCCCAAGGCAGCGTTCCCTGGGACCCAGAGCCCTCATTCACTGCAGCAGACTTGCGGCTCAGTTTTGCAATCACTTTTACCCTACAAACCAGCTCAACTCTGCCCTACTCAAAATGCAGCTGCAAAGACTGTATTTTTAGCTTGCTGCCCTGAGCACAGTAACCCCTTCTCTGACTCTTCCACCATCTCAATTATCCTTGCTTACAAAGCCTTTCACAACCTCAACCCCTTAAGACAGCAAGAAGGGCTGGCTCTTTCCCCTGATCAGCCTGTGAAGATTTTCCTCTCTCATGTCCTTATAAATAAATGAAGCAGCACAATGTGTCTGTTTCTTTGCTGTCCTTTCAATTGATGAGAGCCTTCTTTTGCTATACAGAAATCCTTCCATCTCTAAATCCACTCTCTGCCCTGAAAACTTTTACTGTCATGCCCACAAAATCTTGAAAACCAGCTGAGGATGTGCTGGTATCTTGTTTAACAGAAGAAAGTATCGTGTAACTAGTTCTCTTTTCAAATCTTAAACTGGAGCACATGTAAGTGAATTTATTAATGAGTTAAGGAGGCCACAGTCCAGGAACTTGTTTCTCCCATCAGCACCCTCCAGTGGAGCTTGCCTCCTGTCAGCTGGTGGGAGAGGGGAATTGTGCAGCCCCTTTGTTACCAGAGTCCAATTTGAAAACAGAGACAGCTGAATTCTGCTCTGTGGCTGAGCTATGGCCAGACACACACAGTCATCATTTAATACTCACGTGAGCCTCAAAGGCCAAGTCAAACCAGTCTAGACTTCTGCATCTTCCTTATGACCCTAACAAACCTGTCAGGGCCTTGCCCAGGATTTTGAGGAGTACCTCCTTCACTCTTTAATTTTATGGGAGTAAAATGTGATGCCTGTGTGGCAACTACAGCTGCTACTATGGAATAGTAATTGAAAAGAAACCCCCCATTTTATTTAAAAGCAAAAAAGGCTACCAACGTTACTGCTGACAAACCAGGAGGCAAGTAATTTGTAGGGAAAAAAGTACTTGCTTCAGGAACTGTCAATACAGGATCACCTTCCTCTGTTTAAAAGGGGGAACTGAACTGAAATATGCTTTTACTGTAAGGTCAATTTCTCTCTAAGTGTTCCTGTTAATGCTCTCTCAATCACACTACAAGCGGCTCCTCTTCTATGCCACTGAATGACAAATCAATAAAGTCCAAAGTTCCCCAAGTCACAGAGGAAAACAGCAATTTTCGTTCTACTTTCAGACCTGTAGCAGGACAGCACATGTGCTCTGGCCCAGCTCATTGCTTCCTCCGAAATGCTCAGACTAGTTTTACAGAATGACTAAGCCAGTTAGATCATTGCCCAAGTGCCAGGAAAGGATGGCAGCCACTCTGCTTCTAGTAAAGATGCTGAAAGACCTGTTTCCTTCAGCTGGGTTTTATATCAGCTCAGTAACTACCACAGAATCGCAGAATATGCTGAGTTACAAGGGACCCCCCAGGATCACGGAGTCCAGCTCCTGGCCCTGCACAGGACACTCCGAGAGTCCCAGCGTGTGCCTGAGAGCGTGGTCAGAATGAGCCCCGGCAGCCCTGGGGCCGGGACCATCCCCGGGGAACCTGGGCCTGGTCAGTGCCCGACCACCCTCTGGGCCTGGTCAGTGCCCGACCACCCTCTGGCTGAAGAACCTTTTCCTGATATCCAGCCTAACCCTCCCCTGACACAATTTCACGCCGTTCCCTCGGGTCCCGTCACTGGCTGGCAGAGAAAGTGCAATCAGTTTACTCAAATACGAGGAATTATCTGGCAGTTTAAGAAGGAAAAAAACCCCACTCTCCTTTTACCCCCTTCCAATAAAAACTCCCGATATTCTGAAGCCTGTCAGCCAGGAACAGGCAATCTCATCATCCGAAGCCCCGGCCCAGCGCGGCACACGCGGCCAGCACCGACCCCAGACCCCCTCCGGGCGCCCCCCGCCCGCCCAGCCCGTCCGGCACCGTCCCTCCG
>VXAC01005930.1:864885-1001742 GCA_013399225.1 Rhipidura dahli | reverse complement strand
GGAGCCACCCACGGGGATCTGCCCGCAGGGATCTGTCCGCGGGGATCTATCCACGGGGATCTGCCCGCGGGGATCTGTCAGCAGGGATCCATCCACAGGGAGCCACCCACGGGGATCTGCCCGCAGGGATCTGCCCGCAGGGAGCCATCCACGAGGATCTGCCCGCGGGGATCTGCCCGCAGGGATCCATCCACAGGGAGCCACCCATGGGGATCTGCCCGCAGGGATCTGCCCGGAGGGATCTATCCACGGGGATCTGTCCACAGGGAGCCACCCACGGGGATCTGCCCGCAGGGATCTATCCACAGGGATCTGTCTGCAGGGAGCCACCCATAGGGATCTGCCCACAGGAATCTGCCCGCAGGGAGCCATCCACACCGATCCACCCACATTGATCCAACCACACGGATCTGTCTGCATGGATCTGTCCACAGGGATCTGTCCATATGGATCTATCCACAGGGAGCCATTCACACCGATCCATCCACACCAATCCATCCACACGGATCTATCCACACAGATCTGTCCACATGGATGTGTCCACACGGATCAATCCATACGAATCCACATGGATCTGTCTGCAGGGGTCTATCCATAGGGATCCATCCAGACAGATCTATCCATACGGATCTATCCACATGGATCCATCCACAGGGATCTACACAGAGATCCACGTGGATCCGTCCACACAGATCCATCCACACAGATCCATCCCCATGGGGCCATCCACACAGATCCACATGGATCCATCCACTCAGATCCTTCCACAGGGATCTGCAAGGATCCACCTTCCACATGGATACACACAGACCCATCCACACGGACCCATCCCCACAGATCCACACAGATCCATCCATGCAGATCCATCCACATGGATCTATCTACGGCACCTGGCAGTGTGTCCATGTCACAGGAAGAAAGCTGTGCTCAGGAACATCTGTTTCCCACCCCTGCCTGTCAGAAGATGAGAACACAGAGGGCTTTTGTATCTCTGCCCAGATGTGCATGATGCTCCCAGAGCAGAGCGTCAGAAGAGATGCTCCAAGGGCTTTTGGGCTGCAGCATCAGTGCTGTGGAATCATGGAATCTCAGAAACACAGAATGTTCTGAGCTGGAAAGGATCCACAAGGATCACTGAGTTCATCTCTTAGCCCTGCACAGGACAGCCCGAGAGTCACACCATGGGCCTGAGACCATTGGCCCTTCACAAACCATGTCCCCAAGTGCCACATCTGTGCATCTTTTAAATGCCACCAGGGATTGTGACCCCTCCACTTCCTTGGGCACCCTCTGCCAGTGCTTGTAACACTTCTGGTGAAGAAATTTTCCCTAATGTCCAACCTAAACCTCCCCTGAAGCAACTTGAGGCTGTTTCCTCTTGCCCCATAAAAGAGCAAGCACTGCTTTTAAGTAGAGTACCAGTACCTCTGAAAAGAGGGTCTCACCGTGATATTCATGAGAAAATCTGAGATTTTTCTCAATTAGTAGAATTATTTTAATTTTTCCTAGGGCTTAAGAGGAAGGGAGAAAGTATTTCTGGAGCTGTTAAGGCTCCCACGCCTTTTCACTATCCATGTTTATGACTGAAAGGGGTGTCCAAACACTGGCCGTCGCTGTGGTATTTGAGACCTATTTCATCTATTGAACAGCTGCCGCTGTCATTTCAGCTTAGTTTTTAAAATATAAAAAAAGCATCAGCAAGAAGAGAAATGGCTCAATGAACAAAGAGCCTTTATTCATCCCAATGGCCTCAGTAAGAAAAATGTGAGAGTGGGGGGGGAAGCCGACCCTATCTGAGACAGGATGGGAAAGTATTTCTTGCCAGAGCACATTTCAAAGCTGTTTCGCCGTCATCATCGTCAGCAAATCTGTGACAACATCTGGGCTGAGAGAGCAGAACAACACATCAAAGCAGCCCCAGCAGATAGGGAGGGTTTTGGCTAAGGAGGTTATCCAGGGTAAATGGCATTTGGCAATTTATTAGCTGTTGTTTTTAATAAGACTGCCTGGGCCATGTCTAGCACTCCCAGCCCCAGCGCTGCACCCCGAATTAGAAACGACAGGCAGCTGCGCTCACTGAAACGAGTGCCCATGAGAGGGGCTGGGAGCAGGTTCCACAGAGTCCGTCATTGTCTGCCTAAATCCCCTCTGCCTTTGAAACCTTGCCTCCTGTGCTTCCCAGGTTTGGGCCTGTGATCCCCAGACTGTTTGCAGTGCCGGGGCTGCAGGTGGGAGCTGCTCGGCTGGCTGCTAATGAAGCGTGCTGCGGTGTCTGCCACACGCGGGGGGATTTCGTAAGCTTGGCACCTGTTCCAGATGAATGCAGTCGATGGCATGGGCTGGAAATGTGTCTATCCTCAGCCCAGCTTGAAATGTCTGAGGATTATCTCTGTAAATCATGGATTCTCGCGAGTGCAGTGAGCAAAGCTCAACTGGGTCCAGGTGTTCTGCAGATTTAGAGAAAAGCTCGACTTTCAGGCCATGTATTTGCTGCCATGAGCACCAAGCCAAGGCCAGTAGACCTTCTGAGGAGCCGACTGCCATACCTCTGTAAAGAATCAGAGAAGCAGAATTTAGATCTTTTAAAACAGCAGAAAAAGCTTTTATTCACAAACAAGGACTAAGGTTTGTTCTAAGGGAATTGCAGAAGGCTCCTAAAGAGCTCTCACGGATACCTGGTCAAGCTATGACAGGTATAAACCATACTAAACTGAGTTAATTTGTCAGGTACAGCAAATGTGGTTTTGCCTTAACTTTTTCCATAACCCCACCAAATCCCTGCCTGATTCAAGCTGAAATCTTTCCGACTGTTTGATTTCAAAAACTGGTTTGGGGTTTGGATTTTTTCTGATTTAATTTGAACCAAGGCCTCCAACAAATTGCTTCTCTTTGAGAAATCCCATTTTGCCTCTAAAATCCACAGGGACAGATTCATTAGGGGCTGTGGAACAACTTCCCCTGAAGCAACGTGGTTGGTAAGCGTTGTGCCTGCATGCCCAGTCACCCAGATTTTAGGACACTTATTTGGACAGGCAATGGGGAGATCCCAGCTGCCTGAGCAAAGATTTGAAATAGGATCCAACAGAGTTGGAAAAAGCACCCTCACTCATGAGCTGTGGCAGGTTTGGGGGAAATCTTTCCTGTTCATAGAGTTCATGAGGTATCAACCGTTTCACTATTAATTAGAGTGAGAACAGTGACACTCACAGTTGCTAATTATTTTAAATATTTAAGTTGCTTAGAAATTTTGTATAGAATAAATATATAGAAATTTGCCTTGCTTTGGTGATTCTGTTAATTATCTGCTTATAATTTTGAGTGCAAAGAAGTCTGTCTTGATGTGAGACTACAGTGTGGATACCTTCTGCAGAACAGAGGCTCCTCATCTGGAAGCAGACACCCCAGTTTCAACATACAGTCAGTGAAAATACAGCCTTAGCAGCCCTTTCCAGGAGCCCAGGGCAACTGTTCACCTAATTTGCATGCTCAAAATTAGCTGTGGAGAAATTCAGACCTTCTTGGAAGCCAGTGGCATTCTACTCCTGCTGCCACCTTGATGCTGAGAAAATGATGCTGCAGGGGGGTCACAGCCTCAGTCCTCAATGTCACGAGACACCCCCCCCCCCAGGCTTTTCCTGCTGGTCACTTAAAAATATTACAGGCTAGAAAGTTGAAAGATTGTTACTGAAAAGCTGATTATGCCTTAAAGCCATCACAGGATGAGTTACTGGAGTTTAGTTCTCTTGCCTTTTGACAAAGCTCTGCAGGATGTTCAACCGTCCTGAGTGCCCCAGCCAGGGAGTGTCCCGACACTTAAAAATAAATTGGCAAAGGTTGGGAGGTTTGCTGTGGAACAGGACCAAGACATTTGAACTGAAATCTCAGCTCAAACAGTCAGACTAAGCCTCTTGACTGTGCTAAATGGGAATCACTTTATTTTATGAGATTGCTGGGTTCACTGCTCTGTGCTGTGGCCAAGGAAGGATGCTGTGAGGAGAAGGAGAGAAAATAAGACTATTTTTTTTTTAACAAACCCAAGCAGTGATTCTTCTCTGACCCAGGTTCGGGGTAAGGTGGCTTCTCACAGCCCAGTCAACCCCAGAGGGAAAGTGTGCTCCAGGGGCACCAGGAGCAGATGGTGGGTGCTCATCCAAGCACCCAGCCTGCCAGGACTGGCAGAGCCACCAGTCTGTGTCCACATGCTCAGTGGGGATGACTTACCCCAGTGGTAACAACCCATTTGGGTCTGGGAAGACCTCCCATCTTCCCAGCTCATCCTCCAGCCTCCCAGCAATTCCCACAGCCTGCCAGCACCTGCTCACCCTTCCCTGCCTGCCCGGGGGCCCTTGCAGCCCCCAGCCCTTCCCTGGGGGAGCCAGGTGCTCGTGGCAGCCATGCCACTCATTCCTGCCCAGCCTCCCCTGCTCTCTGTTTTCCTTGGTGAGCACTGCTCACATCTCCATGATTGATTGTGTTTGAGTTTGATCCTGGAGTGTCTTGGGATGTTTGCATGAGAGGTGCTACATAAGCATAATTTGGGCTGTATTTTCTTTGCCTAATGGGAGCTGAAGCTTGAAGTTAAGATAGTTTTGGCCCTTTGCTGAGACACTGTCCATCAACCTCAGCGCTTGGAGCTCCTCAGCCTTCTCTATTCACTGCTGGCTTAGGAACAAAGATGGAAAAAATAATATCGTGCTTTGTTCCCTTGTGTCAGTGATGCCTTTGAAATGCAGCCCAGGGTGGAGGCTGCTGGCCTGGATCTCTGCTGCCCATCTCTGGTGGGAAGGGATGCTCTGCCTCCAAGCCCCGGAGTGGCAGAACCAAGGCTGACCTGTGAGAGGATGATGTGTTGTTGACAGTGGAGATACTGAGCTGGGAAACAGAAGGGAGGCGTTGGTAATGCTAACTCACCACCTGTGTGGCTGCCCAAATAAATGGGGAAGGGCTTTCTCTGTGCTGAAACCTCAAGAATTTTAGAAAAAGGTGTGGAAATTAACCCCAGGGAATTTAGACAGACTGAACCCGGCTGGACCCAGCCTGAAAACCTCTGCAAGTCACACATTTCCCCCCAACTCTCCTCAAGTGAATAGGAAGGGTATGATCTGAGCTGTGGGGAATTTGCAGCATGTTTGGTGGTTATATCCAAAGATCAAAATATTTTGATATATGGGGCAAAGCATAAGAAAGAACCAATTCAGTTTCCAGTGGTGCAAACTTTGTTAATGCTAAAAATTAATACATCTTGCTACAAAATATTTACATTTCTTGTTTGGCACAGCCAGATCACAGCAAAGCAGACTAATGACAGGGTTTGATTTACAGGAGAGAATGGTCTTGTGACAAGCATGAGGAGCTGAGTTTAATTTGTGGCTCTGACAAACTCCCTCCCCAGCCACAGGCCCTCAGACTCTGTATCCCCACACCCTGAGCAGAATACGGGAGAGATCCTGTTCTTCTCCTTCCAAAATTCAGAGAAAATGGTGAGGTTGCAGAGGGCTGCAATAATGGTCTGAAGATCTTAAAAATAGGCAGGATTCACACAGATGTAAAATAGCTACTCTGCCTAGAATACAGATTAAGGAGCCCATTACCAGATGAAGTGGGGATGAGATTACATGTGAAAAAATATATAATTCACGTGATGAAGTGTACGTGTACTTGGGCATAAAATGGTCTTAATTACTCATGTTTATCTCTAATTGCCTGACTTCCTTGAGCAGCTGTGGTGGCTGCACTTGAGCTCCTTGATGAAATAAAATACTCCCTTTTTTTTCCACGGTGTATAATTCACACCCTCCGTGTTTGCCAAAGAACCTCCCCACCCCCACACCTGTGCATTTGAATTAATTTGATTCTCGATGTGTTGTCGCTCAGGGGTAGCTGCTGAGAAGTTTTTCCCTGCAGTGCTCTCCCAGCAGCAGTTACTGGGAATTAACTCCTGCCCAGTCCAATTAAACTTTCTGTTAGCCATGCACTGAAAGCATTATTTGTTGTTCTCATTTATTCCCTTTCTATAAGGATTATCAAGCATAGATTAAAGATCACACAAAACTCAGTGACAATTTCCACGAAACCATTTGCTGGGTGGCCCTTGAGCTACTGTACCAAAACATTGCTTTTTAAATTTATTTTTAGATTAAGAAACTACCGTTTATTGCAACTGATCAAATATGGGAAGGAAATGGTCTGTGCTTATTGATTCAAATTCAGAAATATGAACTTTTCCAACTTCACTGGTGCATTTTTAGTTCATATATTTGCAGGAAAGAATCAGAGTGTAAAATTTGGAAGTGACTTTGTGTTGATTAGCTGCAGGACCACAGTTCACAGTCCTGGTTTCTTGACTGGACACCAGGTACAGCCAGCCACAAAACATGAGCTATTTCAGTCCAATATATAATTACAACTATTGAAGTATAAATCTGAAATGCATACATACATAATATTTAATCTGCACTTTACTGGCTTGGATAATGATAAAAGTGTTGGCTGGAAATGTGATTTGGGTTTTTCCATTGAAACCATTGAGACCATTGAAATGCTCTGCAGATAAAAAAATAATAATTACAAAGATGTTCAAAGGGTATGTTGAAGAGCCAGTGCACTCAGTTCTGTCACAGGCTTAATTTGGATTCCCAGTATCACAAGTTATTGTTTTTAAAAGTTATTTGTTCAGTTTTTTTACCTGTGCATTCCCTGTTTGGTGAGCTCAACATCTCTGCTAGCCTTGCCATGCTCTTTCACCACAGGGCTGCCCCACATCTCAGCCTTTGGCAGAAGAACCCAGGATGCCCCAGGCCATGGAAGTTACTGGTGTGGTCATAAACCGTGGGTGGCATCTGAAAGGCAGGAGAGGCAGAGAGGTGCTGAGGTGAGAGGAGGTGTCAGTGCGAGGGTGCTGGGCAACGCCCAGCTCAGCCATCCCCAGGGTTAGGGCAGGGAAGGGATAAATTTGCCTCAAGAAGAAGCCCAGACCTGTTATGGTGCCCAGTCTCCATTTTTTCCACACTTTTTCCTATCCGGGATTTTGCCCTTCATCATCTGCAGGAGTTTTGGAGCCCCATGAACAGAAGAACTGCTGATAAATGCTCCCAAATATCAGATTAAGCCTGAAGTGTCTGTGAGCTTCTGTACCTTCTCCAAGGCATCTCATGGCATTTTGCTGTCAGGCACGAGAGGCTGGCAGGACCTTTGCTGGTTCATTGGGTCTGGCCCAGTATTTCAGCACGAGGTGGCCCAGACTGGCTGCTCTTAGCTTTTGCCAAGGAAGCACATCCCAGTCTGCCAGGCACACAGCATCTCCCAAAACACAGCAGCTCAGCCTGCACCTTACCAAGTGGAAGGAAGGTGTGGAGTGTGGTCAACAGTGCACAGAGACCAGTCCCTGTCACCAACAGCCTGAAGAAGAGGAGGTAGGTGATGAATGTTGTGCTCCTCCTGCCTAGACTCTACCTGTTCTGAGAATAAACAACATTTTTTCGCTCGTCTAGCTTTAATTCTGGTGAAAAATAAAATTAAAGCCAAATCCTAGTGCTTTAACTAAATCAGAGCATTTACCAGCGTCACTTAAAGAAACAAGATTCTTTTCACAAGTGTTTATTTGTACAGTTCAAACAAGATATTTTTTTAAATATAAGCCCACCACAGCTGTGCGACTCAGCCCAATCTCTGTTGACACCACTCAGAGGTTAGGAACAAAAATACACAAGTAACATGTTCTGCCTCTTTGCTGGAACAAGGCCTTTCTTTGGGCTGATTATTTAAAGCAGGCCCCAAACAATTGGCAAAGCAGGTCCTACTCTGGTGTGGGAAGATGGGCAGGACCCTGTGAGATGATGGAAAATGCCAGGAGTGCACCTGGTGCCCAAGGAGGAGGATGGGGGATGCAGTTTCCCTCCTTGCAGAGCGGAGTTTTTGCGCGCTGGGCAGAGCTCGCTCCTCCCAGGACGTCAGCATTGCTGAGCCTTTGAACTGCACTTCAAAGCTGGGGCTGGAGCGAGGTTTCTGCGAGCCCAGAGAAACAGGTAAATATTTGTCAGAGTCAATTAACCCCCCTCATCACCTCAACAGTCATCTGTGTGAGACGGCTGGAGGGGTTTCAGGCGGCACACAGGGGAGCCTTGTTGATTTACTGAGCCACTCCAGGAGGTGGGCAGACGAGGAGACCTGGAGGCTTCCCCCCCCAGCACGGCCCATGAACTCCTGCAGACACCTCATCCTTTCCATCACTGCAGCAGGCAGAGGAGAAAATCCTTTTCTTGTCTGGGGAGAAGAGCAGTCCTGCTCCCAGCGCTGCTGCTGTAGCTTTATAACCACTTCATTCATGCCAGTTCCTCCAGATGGGCATCAGCTGCTCTCAGAGCACCAGAGCACGTTGTAGCTCCCACCTGCTGCTGCAGTTTAACCATGAACATTGAGTCACCCATTCCAGGAGACACACCACCATACAACACTGCCATGAATTTATCACGTTCTAGCTTCTGACATCCCACCAACCCATTACAGGGGGACTCAGGGTGTTTATTTTGGAAAGAGGGCTTTGCTGGACCACTCTGTCCATGATGTGTGTCCTGCAGCAGCCGGTGGAGGGGGAAAGGCAGACACCAAACCACCCACCAATGCTCCCAGCCTTCCTCTTGCTTATCAGCACAGCATGGAAACGCAGCTTAAATCAGAAAAAGGGAAGGGAAAAAGTAGAAACAGCTGAGCACCAGATGAGATGAACACAGATGGATGGGGCTTGCTAATTCCTCACCCCCCTGCCCAAACCTGACCCAGCTCCCTCACTGCTCGGACACGGCCCCTGGGGCAATGCCACCCTCCCTTTCTCTCAGCCAGAAACCCTCAGCTGGATGTCAAAAACACAAAAGGACGGGCAGGGGCTGTAGCGGGGTCCAGCTGGGAACATGCAAAGCCCCTGAGGGTGTTTTTGAGGGACACGGCTTGGGAAGGTGCTGGGGGAGGCTCTGGGGTGCCTCCCCCCAGTGCTGGGGCACTGCACTGGCACAGGGCTCTCACCTGCCCAGGTTTCAGGGCAGGGGGAGCACAGGAGGGCCCCGGCAGGCTCCGCTCAGCAGCAGCACCAGAGCAGCACCCGCGGCAGACCCGCGCCCGCTGCCCGTGCCGGGGAAGCGAAGCGGGGCGAGGGCCGTGCCAAAGGCAGCAGCTGGCTGGGTGAGCTCCGTGTTTGCTGCCCAAGATGCTGCCCCAGGGCAGATGGGCTCTGTCCTTCCTTCCCCGAGCCCCTCCCTCCGAGCTGCCGGGTGCCCCTGCGGGAGCTGCCACCAGCACTCTGCAGGCACCGGGCAGGCTGCACTGTACCAGCCTGTGCAGCACGGCTCAGCCTTGCAGCAGCGAGGAGGATGAGCCAGCACGAACCTTATCAGCCCTGCTCCTCGTGGGCCACCACGGGCACGGGTCCCAGTGGGATGTGCGCTCCTGGCACTGGGATGTGCCCGGCTCCGCTGCTGTTTCCTCCCCACTGCTGGTGGCACACAGGCAAGGTCAGACTGAGGTGGATGTGTCAGCACAAGCTGCTGTCAGGCCTCTGTGTCACGGTGTGGGCACAGCCAGAATGATGGACAGAGATGCCAGTGCAGGGATCCCCCATTCCGCTCCTTCTGTCCTTCGAAGGCTGGATGCAGGGACAGAGGAGCTGCCAGCACTCAGACCAAGCTCAGAGCTATCTTCAGATGAGGTGTCACACTTCCAGGGATTCCTGGGACTCACAGGTCAGCATGTCCCCTGGTCAGGGAGGAAAGACCCTGAGGAGTGTGGCTCCCTTCTGAGAGAGATGCGGAGAGAATCATTCCCATTTTGGGTGTGTTCAGAGCATCCCAAGAGTCTCAATTTCTGCTTTTTCAGATTTTTTCCAGCTTTGAGCAAAGTGGTTCTTGCAAACTTCTCAGCCTCCATTGTTGAACCTGAGAAATTTCATGTCAAGGCATAGAGAAATCTGGTGGCTTGGATCCAGCCATCTGGACGTGGGAAAGCTTGGAAGTCCCATGAGAAAAGGGAGATTTCTTGGCAAAGAGTCACGATGCATCTTTATGGGAGAGTGGAGGAGAAATACAAAATGTCCATCAAACCTCTCACCTTCTGTAGGCAGAAGTCAGGAACCCCCAAGATGTGCAGGTACAGCAAGAGATTTTAGAAGTGAGGAAAAATACCAGAGGCTCCTTTCAGCTTCAGTGCCAGGAACTGGCAAGTGTCACAGAAATTCTGCACAGTCCTGCCCTGCTGGACTGCCTCGGATGCAGGACAGGTCACAGGCACCCCTCAGAGCCCTCTGGGAGATGTGATCAATCAAGATGGGAGAGCATGGGCAGAGAAATGTGTATGGAAGTGTCACGCAGGAGATCAAAACCTTCCAGATTTCATCCCTGTGTCACCTGTCAGGTGCTCGCTGTGCTTCAGCACTGCTGGAGAGAGCTGAGCTGCTGCTGTTTCCCAGCCTTGTGAAGAACTGTTAATACACCCAGAGCCTCTGTAGGCACGTTCTTCCTGCCCAAAGCCCCTGAATCACCTCCAGATGCCCCTGAGAGCTCCTGTGCTCCATCTTTCCTTCTGCACTACCTTCCTACGCTCACCAGAGCCTGCTTTTAAATCCCCCAGGCTTTGAATGATCATCACCCACCTAAGCTGCATCCTACTCCCTGCTGGACGTACCCCAGGCAGACCCCCGGGAGAAGTTACACCCATCCCAACATGCCACGGCACGAAGAAAGGCTGCAAACATCGCCCTCTTCCTTCAGAGCCGGGGAGGAAAAGCAGCATCTCTTATAGCCCCACTGTCATTTAATCTGAGCCAAACAAACACTGGCAGCGCTTTTCTACAGCAAAAAACATTTTTCAGCTGGAGACAATGAACCTTGCACTGGTGGGGTGGTCAGAGGCTGTTTGCCCCAGTGGAGGTCTGGGTGTGTGAGCAGTGGGGCCATCCCAAGAAGAGGAGCAATGGGAACAAGACCTCCCTGTGCAGCCACAAAAAACCTGCCCGTGAACCGGTGCCAGGTGCTCAGTTTCTATCTTAATTTTGGTCTTTGAAAAAAAGGGAACACAGTGAGTACACAGGGGCTGCAGTCAAGCTGTGGCACACCCCCATCCAAGCAAGAAAATTACACGGTGAGGCTGCCAGGGTGTCCTGACTTCACTTTGCTGGGTCTGGGTTTTTGGGGTTGGGATCCACTAGCCCCCGTCCAGCAGCTGATCCAGCCCTTTGCTGGAGCCACAGCACTCCCAGCCACTACACAGGTAGCACTTACTGTGTCAGGTGATGAGCACAGACATGAGCTCAGCTCAACCCAGATGATGAATTTTGTGCAGGCTGCTGAGATGGGAAATTCCCACCAGGGCTCCTGGGTATGAGTGATGGGTTTTCCACCCCTGAGCCTGGGAAACAATCGTGCTGAGAGCAGGCAGCAGCACAGTAGGAACCCCACCAGCACCGTGTTTCCAGGGCTGTGGGTTCTGGCACGTGTGTGTGGGCACAGCTGGATGTGGGCTGCACCTGCAGTGGGTGTGCAGTGGGGATGGGGCCATGGGCACAGCACTGCTGTGGGGCAGGGGGTCCCTGGTTCCAGCTGGGGAGGAGGTCACAGCTGATGTTCAGCTCCAAGGTTTGGGTCTACCTCGGTCTCAGGTGACTCGTGGTGTGATGGGTCTCTCCTCCCACTGAGGTGAGAATTTCTTCTCACCTTGGCAGTGTGGAGTGAGACCATCACACACCCACAGCACCGGGCTAAGCAACAATTTGTTAGCAAGCAGCAAATTAACTATCTTCCAAATTGTTCTGAGAGGAGCTTCCACGTTACTTAACTGAATTTCTAAACTTAGCCCAGTAACTGTAAAAAAATACCTTTGCGAGCAACTACTGTCCGCAGAGCTTGACTTCAGAGATGTTTATTTCTAGAGCTGGTGGAAAAATTTCTCATCTTTCAAAGGTTCCAAATATATCTTGGTGCTGGCTGGAGCCATTGGCCTTCAGAGTTGCCTCACAGGCAGTTGCAGGCTGATGGTGGGACCACAGCTCTGACAGTGCCACAGGTGTTGTGGGGACGGCTGGGGGGCTGACACCCCCCTCTTCTCCAAAGAGTTCATGAAGGATCATGTCAGCCTTGAGGAACACCTTAGTTAATACCCCAAAACAAGTGTTTTTTACTTCAGGACTCAAAAGCATTAGTCCTGGCCAGTTGCACCACTAAAAGGAGCTAATTGCAGTGCCCAGGTCGCTTTTGGAGAGGGGTCAGGAGCCAGGCTGAGGGCAAGGCTGCTCTGTGCTGCCCTGCTGAACCCAGCCTGGGTGGTCAGGCCCACACGTGCAGGCTCCTGCCCACACTCTCAACTGCTGGCTCCCTACACCATCACTATATATAAAATGGGAAAGGTTTTTTTCACCTTTGCAAATACACAAGCAGAAGCTGTGGGTTATGAGAGGACATTGCACCTGAAGCAGAGGCATGTGCTGGGCATCGTATGAAAGGCACCAGGAAAACCCTGTCCCTGTTGATGGTCACATCTTCTGTGTGAGATTTCACTTTTCCAGTAGCTCTTCCTCTAAGATTCAGCTTAGCTCAGAAAGGGATTCAGCATTTACCAGGAATTGTTCCTAAATAGGAAGAAGGAGTCCTCAGACTTCAGGACTGGTCTCAGTTGTGTTACACCTCAATGCGTATTTCACTCCTGGGAGAGCACAAAACAATGTGCAGGACCTCAGCCTGGCTTTACTCAAGTCACAGGACATGGAGATCAAATCTTCCAACCTCCAAGTGAGACAGAAGATCTCCCTTCATGATGCCTTAGGAGGAACTGAACTCTGAATGTGCTGGACCTCTACAGGGCTCCAGAAATGCAAAAATCCACCAAAAGCCCCACTTTCTTTCCCTGCCAGGGTGGGCACCAAGGTAGCTGAGCTCTTATTGGTGTTTTGGGGTGGGACTGGGGGAAAAGGAAAATCTTTCAGCCAAGATGGAAAATAAACCTTCCTGTCAGTTGATAGGAGGGGAATATTTTACTGGAGCAACAAAGTTTGTGCATTGCCTGGAGAAAGTTTTGTTCAGACAGGACCTTGGTTTCAGTTTATTTTGCCCCAGTAAAGAGAAGGTTCCTGCCATGGAAATCCACATCAACCTGCTCCAGGCTTTGGGACGCTCAGGGATCATAGCAGATCCTGACCCTCAGCAAAGGACAAAGCCCTGCTCAGTCCTCTTTGGGCTCATGTCACCGTCTGCCACCTTGGAATGTGGGTGATGGGTGATACCCAAAGCCAACAGATGGGAGAAATAAACATGACAGAGAAATCCTGCAAGTCCCATTATGTCTTACTCTGGAGCGAGCTGCTGTCTGTCGGTCATAAAAGCATCAGAGGGCGTCTCTGCCAAGGGAGTGCTTGAACTCGGTGATTTATCTTTTCTGCTCCCCCTGATGCTCATTAAAATGGGAATTTGCCGGCTGCTGCCGTATCCAGCTGAATGCGTGTGCTTCTTGGCTCCCAGCAAGGTCCTCGCTGCAGATACCGTGTGCTTTGGCAGCCGGGCCAGTCTGGGCTGCAGGATATTACGCCTGGCAGGGACGCAAACCCCTTCCAATTCCTGGAATTTGGATTGTCTCGCAGAGTGCTGATTAAGCAGTGCTTTCAATCTGCACCCAAGACAAAACCCTCGCCTTGCCTCCACGCAGAGGCTCAGCTGCTGCGTGGCAGAGGGAGCTGCTCTGGGTTCACTCTCCCCGAGCCCCAAGGAGACAAAAACTAAAAAAAAAAAAAAAAAAATCTAAATTAAAAGCTTTGCAGTTCATAGTGCTGAATGAGTTTTTGCTGCTCAGGGCTCTGTCCTTTGTGAAATAATAGATCATTAAAAACCACCCTCTCCACAACACAGCCCCAGTGCCCTTCCTACCTCAGTGTGCACTTGGCAGCAGCTGCACCTCCCACTCTGCCCAGTTGAGATCACTGCTGCATGTCCCCATCTGCCTTTTTAATCTGCTGGGAACGAAACTGCCTTTACCAGCCTCACTAATGAGAGAGGTGCTGTCCTGCCGCTGGCCCCTGGAGCTGGCACTCCTGTCTCCATAGATGAACATGAAATAGGGGTGTCTGCAGGACTGGCAAACTGGGGATGGCACTTTGCCCAGCACCTGTGGAGAGGTGTTTTGGGGTGGTCTGGTGCTGGAAGGTGAAGCTGAACTGGTTAGACCCCTACACGGGCAGCCTGGAAAGTCAGAGGGCTCTGGAATCCACCCTGACACCCTGGTATGGCCAGTGGCATCCACAGCACAGCACAGGATAGCACAGCACAGCACAGCACAGGATAGCCAGCCCGGCTGGTTCATGGGGTGCTGCTGCTCTCTGCACTGAGGGATCCCCTCCTGCAGTGCTGCGGAGGGGCCAGAGATGCCTCAGCTGCATTTTCACCGTCTCCTCGCTGGCACAACCATCATCCACACCTGCTGGGTGGGGAATTGGTGGAAATACCCCTCTGGCACATATCTCAGCAGCTCCCCAGGGCCCACAGCATCTTGAGTTGCTTTATGAGGGAGAGGATGCCAGGAAAAATATACAAAGGGGTTTCTTCAGTCAGAGGCTCCCAGCAGGGTGAGGCTGTATTGATACAGCACAGCAGCTCAGCACCTGGGCATTATTCCTGCTCCGTGCTCAGGTCTGCGCCTCCCTGAGCTCTGGGTCAGCTTCTGCTGCACAGCAGGTCTCTGGGGCAGCTGGGTGCAGCCAGCCAGGCTCTGGGACACACTGTCAGCCCCTGCACAGGCAGGAGTGATGGGGCTGGGATCCTCAGTTCTTGTCCCAGTCAAAGCTGTGGGGACGAGAAGCAGTGCCCTGCTGCTACTGTGGGACTGCCTTCTCCTCCCTGCACTCCACTTCTGTGCCCCTTGCCAGCTCAGGAGTGAGTTTGTCCTTGCTGCTCCTCTGAAGCAACTGAAGAGCCAAATCCTGGCTCCAGACCCACCTGTGGTGAACCCAAACCTGGTGAGGCACAGGGGGACCAGCACCTTGCTTACCTGGGGCACTGCAGCGTGGGGGGATGACAGCAGCGAGCCCTGCTGCAGCTCACACGAGGCCACCCGAGCTGGCTCTGAGCACGGTGGGAGGAAGATGTGACAGGCCTTGCAAGCAGCCCCTGCAGCTGGCCAGGTGTCTCTGTGACCTGCAATAACTCAGTTGTCCCCTGGCATCGTGACTGCGTGGGATGTTGTAGAGAATTACACTTGATGCTGCAGGATACGGCTTTCAGATGCTGCAGCCATTTCCCCTCCCTGGGGACAGACAGATGGACACAGCGGAGGGAGCACAGCCCACTGTTCTCCCCTGAGATAACCCTGGCTGGGCACTGCCAAACCAGGTCAGTGCTGGGGCCATGGGCAGAGTCCCTGTGGGCTGTGACAAACCCCAGTCCTTGGGTTACACAGGTGGCAGTGCCCAGCCCAGTAAGTGGCTTCATCTGTAACGGGGAGAGCTGCTGGCCCAAGGACACGTGTGGCCACCAGGTCCCCTCCCAGCCACCCCCATAGCGGGACATCTCTGCCATCTGCTCAGCTTGTACCGAAGTGGGGTGACCCTGGGGCTCCTGGCAAGTGCCAGCTGCCTTAACGGGGCAAACCCCCTCACGGACCTGGATTCACTCCTCTACCCACTTCTTCCAGCAACATCCCAGCTAGGGAACGAACAGGAAAGAGACGACTTTGGGAACCTCTCCCTGTAGGTGGGCTGAACAAATCCCCAGCCAGCAACGAGGAGCAGCGCCTGTGCCCGCCGAGGCATCGAGCCGTGCTCTCCGGGGCTCGCTCCCCCCGGCCCCGTGCGGGGCTCCGTGTGCCTGCGTGAGCCTGTGTGCGCGGAGGCATCCACCAGCCTATAAATCTCCTGGCAGGGCTCCTTCCAAACTTCAGGACATTCCCCGGGGGAAGAGTTAAGATGCAGCTTGTGCGTCAGCGGCCGCAGCGGGCTGCCCGCCGGGGCTGAGCCGAACCTCCCGCATCTGCCCCGGCAGGTTGTTCCCGGAGGTCAATCCCGATCCCACCGACCGCCGCCGCCGCCGGGCTCCGCTGCTCCTGGCTCGGTGCTCACGGTACGTAGTCGCGGGAACATCCTCCCGCTGCTCCGGGAAGGGCTGGCAGGGATGCTTGGAGGTGCATCGGCTGACGGATGAGGGGATATTCCAGGGTTTTCTGGTTTTTTTTCTTTCTTTCTTTTTTTTTTTTTTAAATAAAATACTCTGCTTTTGCAGCGTCTAGTTTTTCTTTTCCCGAGTTTAAAGAGTCGTTAGGATTTCTCGACAATGCTTTTAAGTCTTGCCGTACGTTTCTTTATCTGTGTGAGATTTCTATTTGTGCTAGGGATTTATTCAACACACCAAACTCCTGGGAAGTTACAGGGCAGGCGGCTGCACTGACTCTCAGCAGGCTCCTAAATATCCCCTGTGCCACAGGTACGTGCTGTAAATGAAAAAATGATTTCTAATGATTTTATCTTTTTTTAAAACAAACAAGAAAACAAATTCCTCAGGCATCTCCTCGACAGTCCTGAGGAATTTGCTCTGATAAATAGGGTTATTAAGGAGATTAATTTTAAATATTTATTTTGAAAAGGGAAAAAAGAAAATTTGTTTCCACCTTATTTTGGGAAGTGGTGCTTGCATGGTGTTTGCAATCCTGAGTGGTGCCTGCGTTGTTTTCTCTCCTAGATCTGCACACCAGCAGCAGAGACAAGCAATCCCCCTTGTCCTCGCTTAACTCCGTGCAGGAGCAGAAATCTGCTGTCTGATCCCACCGGCTGGGCTGGCATGGCTGTGCTCCACTTGCACCTGTACCTCACGGCCTTGGGCTGCTGGGTGACACAGCTGTCCAGCTCCTTCCTGCTGCCCAACGCCACCGAGCTGCTGTCCCCGCCCGAGGGCACGGCCGCGGGCCTGCTGTGGGGCGAGGGGGTCCCCCGGGGCCGGCGGAAGCGATACCTCTCTCCCCACGACATGAGCGTGATTCTGGACTACCACAACCAAGTGCGGGCACAGGTGTCCCCCCCCGCTGCCAATATGGAATATATGGTGAGTCGGGCTCTGGCAGGGCAGGTTTGGGTCCACAGCTCACCTGGGATGTAGGATCCCCAGCCTAGTAAAGATGTCAGGGTGCCAGCCAGATTCCTGGCTAAACACATGCCCTGGGGGATGTTTTATGTCCCAGGGGCACAGCAGACCCATGAAGCCTCTGTGCAGGAGGGATGGAGTCCCAGCACAGAGCTGTTTCCCCATGAGGACAGATTTAGGATCTGTGGGCCTGTGTCTGGGACATGTGGGAGCTTGCTGGCTGTGGGACAGCAGGACCCATCCAGCTGAGCTGCAGAGGTGGCACTAGGGGAAGGGAGGTGGCTACAAGCATGAAAAGCTCAGGTCTCAATCCAAAGCCCAGGTAGGAGCCTCTCCCCTAACTGCATCTGTGAGGGATGATCCCATCACAGCCTCCAGGGTCCCTTTTGAGTGTTGTAAGTGGTGCCAGTTCCCAGGAGAAGAAACGTGAAGGAGTGAGTCAAAGAGGGGCTGTGCAGACTTGATGGGTTGGGCATCTCCAGACAAGGGTCACCCTGGGAAGAGCTTTCCCCGGGTTCTGTCCACCCTGTTTGGAGCTCCTAACCTAACCCTAAAGGGCCTCCAAGAGGAGGGGTTTCCAGCCTAAACAGGGCTGGACCCTCAGGGCAGGAGGGGCCACGTGCTGCTCTGCTCCCAGGAAGGGGACCAGAGCTCCGAGGGAGCAGCTGGGTGGTCCCTGGACAGGGTCTGGGAGAAGCACACAGCAGCCCAGCTTGCTGGGTACCAGAGCAGGTCAGACATGCCTGGGAGCATCCTGCACTGCTTCTTGCTTGGCCTAAATTCCTGCCTTCCAAAATAACTCACACAGGCATCTCCCTAAAGGCGTTCAGGATGGGTGAGGGAGCTTTAAATAATGCATGAAGGAAGCAGCTGTGCTTACCGGTCAGCCTGTGGCCAGGGCTGTGCTGAGGGCTGGGACAGCTGTGAGCTGCAGCAGCAGCACAGGGCTGCAGGGTTTCACCCCTGTGCTCAGCTCCACCTTGTTCGGGAGCTCATTCCTGGAGGGAATCACAGGGCTCCACAGGGCTGGATTCCCTGATGGGAATCACAGGGGCCAGCTGCACACACAGGGCTTGCAGTGCTGCAGGGCATCCCTGCTCTGCTGTGTTGTGTGTCCAGGAGCTGTGGTGGCAGCTGGGGAGGTCTATTGCCCTGGGCATGGCTGCTGTGCTTCCTCCCCCTGGGTGTTTTCTAGCCTCATACATGGGTCATACTTTTTGGACACTCATAGGTGCTCAGAAAGCCCCCTGAGCACAAGGGAGCAGGTTTCTCCTTTTCCCACCTCTGGAAAGCTAAAACTCCTGCCTGCCCTTTTCCCTTCCCCTGGCCAGGTGTGGGATGAGCGGCTGGCCAGGGCAGCAGAGGCGTGGGCTGCACGCTGCCTGTGGGACCACGGCCCCCCCGAGCTGATGAAGTACGTGGGACAGAACCTCTCCATCCAGTCGGGCAGGTGAGTGCCCTGCAGGCAGAGTGAGCTCCTGGGAAACCCCCACACCCCACAGTGCTGGAGGAGCAGCAGCAGCAGCCCCTCAGTCAGGGAGCAGAGAGGCTCTGAGCTGGCACTGCACAGGAGCGAAACAGAGCTGAGAGGCACATCAGGGTGGAGGGTGGACAAGGAGGGTCCAGCTCTTGCAGAAGGGTAGTACAGGGAAGCAGAGGTGCCTGCTGCTCATTTGGGGAATATGCCATTACTCCCCTCTCTGCCAGGCACATGGACCAGAGGGATATAGATCCTGGATCTCCTCCATGTGGCTGAGCACTCAGGTGCCTCTGGTCTTCTGGTCTTGAGCACAACTGGGCTTGGCACAAGGATGTTATTGCCCCTTTTTCACAGGAATGCTCAGTCCCAGCGGGCCCTGGCTCCAAACCATTTCTCTCCTCCACTTCCTCAGTGTGGAGCTTTCCCTTGCTTCCCTTCCCCCCTGACCTGTGCTGTGGAGGAGAGCCAGCTTACCTGTGGCACCGTTGCAGGTTCCGTTCCGTCATGGACATGGTGAAATCCTGGCACCAGGAGAAGCAGCACTACTCCTTCCCCCACCCCCGCGAGTGCAACCCCCGCTGCCCCTCCAAGTGCAGCGGCTCTGTCTGCAGCCACTACACACAGGTGAGCCCTGCAGCCCCCCGGGATCCAGCTGCAAAGGGGGGGCCTTGTGCAGCTCACAGCCCTCCTCCCAGCAGCAGCAGCAGCTGGGATCCAGGATCAAATCCTGGCAGCTGCCAGCCTCCGATCAGGCAGCGGTCCTGGCAGCTGGCAGTGTGTCTGCTGGAGGGATGCAGACGATGCTATCCCACCCTGGGCCTCTCCAGCATTTGGGCTGTTGCAGGAAGGTCCCAGGGGCTCACAATGCAGGGAGGAGCAACTGGGACCTTCTGGCCAGTTGACAAGGAGGTTTCCATTGTTTTAAAAGCTTTTACCCCCTCCTTTTGCCTTTTTGTCCTCACTGCACCTCTGGCAACTTAAAGGTGGTGGAGAGAAAAAAAAAAGCTGCTTTGTACATTTACTGAGCATGAATCCTCTGTGATGGAACAGCTTTATAGCACCCAGCTGTGTCCAGCTCCCTGGGAATGTGGCCCCTTCATCCCCTGGCACATCCCCACACAGCCAGGCCAGCACAAAGGGGAAAACTCCTCTGTTTCTCTGCCTGGTGGCAGAGCTGTGCCCATCCCTAATTACCTCCTCTTCATGGCTCCAACCTTTACCTGAGCATTTGCATCCCCACGTGGCTCATCCATGGGGATATTCAGGGATGCTCTGGGTTGCAGAAGGGTAGTATACAATTTTTATGGAAGAAATTCAACCTGTAGAGGTTTTAGGAGGAGCTTTTGTCTTTGCTTGATATCCCTGAATGCAGGGTAAGCTGCGGGCCATGATTCAGGGTGAGGTTTAGGAGCTAATTTGGGTAAATTGGAGCAATGACCCAGACTCTGCTCTCATGGATGTCACCTTGACAAGGCAATCCCTTGCAGGGCAGTGCAGGCTGCAGGCAGGAGAGGGAGAGCAAAAAAGTCACCCTCGGGTAACAAAGCACTGCCTGTGATGTTACAGCATCCAGCCAAAGAGATTTAGGCAGCTGGGATGTGATTTTCTGGTGGGACAGAGCCCTGCACTGGAGCTGTCAGCTGTGGGATGTCTGGAACAGTGTCTGTTCTCTGTCCTGGCACAGATGGTGTGGGCAACCTCCAGCCGCCTGGGCTGTGCCCTGGGCACCTGTGCCAACGTGCGGGTGTGGGGCAGCACGTGGCGCCACGCCATCCTCCTCGTCTGCAACTATGCCATCAAGTAAGTGACCGGGGGACAGCTCTCCCGTGCCAGCCTCCCTCTCCACGCCGGGGATGGTGCTGATGATGCTCAGAGGTGTTGCACTCCTCTCTTTTTAGGGGCAACTGGCTGGGAGAAGCGCCCTACAAGGTGGGGCGGCCGTGCTCAGCCTGCCCCCCCACCTACGGCGGGGGCTGCTCCAACAACATGTGCTTCACCGGAGTCAAATCCAACCAAGTCAGCTGGTTCTAGGGCTGGAGCCCTGGGAATGGAGATGGGGTGAACAAGAATTATTTATAACACTGACACCCCCCCTCCCCTCCCTGCCCCGGCAGCCCAGCTGTCCAACCTGCTTCATCCCTAGTGCTGCATAGGAAACTGCTTTTCTCACGCACCTCTCCAGCAGTGTTGTCTGGCTGCTTCCCACTTCGGAGGAACTAGGGACAGTTCAGGTCCCTATTTTGGAAATAGGGATGATTTAGGGGTGCACAGAGGGCCTGGGGCTGGCTGGCATGGTCCCTGCTCTGCAGATTCGGGGGGCTTTCCCCACTGGCCCCCCTGGTGCTAAGGCAGAGGCTGGTGTATGTGAATACCAAGATGTTCCCCTCGTGGTGAGCAGCTGGAGAAGTCGGGAGCCCGAGCATGCTCCTACTTCATAGCAGCCCCTCTGACCAGCTCTGAGCCCCCCAATAAAGCAGCCTGGAGACCCCCATGCTTGTGTTGGTCCTCCCTCACTTGCAGCCTGGAGCCGCGGGGTAACACCAAGCCAGTGCCTTTGCTCTGGTTTGGGGCATAAGCAGCAAAGGGGTGCAGAAACCCCTGGTGGGGCCACGGGCTATGGGCACAGGAGATGCCTGGGCGCTTTGCTCCATCGTGTGGGAGAAGCCAGCACTGCTGGGACACGGGGTGATGATGACGCTGAAGGGCCATAGACTCCCTGTCCCACCCAGGCTGTCCCACACAATCCCACCGCTCTACTTCACCCGCAGTGCCACTGAGCACCCCATTATCCACATCCCTCCCTCTCCAGGACCTCTCATCACTCAGCAAACTCAGGGAGACCTGGATTCCAAGAGCATCCAGCTGTGGATTCCTGTGCTGCAGCCCTCTGCATCCAGCAGCACTCTCCCCACTGCGTGCTCCCTTGGGACGTGCTTTTCCATTCAGAGGAGCAGATATCCCGAATTTTGCCCCCTCAGGGCTGCAGGGTTTCAATAGCTGAGGTGTTGGGGGGATCCTAAGACTGGCCAAGACCCCTCTGTGTCTCCTCCAGCCTGGCCTCTTCCTGATATGTACAGGAGATATGGAAGGCTCTGTGATGATGCACGATCACTTTTTCAGCTCCAGCTCGGGATTCCCCACGTATTTGGTGTCCTGTCAGTAACAGTTCTTGCACATGGCCCTGCTGGCCTGAGCACAGCCCCTGGTAGCCCAGACTGCTCCTGTCATGGAGCCCGCAGTGGCACAGGGGCTGCTACAGCATCATGGGGGCTTGGGGAGCCCATTTGCACATCTGCCACCACAAGGTCCTGGGTGCTGCAGTCACAGAGGGTGCACAGATATCTGTAAGTGGCTGTGGCACCTTGTGAGCACCCCCAGTTTGGGGAGAAGAGAGAGACAGAGAGGAACTGCAAGCACCCTGTGCTCAGGGTATCACCCTGCATCCCACCACAGCATCCCTGCAGCTCCCCGTTCCCAAGCACCCCCTCTGGTTTGGCACCAGGCAGACAAGCCCTGACTCACGGCTGGGGCCTTTTGCCCCTTGTGCCTCAGCCAGGCTCTGCTCTGCCCTTGCCAGTCCCCACACTCGTCCCACAGCCCCTGGCCCGCCGTGCTGTGTTTGCCTTTCTCTGTACACAGGCTCGGACCTGGTTTTCCCATCTTGGGCGGGTGATGGCACAAAACCCGGCAGCACCTGGGGCACTGCAGAGTTGGCTCCAGCTGCCCGGACTCCCCGTGGCCACGGGTGAACCCCAGCCCGGCGGCTGCCCCGGCCTTGACACCATCTGGAAGCGGGAGCCCCAAAAGAGTCCAGTAAAAGCCGTGTTTGAGTTTCTAGCTTGGCAGCAGTTACTATAGCTACAGCAACGGCACCTTGCAGATTGGTTTCCATAAGAGCTTGGTTACTATTTAACATCTCCACCCACATTAGCCCTGATTAAGCGAATCAATAAGATAACAGGAGAGGCAGGTTTCCTCGCCCCGCCTCTCCGCGCTCCCTCCTGCCTTCACCTAGTTCCTTAGTGTGAGACATTTTTATTTATTTATTTAGATTTCTTTTTTATTCCTCTACTTCCTCTGGTTTTCACCCCAAGTCCCCATAGCAGTAGCCGGCGAGACATGGTCAATGTAAGCACCCAGCTAAGCGCTAAGATGGAGGCTCCATATGGTGAGTACAGCGTTCCCATCGCCCGCGCTGCCGGCCCGCCGTCGCTCGCGGGAAGCGGGGCTGGGAGCGGGCAGCAGCCCCCAGCCCCACGGCCCAGCCCCGCCGCGCTGCCCCACTGGCTCAGGCACCTGCAAAGGCTGGAGACGGAGGCAGGAGAAGGGTTCTGGTTGGTTTTGGTGCGATGTAAATCCATCCGTGTGCGTGTTTTCTCTCTTTCGCTGTGCTTGACCCGGAGAGGAAGGCACGTGCCCGAGGGAGCAGAGCAGCCCCACGTGCTGGCAGAGGGGCTGCTGCTGGCGGGCTCGCTGCACAAGTGGCAGCAGTTCAGAGGAGGTGACATGCTGCCCCAGGACATGCAGCCAGCCCTGAGGCACAGGCTACAGGTGGCCCGTGGCACACCCGGGCTGCGTGAGTGGGCACAGCGGGCGCCTGCCAGCGCTGAGCTCCCGCCGAGGGCCGGCGTTACGGCTGGGCAGGTTTCCCAGCAGGGAGTGCAGTGCCTGGACAAACGGCAGCCTCCAGCCTCTGCGGGGCACAGCATCAGGTGGCACAATGCTGCCTGGGCACCTGGCCACAGCGAGATGCCCGCCAGGCCTGTGTCCGTGCTCCCGGCGTGGCACAGCGGGCACCAGCCAGGAGCAGCCCCCTGTTGTGCTGTGCCAGGTGCCAACTGCCAACAAATGCACATGGGCACCGGGGGACAGGTGCCCCTGCCTGGGATGACATCAGCCCACTGTTCCCCTCAGGATGGGCCATCTGTGCCTGTGCGCAGCATCCCCACCCAGCTGACCCCGTGTGCTCTGGGAACCCCAGTTCCCGGGGCATGGCCAGAGTGTGGAGTGAGTGCCAGCAGCTGAGGTCTCACGAGGTTCTCCATCACATCCTTGTGGCTCTCCAGCACTTCCTTGTGGCTCTCCATCAGATCCTCATGGCTCTCCATCACTCTCAAGGGCTCTCCATCACTTTCCCCTGGCTTTCTGTCACACCCCATGGGGCTCTCCATACTACCTTGCCTTTCCTCTCTCTGTATTTCACATCCGGCTCCTCTTCTCTTTTACAAGCGTGCAGCCCCTGCCCAGCCCACCTTCCAGCTATCATGTGTGCAGACCCAGATCCCAGGAGGGCTTGTAGGACTCCCAGGCCATGTCAGCACACTTTGCTCATGGCCTCTCCTTGGGTGGTTGCTTCCCTTGATCCAGGCCTGCAGCCTCCCACAGGTGTCACTCCCAGCCCTGACCCACCCCTGTGGTGGCATCACCACATCATCACCCTGCCTTGTGCCTCTCTGCCCCAGCCCCCAGCACTCCAGTACTCTGCAGATCACTTTATTTTGGGTCACATCACCCCATGGTGAGCCATGGCCAAACAAGGGGCTTATCAGCATTTCGGTGGGTCCATGGCCTGTGGCACTGGAAATGTGTAGGGATTGTAAAGGATCTGCTGTAGAGTCACTGGGCTGGGCTGGAGCAGGCAGCTGTGATCGAGCAGTCATAGAACCCTGAGTTTTAGCCTGCTTTCATCAGGTTGCTCATTTGTGCTCTGCAGGAGCTCTGTTCACCCCTGCCTCTGAGCTGCAGGTGCCAGCAGCAGGAAAATGCCCAGAAAACTGTCCAGGTTTTGGTCTGTTCAGTGCAGGTTGTGTCTTTGTGTCCAGCTGGTGCTGCTTGGACAACATGCAAGGAGCCACATGGTGAAGGACATATGTGAGTGAGTGGAAAACAAAGGCTTGATGCCTCTGAGATGTGCAGAGGGTCAGATCCTGGAACAAGAATTGGCCCAGGAGTAGCCAGTGCTGAGCATCCTCCAGGCTGAAGCCCCTGCTGCTGGTGGGAGATGGCTCCTGACCCACCCAGCTCACAGGGACTGACTTGCACCTCATTTGCAGGAGAAGGGGAGGCTCAAGGGATGTTCCCATCACCCTGGGTGACACGGTGGTGCAGGGTGGCCGGGTCTGGCTGTCCCCACATCCAGGGTGCCTGCATCCAGCTTTGCCCCAGGGTGCAAAGCCAGCCTCATTTCTGCAGTGAGCAACTGGCTTTGCCTGACGGATGCAACACAAGGAGCTGAACAAGCTCTTTAATCACTTAGGATGAAATTATTCTGCCCACTTGCAGCTGGCTCTAACGTGAGCAGACACTTGCCAGCCCTGGCACATCAGCAACCTTAGCACAGGCAGGCAAACATTTCTGACCGTAATTTTCTCCCGATTGTTTAAAAATTATTTTATTAACTTAATATTTTTATTGATTATCTTTTTCAGTTTTTCAGTCTGAGAATCAGTAACGTGCTGAGCTTGGGCAAGTGCAGGCAGAGCCGGGTGCTGAGGGCTGGATGGGGAGGAATCGCTGCCCAGCCCACCTGCGGCTGCTCTCCCCATCTGCTCCCGTGGCCGAACAAAAGCAGCCTCTGGCCGCTTTTGCCTGGGGCCAGGCAAGGGGGAGAGAGAAATAATAAGAGTAAAAAAGCAAGATGGGCCTCCTGGACTAAAGTGAGAGGAAACTCAGAGTGTTGGCAGAAGGAGGGGAGTCCTCATAAATAAAACGGGTGAAAAAGTTATCCAAATAAGAGGTGAGGAAGGGCTGGTGGGATGGGGCACTGGGCAGTGCCTGGCTTCCTCGGCAGCTCTGTGGGGCTGGGTTGGGTCTGGGCAGCAGAGTGGGCACAGCAGCTGGGATGCACCACCCTGCAGGTGGCAAAGTGGTGGCCAAACCCTACCCAGGGCCACTGGGAAGTTTATTCCCTTGCAAAGTAATGGGGGACCTCACACAACAGTGGTGGTTCTGAGCCCCAGCCGTGCCCACAGTGATGCCCTTGCAGCCAGCAGCTCCCAGCCCTCAGCAGGACAGGCTGTGGAGCTGGCACGGCTGACAGGGGCACACCAGAGTCCTGCAGAGGAACTGTCAGCCTTGGAGGGGGGCACAGAGTATTTTCAGTTTCCTTTGATAGATGGAAAGATTTTTCTGATTTTCCCTTCTCCTCATCTGTCTTAGGAGCTTCAGGATTTCAGCATCCATCTGAAGCCAGGGTTATATTCTGATGGGGAAGCTTGGCACTGGCATTCAGCCTCAGGACAGCGAGCAGGTCTGGCCCTCTCTTGGCAGTGGTGGCATCAGTAAGAGCAGAGAGTGGGGCATCCCCCCACTGCAACCCTCCCCATCCACCCCTGCCCCAGACTGTCACCAGCATTTCCCCTAAACCATACCCTGGGGGCACCTATTTCCCTCCCATCACACCTGTGCCTTGTGTAAAGGACTTGGAGGATGCCCTGCCAGGCAGTGATGAAGGTGGCCTGTCCCCAGCATCCTGTGGGAGTCCTGGGGGGAGAAGGGGGTGATGCTGCAGCACTGGAGAGAAGTGGAGCTGGAAGTGCATTCAAAACCCTCGCCAGCACCTGCTGAGGACAGGCTGGGAGCTGGAAAGGGCTCCACTGGTGCTAAATCCCTGCAGGAAGCTGCAAATGGGTGTGTGGGAAGGTGGAGGATGGAGAGGGAGCAAGGGGACCATCTCCTCCTGGGCAGTGAGGAGGAGACGAGCCCCTTGATCCACCTTTCTGCTCCTGATCAGCAGTGGACACAGTTTGGGTGATTGGCCTCAATCCCAGTGCAGGCAGCACCAGTCCTTCATATTTTGGATCTTCTGAGAGCTGTCGATCCCCAGGGCCAGTGGTTACAGCAGGGACCAGTGCATGGCCAGGGCTGGCCCTGATCAGTAAAGCAGCTTTGGAAAACAGCGAAAAATGAGAGACATCACTGCTGCTCAGGAGCTCTGCTCAGGTGCAGGGAATAGTTTCAACTGAGAAACATAACAGGAGGCAGATTTTCTGAGTATTTTTAATTATCACTGTCAAATGCATCGAATTTTTTCAGGTGTCCTCTAGATATGACCTGAACTGAGCTTTTCCTCCTCAGCTGCTCATGTCAGCTGCTCTTTAATTCCTCTGTTTACTCCTTGTTCTCCGTGTCCATGCCCTGGCAGCCATCAGGGACTGATGGGTGTTAGGACACCTGGCACAGCCCCCTTCCTTGTCCCCAATCTGGCTGTCCCTGCCAGCTGTTGGGGTGGCTGTAACACTGGTGCTGGCAAGGTCAGCACTTCCCAGTGCCTGAGCAGGGTATTGGTGCAGCCAGGAATAAGCACAGCTATTTGCTGGGGTGCAGAAGGGACAATCACTATGTTAGCACCTTGGCCTGAACCTGAGAGCTGTTTGCTGGTGCTTGGTGAAGGTTTCCTTGGGGAAGAGCTGGGGATGCTGCTCAGTGTCACAGGGAGTCTGCACTTACCCACAGGGCTGTGACTTCTCCCACCTCATTCCAGCCAACTATGGGGCCAGCAGCACACCCTCAACTTTGGCTTTGCTTGGTATTTTTATAGGGGGAGTGGGCCCAGAGGGCTGCTGTCAGCAGGAAATGAGCTCCAGCTCTGGAAGTTGAGCTGCAAGAAGCTCAGGAAGGCTTGAGGAGTGTGTGAGAGACGTTGTGAGCTCAGCAGGGCAGGTGTAGGTCTGCAAGTCATACTGTTAGTCATCTGCTGACACTTCCTAAATGGCATTAAAAACTGTTTACTTAGCATGAGTGCAAAGGGGTGGTGAGTGATGGTGGTCCCACAGTGAGTATTACAGCAGTATTTGCAGCAGGACCAGGGCCAGCAGTGGGGGACAGGGCAGCACACAGGGCAGAGCCAAGGGGTACATCAGGGGATGCCTGCAAGTATCCCTGCCAGCAGGCTCGGGGTTAGAACAGGGCAAAGAGGGATAAAAAACATCCATGACTGTTTGTGTTCGGGCTCCTTCTCTGTTTGCTTTCCTCAAATATTCAAGCAAACAAAGTTCCTGGCAGAAATGTATGTGGAAATGGCAAATGTTGCAGAATTTTCACGGAAGGCAAATTTCAAGGTATCAGTTGTATGGTGAACCTGGGGCTGAGGGCTCTGCTCTCCTGTCCTGGGCAGAGGCACCAGGGCCTCTGAGCAAAGCTGGGTTCCAGAAGCAATTACACCCAGGAGCAGCTCCTGTCCAAGCTTCAGCCTGAGCATCAACAGAGATTACTCAGCAAATCCCTTCAGGAAATAATGCCTCAAAAAATAAAGGTAGGCGCAGGATGCTGCACCAAAGGTGTGGGAGGAGCAGCTCCATGCAGAGCAAGTGGCTGTGGAAATGCACCAGCAGTCAAGGAGCAAACAGATCCTGGCTCTGTGAGGCTGGACCAGACTTTCTGTCCCAAAATCCTGCAGTCACCAGAGGGATTCCAGCTGCATCCCCATGGTAACAGAGCTCTGGTGCTGAGGGGCAGATGGGAACCATCCCTGTGAGCTCAAGCCCTCTGAGCCTCCAGCACCAAGGTGTCCCTGGAGGCACAAGTGGTGCTGGCAGCTCCTGTTGGGAAGAGGACTGGAGGCAGGGAATGGGTGACAGTATGTGCCTTCATCGTAGGTGAGCATGCACAGCCCATCTCCTCTGTGATGATGCTCTGGGAGCATCTTCTTCTTCTCTGGACATCCAAGTTGGTTTGACAGCCTGATTTTCATCACAGCCCTACAGACCTCAGACTCACCCCACCCCAGACTTCTCAGGGCAGCAGCTTCCCTGCAGCTTTGCCCATCCATCTCTCAGGGTGGGTGGCTCATCTCCTGTCCCCGAGCACAGGGAACCCAAACCCACCAATCAGTGGTGGGGACAAGCGGGCACCTTTCACCTGCCTCTGCACCAGAAACCTGCCCCAGCCGTGGGTGTGTGCAAGATTTTATTGGTGATAACCCCTGGGAAAGTGGGAAACACACGGAGAGACACACACTCAGCTTCCTGCCATGGCCCAGCGCTCTGCTTAGGAGAGCCAATGTCAACAGATAGACCTGAAGGAAGGAGCAAAACCAAATACATGGGCACTTCTCAGAACAAGAGCTGTAAAACCTGCACAGACCTGAACAAGTGCCACAACACTGGTTTATATGGTCAGAATCAATAGTCAAGCCCACTCAACATGTTTGCTGACACACAAACGACAGCCACTGGGCCAGATTTATGGCCCAGTGCCCTTCATGGAGGCAGAGCCTGGCTCCCCCTGCCCCACTAAGCCACTTCTCTCCCCCTCTGCTCCCAAGGGATGCTGATCATTTTGCCACACGGTCCCCAAAGCCTTGAGACCCCATGGTAAGAGGCTGCTGCTGCTCCTCTGCAGCATTCCAGCCTGCCCTGGCTCCCAGCTGGCTGGACAATATCTGTATCTCACCCAGCAGCATCCACTCCACCACCCTGGTGAGAAGCAGCAGCTCAGCATGGGAAGAGGACTCACTGGTGCTAGCACCACCCAAGGAAATCTTGCCATGGGCTGTGAGGCTGGGCATGATGTCAGGTTAATGGACAGGGCAGCACCAGGGGGCTCAGCAGAAGGTGTAAAGAAACAACTTCTCCATGGAAAACGTGCCTGCCCGTGCTGCAGGTCCCACAGAGCTGAGTGGCCTCTCAGCTGCAGTCACTGCAGCTTGAGCAGGTCCTGTGCCAGGGACAGGCACGCTCAGGTGGAGGTGGCCCAGCAGGGAAGGGCGGACAAAGCACTGATGGACACCTGAGAGAAAGAAATCATGCAGAGTCTTGTGTCAGAAGGGCAAAGGCAGCAACAGGAAATGAGGAGTGGAATAAGGAGGCAGGAGGGGCAAGGGGACAAACAGCCAGGCTTCTGATCCACAGCCCTGGCTACTCCCCTGCCTAGAGCCTGGGACTAAATGGTGGTGGGATTGAGGTGATGGAAGCAGAGCCTGTGGCTCATCCATGGGTGTGTGCCTGGAGACTGCCAGGTCTGGGAGAAATGTCTGTTGACTTGGGTGTGTTTCCCTGTTACAGCCACTAAAACCCGTGTGGCAACACAGGGGTGCAGCGAGGTGTCATGGGGTTACTCACAGTTCAGTCCCAGCCCTGCCCTTGATGCTGCTCCCTGCTCCACATGGCAATGTTGGGCATCAGCCCCCACTGCCAGCACACCCCATCCCTGGGCACAAAGCTGGGGAACAGAGCTGCTGGTCACTCCCCATTCCTGACTCACCAGGAGCATTCGGGAAGTTTCTGACTGTGGACACTCCAGATTAACTCAAATGTACCTCAGGCAGCCCTGAGTGGAAGCAGAAGCTTGTGGAGACAGGACAAGAATGGTTTAGGAAAGCTTTTGCTCCATTAAACTTGTGCCTTTGAGGTGGTGGTTGGGGTCTGATGTCTTGTGGGCAGGATTGGGCTCTCCTCTCCTTGGCACAGCAAAAGCAGAGGTGGGCTTGGCAGGAAAAAAGTCATCCAAGGAGGAAGGAAAATGTGGGAAAATGGGTGTTGCAGATGGGTTTGTCCCTGAGTTGGTTCTTCTGGACACAGAGGCTGATGAGACCTGGCCCCAGTCGGGTCACAGCCATGCAGCCCAAGGCTGCATTCAGGGGTGCCCAGGTCTCCTTTCCAGCAATTCAGACACTCGGTGCCTGTGGCACCCCAGTGAAGTGCCACTCTGTTCCCTCACCCAGTTTTCCTCCTCCATTATGAACAGGGCCACACATGCCAGGACACACTTTCTGCAGAGGAGAAAACTCTGGGTGCTCAGCAGCCTCCGTGCTCCCCTCTGGACCGAGCCATCCTGTGTGTTGTGATGTTAACTGGGAGGGGAGACCAAGGTTGTTGCTCAAGGATATGGGGTTCTGGCTATTTATACAGAAACACTTTAAAGCAAAAGCAGCCAGCCTCTCCCTGAGAAGCCAGCCCCACTCCCGCTGTTAGACACACCCAGGCACATTTTCTGGATCAACCTCCAGAGCTGCACATATGGCCAGGTACTCCCTGCCCTAAAAAAACCCAGTGGCAGGCCAGAGACCAGGGTGAGAGACCTCAGAAAGGTGGTCCAGAAAGCAGCGGGCATTGCCACAGGCACTGCCAGCGGGCCACAGACCCAGAGCCACCTTATAATTTCACTCCGGGTAGTGGCCAGAACCCTTTAAAACCTGCGGCACAAACTCCTGCTCCCCATCAAATCTCATTGTGACCAGCATTAAGGGATTAGCCTGGCCCTGCCTCTGCGCCACAACCAGCTCCTGGGCATGGCTCGTGCCCCGCTGCCCGCGGGGGGCTCGCCGGCTGCACAGCCCCAGCCAGGGGCCAGACTTCCCTAGCTCTGCCCACGGAGCTGAGAGCCCCTGGAAGATGAATGGCAGCAGATACGACCTGTTCCAGGAAACACCAGGTACCCCCCTGCCCCCCCAGCAGGCGCAGCAGGGAGAGAAGCGGCCGCGTAACCAGAGCTGCAGAGTTCATGGGAATGAAGGGCACTGACGGGGTCTCTGGTGTGGATTTGGAGCTGCCAAAATATGCTCGTTCCTACTGGCATTGCTGGACCCCCATGTCTCTGGTTTCTGTTTTGCTTTGTGCAGGGTGAGCATGCCAGGTTTGTGGGTGGTGATGGCTCACGTGCCCAGGTTGGTTCTGGGGCTGAAGAGAGAGAGCATGGTGGCATGGTGGGTGCTGTGACTCCTGGGGCAACAGGTGGCAGAGTCAGGCTGGCATCCTGTGGATACCCTGGTGATTGCCTGGGCTGTTTGGGAAATGATTCAGTCATTCCCAGCCCAGTCCCCAGTGCCTGGCATTACTGCCCTGGGCTGCAGCCTCAGCAGACCTGGGGACAGATCCTGCCCCTGGCAGCACGGCCTCTGCTCCTGAGCCAGATCTGCAGCGGGACTTCCCAGCCCTCATAATGACAGCTTAGAAGCAACTGAGAGAAAAACACTTCCAGTGCAAACTTTACTGGTTGCACAGAGTCCTTACAAGAAAGCTTTTTAGGGCTCCCCTGTGTGGCCCCCTGCAGCCAGCTCTGTGCTCAGCCCCTCAGCCCCAGCACCCACGGGGAGCTTGGTGTGGAGGCCAGGAGGCTGGGTGGGCTTCGATGCACCAAACACGTCCAAGTTCCTGCAGGCCACTGCCAGCAGCCCGAAGCACTTGGACATGTTTGGTGTTTCCTGAGCCCTGGACCCCTGTGCCTCATCCCCAAAACACCCCAACAGCCTCCATTCCACTCTGGGACTCAGCAAAAATTGTGGTGCTCTTCTTGCTTGAGCAATGCCTCCCAAGCAGGGCTTGTGCCAGCAGTGGGGTTCGTGCCTCCTGGGGCAGCTTACACCCCCAGTCACCATCCCACAGGACATGCTGGGGGCTGCTCCCAGCAATACCTGTGCTCTTTATCAGCTGGCAATTGATTTAGGAAAGTTCATGGCTTCAGTGTCCCATGATATGTTCACTAGAAGAGGTTCATTTCCTCAAATGATGTAGTTTATGGTCATAATATATTTTAATTTCTTTATGATACAACAGGCCAATGGCACTGGGACTTGCAGGGACGTAAAGGGACAAACAATAGTGTTATCCAGTGTTGGATACTAGGTTGAATACTCACAGGCTGATTAGCAGTTTGCCATGTTTGTTAGCTGGGAGCCAGGCAGCTGGGCCCGCAGTGTCCTGGCCATGCGTTTCTGGAACTGCAGGGATGTGTGATCCCCTGCCCTTGCTGTCCCCTGTGCAACAGACCTTGCATACAGAAGGCTCCCATGCTCCCATACTGTGCTCTGTGCTGTGTTTTTGTTTCTTTGGCAGTGGATGGGAGGGTTGTGTCACACAGGAGGGTGTGTGGTGGGCGTGCAGCTGCTGGGGACATGGAGCTCCCAAGTGTGGTCTGGTTCTCACTCAGCCCTTGCTGTGCTCTGGTGATTGAGGACACTGGGGACAAGACAGGCCATTCAGGCACTCTGCACACTCCTGCAGACAAAAAGCATTTTGCACTAACTTGTTCCCTTCTGTCTACAGAAACCAGGACCTCTCAAATTTTAACTTATCACCCCTTTGTGTTTTCTCTTTTCCCATGCCCAGCCTGCCTTCCCCGATTCAGACCTGCAGCAGCCTCCCTCCTTCCTCGTGCTGCCTCCCGTCAGCCACACATGGCCCTGTCCTGAGATGTTCCCTTAGTTCAGCTCCCCAGCCAGGCCTGGCTTTGCCAGCCAGCCCGGGGCAGGAGGAGGTCAGCTGGAGCTGTTGGGTCCAGGAAGATGCTTTTTGCCTCTGAGGTGCCCTTGACTTGCCCTCCTCCAGGGCCATGGGCTCAGACTGTCCCCTGACACCCCTGCCCTGCTGCAGCTCTCCCTCCACCCCAGCAGCATTGCAGTCTTTTGCCTTAATTTTGAGGGAGGGCTGATCCTGAGAGCCCCAGCAGCCACTGGAGGTCACTTTCAGATGGGGCTTGCTGATGCACCTACCTCTGCAAAAAGATATTTAAAAAAAAAAAAAAAAAAAAAAGGTAAAACTTGATGTGTAACCACTGTTGATTTTGGCTGTTCTCCTCCTTCACCTATTGCTCCACAGCTGGAACGATTCAGGGGCTGTTTCATGTGTGTATAATGAATGTATAAAGTCAATGAAATATAAAAGCCCTGCAAACAGCTGGCAGGGCCAAAGGGAGAGGCTCCCTTGCCTGTGAGATTGTGAGCTCAGTCGAGATCCTTCTCCTGGGAAGCTTCAGGATTACTTCAGGCCCAAAAGAATCATTTCCACCAGCTAAACAAGTTCTCCCCAGGTCCAGAGCGGGCTGCTGAGATCCCTGACACACTAAATGTGTGAGCTGCTGAGGCATGGAGAGCTGTTGCTGTTGAGTTTGTTGCTGGCAGCAAACCCTCTCTGCAGTGCTGCTGCTTCCCTGAGGCTCCTGCACCCCCATTTAAATGGGGCTTAAACCACAGGATTTCAGCCAAGCTTCTGCCAGCGTAGTCAGTGAACCTGGAACAGCACATGGCAAAATCAGAGCTTTTCTGGACTTCCTCCCAAGTAGGCAGGAGAGTGTTTATGAGGAAAGTGTCTGGGTATCTGCTGGGTTGGGGTTTGGATGGAGTGCAGTGCTCGTGGTGTAGGGTTTTAAGGGGGCAGGTGGGATCAGTGGTGGGAGCTGTAGCTTGGGCCAAGTTGCAGCCTGTGGTTTAATGGAAGAAGATGAATCTATTCCCCTTCCTCTCTTGGTCCCGGGCTCATAGTGTGATTTTATATGAAAACAGAGCAGACAGATTTCCAGAACTGCCAAACTGCAAGCCCCAGAGCCAGTGCTGCTTTCGGGGGCTGCAGTGCAGGCAGAGTGGTGGCAAATACACATCAGCAAATGCCCTGGCATTGTCAAGAACAGCCACCCTTCTGGGAACAGCTCACATTTACTGTCCTTGCATAATAACAGCTCCCAAGAGAAACAATAATTACTTCCTCAAGAGTTCAGAGCCCTTGTTGGGCAGGATAATAAACCCCTCTCTGGTTCTGGGATGAAAGGCAAGCACAGTGTTATCATCAGAGCAGTATATGCTGAAATGGTCTGTCTGTCCCCATGTCTGCAGTTCTTTGCCTGCCACTTTTGCAGAGCAGCCACTTATTTTAGCTCCAATAATTGCCTCCAGGCCCAACATCATCCCGGCTTTGGCTGAAATGCACATGTTGCTTTTGGAGAGGAGTTCAGACACAGTGTTATACCTTCTTTAAAGTAACTCTTCCCCATGCCCAAAAACTGCCTCGATTCTCCATTATGGGGAATTTGTGGCCTGGGGACCAGGACAATATTGGTTGGATTGGTTACTTTTTGATAATTTTGGTAAGAAACAGACTAAGGTTGTAATGAAGCTGCCTCTGTCACCCTGAGCTGTGCTGGGGAGCCTGGGGTACCCCCACATGTCACATGCTCATCAGTGACAGCTTGCCTGGGGTCTGCTCAGGGATTGCCCATCCTGGGCATCACCCCCAGCTCCAAACAGCAAACCTGCCCCAACCCCAGCGACAGGCGCTTCAGCCCTGGGGGAAGCAAATCACCAAGAGTGATTGCTGTTGAACAGGATGATAAAACTGATTGCATTTTCCCCAGGCAAGGTCTGGCACGTGGCTGTGGTCTGCTGCCTCTTGTTGCTGGATCTTTCTGATCCACCTCCCTGGATGGAGCCGGTGGATCCCTCTGGTTCACCTCCCCAAAGTGTTTTGCTGGGGCAGGGATGTGCTGTGTGCTGCTGGCAAGGGGCAAACAGACCCTAAACAACCTCTGCTGAATCATCTGTTTTCCTGGAGGCTTCTCACAGCTTCTGGGGACATTTCTGGGGAGGGACATAGGAGCAGACCCCCATCTGTGTGTCTGTCATATGACTGCCCAGAGCAGAGGCAAAGATCTGCTCCCTGAGCTGGGGGCTTGTGTAGCTGCACTGACCTGCAGCCCCCCAGCCCCAACAAATTCCTTGGAGCTGCTTATTAACACAGTGCCAACTCTGCTCTGGAGTCACAGCACGCCGAGGGAGAAGGCAGGAGGGTTTGACAGTATGGCCTAAATACCCCTGTTTACAAAAAGTCTGACAAAACACAAGCCCTTGGCTTTATCTTTCCCGTTTGGAAATAGTCACCGAGCAAATATACTCAAGGCATGAAAGGAGGGGGGTTTATATTGACTTTAGAAAAAGCTGTTCTTTAAAAACAGGAAAAAAAGCTCATCCTCGAGCTGGGCAGACGGGCTGTGAGACCCAAAAGCCCTGGGTAGGGGCTTAAAGCATGCCTGCTAATCTGTAGCAGTTCTGTGTGAGCAAGTCATGCAGTAAACTGCTCTCTGTTAATTTTTTAATGCAGAATAAACAGGTCAAGAAATGATTAGCATGAGAATAAGTTGAGCTTAATTGGGAGAATCAGAAAAGATGAGAGGGAAGAGGCAAATTGGAGTTATCAGTTAACCATACGGAGTGGCTCTGCCTCCACAAGCTCATGTTCCCTCTTGTTTTTCATCCCCTCTGAAGCTGCTTTTTTTTTCCCCCTTCCCTTATTTAAATGATGAGCCAAAACTGCTGGTGCAAGCACAATGGAAGCCCTTGTTTCTCCTTCTCATTTTCTATCTGCAGTGGCAGGCCAAATGAATTGCAGGTGGTAAGGCTCCTACCTGGTTATTCCCGAGGTTCTTCCCAGAAAGGAAGCTGCTGACATTAAGTGCAAAATCCACTTTGTGCAAGTACCAGTGCTGTGCTCCAGTGCAAAATTTTAGGCATGATCCTGGGAGATCCAAGGACTGAGCAGACACATCCGTGGGCAAGGGGAAGAGCAGTCCTCGGGACTGCTTGAAGTGGAGTTTGGTCAGTGGTCGGAGATCTATATTCTCACATAGGCAGGACTTTGTCCACAAACTGGAATTTGAAATTTCAAAGGGGAAAAAAAAAAAAAAAAGGCAGAAGGGACCTTTGCATGTGTGGAGATGACTACACTGGTGACGTTCCCCTGGGACTTTTGTTCTTTGTCTCGTAGCTGGGCTTCCTGCTTCCCCACAGCTCGCTTGTGAAATGGTGATGGGCTGAGCAGGGCCCCCATCATGTTCAGGGCTTTGCTGCTCTGCAGAGGTTTCAGACCTGAGCCCATCTCTGCTTCGTGTGCATATGGGAAAAAAAAAAAATTCCATGGGAAATATTCCAGCTCTACAGTGGCCTTGGAGCTGCAAGTGACACGGGAGGAGAGGTGTGGAGTCAGGGCTGCCAGGGCCAGCCATGGCATTGGTGATGAAAGCTGAGGCTGGTCCTGCTGGCTCTGGGCACTGGCTTTTCTGCCAGGCATTTCTTAAGCGTGCAGAGCTGTGAGAGAGAAAAACAAAGGGCAGGAGGGCCCCGGTCATGGTCCATGCTCAGAAAGTCTGCAGGCGACCCCAGACTGGGGCGCCTGGTCAATCCACTGGCCGGCAGGGCTGTGTTCTGCATCAGGCAGGAGAGATGGGCCAGCAGGAACTGCAGGGGCATCACACACACAGAGGCATCAAAAAGACAGGGCCAGGCTCCTCACAGGGTGCATGGCTGCAGATCAAGGGGCATAAAAACTGGAGAGAGGTTCAGCCAGTGTCTAGCCATGAGGACAGTCAAGCACCAGCTGGCTAGTGAGGCTGCTCTCCATCCTTGGAGGTGTTCAAGACCCAACTAGATAAAGCTGCAAGCAACCCATGCTGTTCTCACAGCTGGCCCTGCTTCCAGCAGGAGCCTGCAGCAGAGACTCTGAGGCCCTTTCCAACATCAATTATCCTCTGATCCTCCAACACCCTGTTCAAGAAGCAACAGCAAGGAGCCCCTTTAGAAGAGCTGCTCACCTGCTTGATATGCAGAGCTAGCAAGCACAGTAGGTAACAGCATCCTTACCAAAAATGCTGTATTAAATACTCTGTTCCTGATCCTCACCTATTGAGAAGCACAGATCTTATTTTCAGGGAATCCCCTTTAGGTTTGCATACATTTGCCAGATGGGGATATGTAGATAAGGCAGAATTAGTGTCATGATGTGCCAGTGTGGGGAAGGATTTACTGCTCAACAGATAAAAATTAAATAATTACTTGGCACAGAACAGCTCATGACCCAGAGCTGTAATGGTCTCCTTTGCAGCCATATCCTGGCTCAGGAAATGGTGGGTGGAGGGTACAGAAAATGGGCACAGAAGAGAGGAATGACAGCTGAACTTCCCTGGAGCACATGGTCTGGGAACAGCCTTCTCCTATGAGTGAGGATGTTCCAGCTCTGAGTTGTCTCTCTGTGGAATAAAGATGACAAAACGCCTTCTGTAGCCAGAAGTGTTTGAAACAGCCCCACAAGCAGCTGTTGACTTGAGACAAGGACTCCCCAGGCAGAATACACCAGGGGAGACATCATCTCCAGCCACAGCCTGTGCCCAGGGGAGCCCATCAGAGCCCATCAGAGCCCATCTCCAGGGCAAAGGAAGTGTGTGGTGTCCTTGGCTGGTCTGGCGCTCGACCTCCACCCCAACAGGAGGGATTTGGGAGGGGGCACTGCTGACCCACAGAGGACACTGGCAGTGAGAAAACAACAGTCAACACAACCCTGGGCGGAAAACACCAAGTCCCACTGACAGCCCCGGCCTCGTGAGCCACTTAATGCTCTCCAAACTTCCCCACTCCTTATCTGCTGCTCTCCCGCACACACTGCCTCGCTGATTTCTATTCCTGGCCCTTTTAATCCTTCCTGCCTGGGAAGCAAATGGCCCTTGCAGCCTCCTTGCTCAGCAGGCTATTGAAGCAAAGGGTTTGTTTTGCTGAGCAGAGCAGAACGGGCCCTGCTTTTATGATATTTTACCAGACGCTGTGGCAAATCCTGCACATATTTGACCTGGTGTCTGTAGCATTTATCTAATCAAAGGGATCACCGTGGCCTGGCCGGGATTGGGACGGAGGTCCCAGGGATGAGGTTATGGAGGGGGCTGTGCTCTACTCTTGCATCTCCATCCCAGTCTGCATTATCAGAAAACCAATTTTTGGCAAGGACTGTATCTGCCTAAAGGAAGAGCCATCAGCACATGAGCTCTGGCCTGTCCCTCAGGAGCACTGACTGAGTGACTGTTTTCCCTGCAGCAAAGGGTCATTTCTCACCATTCCCAGGTGAGAAAGCAGGGGCTCTCCCCTGTGCTCAGGTTCCCTCCTGCAGACCTGTAGCCTCAGGGTAGAAGAGTTGTTTAGAAGTGCTATATAGGTCATGGTTTTGGGGGACAAAGGGCTGGTTGAACAATTTTGTGTGCTCCTAAAATGTGAATAGCAAATCATCATTAGCATAACTGCCCAAAGACAGAAGTACTGGTGTGGGGCCTGAGACTTGGGTGTCACGTTGTGGCAGTGATGCCACCAGGGCCAGGGCAGCCTGTGGTGCCAGTGGGGCTGGGGCTGCACTGGGGTGCCTGGGAAGAACAAACACGAGGCACTGGGAGCCCAGATCAGCAGCATGTGGACTCAGTCACTGCTGGTTGCGAAACCATGGGGCTGTTTTCGATGCAGAGCGAGCTGATACCCCATCATTAATTGCTGCTTCTCTCGTGCCATGCGGCCCGTGACATTCAGAGATCAATTAAATTCCCACTCAGTGATCTCACAATTGCACTGAAAAGTCTCAGTTCTGGCTGAAGTGGAGGAGCAATGTGCCGTGGGGCAGCTGGGGAGGAGAGCACAGGCATCTCTGGCTCCCTGCTCAGCACCAGCAGGGTCAGACCCACGGTCTGGGTGAGGCACAGAACCACTGCTGGTGCTGCCAGCAGACAGTGCACCCGCAGAGGAAACTCCTGCTGCTCTGCTGTAACGTGTCTCGTGAAACTTTTATGATATATCAGCCAAAACCCAAGGCTGGGGGTGTCCAGCATGAAGTGACTTCAGCCATGGGACAGGAGCCACCCCGGGGTGTCTGTGCCACCCCTCGGTCCCGCTCGCTGTTTGGGCATGGCTGCAGAATGGGATCTGTTTATAAGGCATCCAGCCCCTGTAAAACTTGGTTTATAGGGAAGTAAAAGGAGTCATACGTTTTACTTTACATAGCAACGTGTAAATTTCCAGGTGGGAGCTGACCTTCTCTGACCGTGAGGGAGAGAAAAGGAGAAGGAGTGGAAGGGATGGAAGGAGCCAGAGAAGGGAAGAACAGGGGGGTAGGCAACCAGTGGTGAGGAGAGGAAGGCAATGACAGAAGTGAAGAAGGACCTTGTTCTCCTGGCAGGGTTTTTTCCAAGTTTTCCACCCCAGGTATAATTAAAAGCAACACCAGCAGCTCAGCATCAAGGTCAATAGCCCTTGGTGAGTGCCTGCTCCAGTGGTGCTGCCTGCACCCAGGAGCCAGGATCAGAAACGCCTTGAGATTCAATAATAAACAGTCAACAAGAATCACTGCTGCTCCACCAAAAAAAAAAAAAACCAAAAAAAAAAAACCAAACAGCTTAGCAGTATTCGGCAATGGGTGAGATGATTAAAGATTAACCCCCTGCCTCCTGCCTCCACCCCTCTGGGAGTATAGGCCTTGAGGCTCAGCAAATCCTTTCAGAGAAATATCTGAATTAAAAGACAACAGGTAGGGGACGCAGTGAAGGCAGAGGGAGGCAGGAGGGCCAATAGCCTGGGACAAGGGAATCGGTACAACCTGGCCCGTGTTTGCCGAGGAGAATGCGCCTTTCCAAAGCCCTCATAGACATGGAGATGGCAGATTATAGCGCGGCGCTGGACCCGGCGTACACCACCCTGGAGTTTGAGAACATGCAGGTGCTGGCTATGGGCAATGGTAAGTCCCCTCTGTCTTCTCCCCTCTGCTGTGGTGGGATGAGCTGGGGGCTGCAGGAGGAGAAGTCCTTGGGGTGGCCACAAAATGCTCTGAGGGAGGGCAGGGGTGTCAGATGGGGAGCTGCCAGCAGTGCACTGGGGGTTTCTGCTTCCCCCGGGGGAAAACAGAGCAGGGAGAGCAGAGCTGTGTCTGGTACGGGTGGGATGGTGTCCTGCAGCCCAGAGCCCCTGGGAGCAGGCACATGCCAGGAGCTGGGTGCAATGAGAGGTCCCCACCAGACATTCAGCCCAGGGAACGGGGCTGGGGCTGGACATGGTGGGGGGGGGGTCTCCCACGCCCCAACTAAAAGTTTCAGAGTGAAGTGCTGTTGATGGTTCACCAGACAGAAAACTGACCCTGTGTCTGCAGAGTCGAGAGCCAGTCCAGCAGGAGCTGGAGTTAGGTTTTCTTGGAACAGAAAGGCTTTTAGCACCTGGTAAGGGTGGAAATCACTGTGAGAAGTGATTTAGGCACTGCTGCTGCAGCTGCTGTGAGAACACAGCCCTTCCCCGCTGCAGCAGTGGGGTGTGGGTGGCATCCCCTGTCCCGGCTCAGCCCCCAGTAAGAGGGACAGGGAGACCTTGACAGGACAGACAAATGTCCTCATCCCTTCAGGAGGGCAGGATCACACCTAACCCTCCAGAATTCACAACGCTGGCCCACCCATTTGGGGAGTCTTGGTGATTAAATGCTCAGAGATAACAAGAGATTCCTCTCCAAGTCCCCCCTAAAGTCTCTCTAAATATGAGGTTAATGACTAAACAGAGCCACAGAAAGTGGTCCTTCGAGCCCTTTCCTCCCATGTGCTGTGTCACCGGGGCTGCTGGACAGCCCTGTCCCAGAAGGGCTGTGCTGGTGGTGTGCTCTCTTCCATCACAGCCTGTGAGGGTCTTCCCTGGGTTGTGGCTCTTCTCTGTCACACATACAACACTGTGGTGCCAAAGTGGCTCTGCTGTGCAGTAACCCCCTGCCACTCTGGGTCCCAGCCCCTTCTCCACTTGTGGGGGCTGGTCCTACCCATTCAGGTGCCTTGGAGCCAAAAGTTGTCCCCTTTGGCTCTGCTGATATCCATCTGGACCCTCTGGGACCAGCCCAGGCCTTGCTCCCTCTCCGTGCCCCTCTCCCATGATGCCAGCATCGGCACAGGGGGCTGTGATTTGCCCACCCCAGAGCCAGGGCTCCACGGGGCAGGGGGACAGGATGATTTCCTGTGACAGGATCCAGCGTGCTGTGCTGCTCCAGGGGTGGATGAGTCAGCTGGGCAGGCAGCACCAGCTCCTCTCCTGGGCTCAGCTCCAGGCCAGGGACAGGCTTGCTTCCAGGGCACTGTGTGTGTGCAGGACACACCTCCAGCAGGACCTCCACCTGCACAGCCCGTGCCTCTTTTTCTGGCCAAGGACCACAGCAGAGCCCGGACACTGCCCTGCAAACTCTGCAGCTCCGGCCCTGGGGCAGCTGCTCAGCCAGGACCAAGTTTGCCTCTCACAGGCAAAATGCATCCCGAGTTCAGACAGGCTCAGGGACCTCCTGAGCAGCTCCTGTCCTAACACAAGGCTCACCTGTGAGGTCTCAGATTTTTTTTGTTTCCTCCATTTACCTTAACTCCAACCACTTCATTGCAGCAGCCACATTTTTGGCACGCATTTGGCAAAATAAACTTAATTGGAAAATTATCCATTAGGCAATATTTTCATTGTTGTTGACTATTAGACTGAGATGTTGCAATTTCTTTGATAAGAGTGCCAGTTTTTCCTGTTCTATGTTCATCTGATTACAGCGTGATAGATTGCTAAAAAGGGATTTATCTGGGCTGTCACAGATACACCAGTAATGGGATTACAGGCAGATCAGCTCTTCCTCTCACATCTAAGTCCTATGTTTAGCTGAAACTGGGAATTTGACTTTCCTTCTGGAGTGGCCTGCATCCAGCTGAGCCCTTGGGGTATGTATGGAGGAAGGATGTTTTCAGCTGCTCACAGGGACAAGAGAGAGCCAGGATGGCCTTGGGGGAGCTCAGGGCTTTGGGAGTGGAGACAGGAGCTTTGCACTGCTATTGCTGTGGCTGCGTGACAGGGTGTGCCAGGCAAGGACACAGAGAGGCAGCAAACTGACTCAGAAGGAAATACAGGAGGGACACGAGGAACTGGAAAGACAGAAAGGCAGGGAAAGGAAAGATGCTGCCAGAGGTAGGGAAGGCTCAAGAACTGTGCTCGCTCACTGCTGGTTCTGTGCCAGTTACTCCTGCTGAGGGGTGGCAGGAGCAGGATGGGCAGCACCTGCTGAAACACCCCTTTTTCTACAAAATAGAAGCTAAAAATGCAGCTCTGCCCCAGCCAGACTTGCCTTGGCCTCCCCAGCACCCACAGCTGGGGAGCCCAGCTGGGAGCAGCCTTTCTGCTGGGTACCAAGTGGGAGCACCTTCCAGGGTGAGCTTTAACTGAGTCCCTACCAAACCCAGAAATCAGGGGCCAACAGACTCAAGCATTAAAAATCCCAGCTTCCCAGATTTCTATGGCTTTGTAGATCCTGGGTATGATCTGTGACTGGCATTTCCACTGAGGCAGGGGGATGTGCCTGTCCTGATACAGAAAAATGTACATGGGAGGGGACAATTAGATCAACTGAATTAAGGGCTGATCCCCTCAGCCTTGAGGTTTGTTTGGCTTGCTGGAGGGGTTTAGTGTAGCCCTTGTGTGGTTTTTAGCCTTTCAGATGTCCTTTCCTCTACAGGTTGCTGCAATTCCTTATCCTCCAAAAAAAGCCCTGCAAGTCCCAGTCTCCCTTGGTCTGTAGAGACCACAAAACAAATCAATGTTCACTGTGAGCCTACCAGGCTCTGCAAGATACCTACAGCCTCCTCCATGCTACAGTGCCACCTTTTCTTTCTTTAATCAGTCCTTCCTTGCATGGGTAGCCTTTGCCCACGTGAGTTTTCCAGCTGAAGTCATCTGAGGTTGTTATTTACCTCAAGTTTTGTTCTCCCAAGAAGGGCTGTGCAGGCTGCAGCTCCATGCCTGGAGAAGGGAACTGCTCACCTCATCTGCTCAGGGCTGTCCTGGGCTCTTTCACAGAGCTATAACACAAACACTTCCCTAACAAATCAGCTGCTCACCCTGAGCTGTAATACCTCAGCTTTAACTCTGCATCAGCTTTTTCTCTGGCCACACTACTGCAGCCCAAAGGGTCTGCAAATCCCTGAGGAATTTTGGCTCTGCCCTGTGACTCCTGCAAATGGGCTTCTACTTTTATCTGAAGGCATTGCTGCAGCCAGGCCTTTGGAAAGAGGGGTGTCACCATGGAATACAGGAGGTTTTAGTGCACCCAAAATGCAATTACTTAAGCACTCAGAGCACCCACCTCTCCTTACACACCTCTCCGACTGGCCCCTGCCACACAGCCAGGCTGCAGCTGCCTGGTTTCTCCAAAAAATCTCCCACTGGGAGCTGAGTTAGGAAATGCTGGCTGCCTGTCTCACTGTCTTCTTCTCTCCGTGTCCTTCCCCGAGCAGACACGTCCCCGTCAGAAGCAGCCAGCCTCAACAGCTCCAGCAGCATCGGGGTGAGCGCGCTGTGTGCCATCTGCGGGGACCGCGCCACGGGCAAGCACTACGGAGCCTCCAGCTGCGATGGCTGCAAGGGCTTCTTCAGGAGGAGCGTCCGCAAGAACCACATGTACTCCTGCAGGTGAGCACAGGGGCACAGACACCCCGGGCTCTGACACAGCAGCTCAATGGCAGAGCCTTCAAAGTGCAGCAGCGCTGCCTTTCATCCTCTTCATCCTCCCTGCATCCTCCTCCGCTTTGCCCGGCCTCAGCCCTCAGCTGGGAGGGGTCAGTGACCGCTCTGACTTTGGGACTGCCCTCCGCTGGTCACTGGGTAAAGACCCTGAGAGGTCTTGCCCCATACTTTACGGGCCAAGCAACTTGTTCTTGCAGCCATGGCTGTGGCCAGCAAGCAGCAAGGTGCCAGGGGAGCAGCCCTGTTCCTCACTGCTCACTGCTCACTGCTCTGAGTGCAGCACCCTGGGGCAATCCTTCTCCATCACGAGATGGAAGTGTGCCTGCCATCCAGCTAAAACACTGTCACTGCCTGTTACATGATGCAAGGACACTTGAGGAGCACCATGAGGGGCAGCATTACGTGTACTCTTGTGAGGATGAGGCACTCGTGTTCCTCCTGGAGCTCATGCACTGCACCTCGTGCCATTGGTGGTAGCCCGTGGCTCTCCTGTGCCATCAGCACCTGCTTGCTGCTGGCTTTGAGCAACCCACACGTAGAAAGTCACAGAGGAAAATGAAGAATTCTGAGTTCACAGTGCCCAAATGCCCTGGGCTTTTTGAGTCAGTTACTCCTGATGGCCTGACAGCCACTTGGAGAGCATGAAGAGCAACATGACTCTAAAATCTGAGTGACAGAAGGAAGCCTGAGGTTTGTGAGGGCCTGTGAAGCACATTATCATTTGCACCCCAGGGTTATTTAAGTTGGCTGCCCAGGGAGCCCCTCCCCACAACTCCATCAGAAAAGCCAAGGTGTCCAGTTTTTGGAGGCTGAGGGTTTTTTATACACTGCAGAAATATTTGAAAAGCTGCTTTCAGGCATCAATTTGGGCACATCACAGCTTGGGGGCTTTAAAAAGCACAGCAGAAGAAAGCCTTTTCAAATGCTACAGAATTGAGCATGGCTGGGAGCCCGTTTCCAGCTCTGTCCTCCTTTGTCTTTACTCTGCAAGCTGGATTGATCTGCTGTAAATTAGAGCAAATTTGCAAGTGAAATTCATGCTGAAAGTGGCCACCAGGCTCGTGAGTCACACACATGGGAGATCAGTGTATTCCTCACCATGTGCAGAGCATTTGGTGACACAAGCTTGGAGGGAAGGAGCTGGTTGGTTCCCAACTCCTCTCTGAAGTGCAAGTGGCAGCAGAGCAGTTTGCACACCAGTGATGCTGTCCAGAGGTCAGAGCCAACCTGTGAGAATCCCAGACACCTCCCTGGAGAGATTCAGGGACTTACACTGACTTCTAAACCTCACAATTGGGCTACTACAACCTTCTACCTCTTCTTTAAATTCAGAATAAAGGCATTCTTCCTCCATTCTACTGGGATCTAACTTAAAACAGCAGCTTCCAAATTGGTTCTGACCCTCCTATATGACACTTTTAACTTCCCTGGGGCTTTTTAGTCCACTATAGACATCCTATCCCTAATGACTAAGACCAGCAGACTGAGCTCCTGCATGTGACTCAGCTCTAGTCTGTCCTTATTGAACATCCAGAGGTAGAGGGGAGGGCTGAGGTGTTCAGTGCAAAAAAGAAACCACAGGCTAAAGCAAGAGTGGAAAAATCACTGACTGGGGCTTGTTTCTCTGGGAGCCTGCTCTGAGCATGTCGTGGAGCTCAGGGCTCTGTCTTGTCCTGCCTTCAGGCTCAGTCTTGCTGCTCCTCACACCTTTTTTCCTTCCAGGTTTAACAGGCAGTGTGTGGTAGACAAAGACAAGAGAAACCAGTGCCGGTACTGCAGGCTTAAGAAGTGCTTCCGAGCGGGGATGAAGAAGGAAGGTGGGTGGCAGTAGTGCCTTTCCCCCAGCAGCAGCCACCCACCCACGCTGGCTGCGTATGTTTGAGGAAGCCCTTGCAGCCCAAGGCTGGTCCCAGCCAGGTGCACTCCTGCCCAGCCACCTCAGCCCTTTTTTCCCTCCACAGTGCTCTCCTGGGCACAGATGCTGACCCCCACCACGGGGGGGTTAAGGGAGGGTCCATGATGGGCAGAGCTGCCTGTGCTTGTGCACACAAATCACACCCAGGGCTCTTCAGCTCACTCTTGCCCACACTGACACACACATCAGCTGGGCTCCCACAGAGCCAGTCCATTGGAGGGGTTTGGGAGTGCTTCTCCACACCAGTGAGGAGCAGAAACTTCAAAGAAGGCCTGGAAATTTGGAAACACTAGGGTAAAACTGCTCCAAGTGCTGTTGTCCCAGAGTGACAATAACATCCACAGCTGGATGGGTGAATCCAGCAAAGGTCCCACTGATATTCTGCACCTTTTTTTTCCTCATAGATATACAGGTTCTTGCTGACCCTCTGCAGGGAGTTTAGTTTAGTTTCATCCACAGCAGAAAGGATCCACAGCAAAGTGGAGCATTTTTGCTACTTAACTCAGTACGGAAAGAGTAGAGATATCCCTGCAGGGCCCATGCTCAACCCCCCAGCTTCCCTACCACCCTCACAATTCCCCATGGCAGGATTCTCCCCTTGTTTAGCCCTGCTTCTCAGGAGTGGCAGGAAATGCACTGCTGGTGATCCCGTTGGTGGAGGGACAAGCTGCCAGGAGCAGAGCAGCTGCCCAGCATCCCACAGAGCTCACCCCACTGATGTCTGCAAAGGGATAACTGGGAGGCTTGTTCCATGTTGTTCCATGCAGGGAGATTAAACCCTGTGCTCCTCCCAGTTCACACTGCCTCAAGGAGAAACTCTGGAGTAAAAGGGTCCTTGAAGGCAACAGGGAAGTACCAGTGGTACCTGGCTGGCTGCAGGAAGACCTCTGAGCAGGAACATTTATTCCCTGTAAAAGGGGATGAGGTATCACAAGCAACTTCTTTTGACTTTTCCTGAAGAACATAGGAATCCTCCTCTCCACGCAGCGTCCGCTCATCCCTTGCCCAGAGCCGTGCTGCTGTCTGTTAATATTCAATAGAAGTTACATTAGGTGCATGACCAGCTAATACTGAGCAAACATTTGGAAAACATCATGGCGTGACTGAACTCGGGGGCCTGCTACTGATAACAAGCAGCATAACCTTGAGAGCTCCTATTTACAGCCGCTGACTGCAGGGCTTTTCTCCTGGCCCAGCCTCATTATTGCTTTTTATCAGGCAGATTTATATATCGAGAACGTATCAATCCAGAGAGCCACCAGCCTAAGGCAGGGACTGTGCTGTGTCCCCTGCCATGGATCAATAGCTTATTTAAGCAGATGGCTTTGAGTGGCGTGGCCAGGGTGAGTTACAGCCAGCCCAGGCCTCGTGACAGACAGAGCAGGCAAATCCTCCCCTCAGAGCCCAGGCCCTCAAGACAGGGAGGCACACTGGGGTCAAACCTGTCCTGGGATGCTTTTACAATAAGGACTGGGAGAGCTCTTTTGCCCTGGATAAATAAGCAGGAGCAGTTCTGCACTTCCTTACTGTAGCTTAGACAGAAGTTTTCCAACTACACCCACCCAGTGCAACAGCTTTCTGAATGGAGCTCAAAGGAGTCAAGTGGGCAAGGAAACCGTGCAGGTCCTCCTCCATTTCACACATCAGCTTTGGGCTGCATACATCAGTGTGGCCACTGTTCCAGACCCCATATCAGGAAATCAAAAAGCTCAGATCTTTTGACAGGAGACTTCCCCCGCTGAACTCTACAGGTGCTCAGGTTCCGAATGGACCTCATCCCAGGAAAGTCTAATAAAGCAAGTAAGAAATCAGAACCACCAGATGCAGTCAGCTCTTGCTGGCATCCCATCACAAACCAGACAGAGCTGCACCTCCGCCCTGCCTGGCAGGGAAGCTGGGAAACTGCAGCTAAGGAAGGGGAACGCCAAAAGTCTGTGCTAGTTTTCAGTGTGCATTGCCATGAGCGACCTGCAGCTCAGCCAGAATCCTCTCTTGCAGCTGTACAAAATGAACGGGACCGAATCAGCACCCGCAGATCAAGTTACGAGGACAGCAGCTTGCCCTCCATCAATGCCCTCCTGCATGCAGAAGCCCTGGCACAGCAGGTACCTTTTCTTTCTTCTTTAGCAAGTACAAAAGCATCAGGCACTACCTGGCTCTTAGAGCCAGCTGAGTATTTAATAGCTGAGTCTTCAAATTATCACCTCTAAGTGCCTTATCTGCCAACTCAACGCTGGTTTTTCAAAAATCATTTGTTACCTGAAACCATCCCTTTAAACCTCCTTAGTCCAGAACTCAGTTGTAACAATATGCAGTGATTTGTTCTGCTTTAATGGGACACAGCAAGGCTGGAGAGCCTGACAGAAGAAAGTAGGGTAGAATCACTGCAATCCAAAGAGCTGTGGCTGCCTAAGCCCACGAGGGGCTGGCCTTGCATGAGCAGCCTCCCTTCCCCATGGGCTGTTAGAAACCTTGGATTCCTGCACAGTTTCACGAGGAATTGGTTTCCTGCTTGTTTTATGCAGATATCTTTTCCAGTGCTTGCTTGAAATTCCTGTTTCCACTAGCACACTGCCAAGATTCATTTCCTAGAGCATTCACCTTGAAAAGATGACTCTGATTTAAGAGACTGGATGCTGCAAATGGTGTACACAGCTCAGCACTCTCTGGGAGGACATAGGACAGGATTAGCACACACAGACTGCAGGGAGGGTTTGTCTGTGAGAACAAGTGATGAGGATGGAGCTGTGCTGGAGGCAAGAGCTGCCACTCTTCATGGGAGCTGGGGAGAACAGCACTCTGTGTCCTGGGGAAGACAAGCAGGGGGTTGAGTTGGCAGTCCATGCTGCTTCAAGGGTCACACTGCCCTGAAGGCTGCCCTGGGAGATGCTCCAGGACAGGACATGCTGTGCTCTGGGCTCCACATTAGGCTCAGGCTGTAAGGTCCACTTCCCCAAGGAGGGGATAAGCCAGAAGGGCCGAGGGCAAATCCTGTACACAAAAAGCACATCCAATCTCATCCCACATCTCACCTTGTCCTATGCAGGCCCTGATATATTTATATGCCCTATAAAAATAAGATTGGTGCTGCTCCCAGAGGTGTGAGATAATGGGGTCTCGAGTCACCAAATCGACAAGGGAAGGACATTTCCAGGGCTCAGAGTCCTGCAGTGCCATCACATGTAAGCAGGGTCTGCTGATAAAAACTACAACCATCGACAAATCCAGGGGAGCTCCTGCTCTCCCACAGAGCACAGAGAGACTCATTAAACAAGGCAGGCTCCAGCACGGTAATTGGTAACTTTTATGTGCCTGGCTAATTAGAAGGAGATACTGCTGAGGAGCTGCTTTCTCCAAGATCTAGGGTCACTCACTCAGAGGTCTTTATTTATTTGCTAAGCCTTCCGGGCCCTCTGATTAGGGTAATACATGGTGAGATTTTTACAATCTTATTTATTCTATAATAGCTGGTGAGCTGGAAAGCCTCCAGGTAATGCAACCTGGAAAAAAAAAAAAAATGCAGGTGGCATTTGAATTCTATTTCCCTGGGGAGGCTGGCAGGGTCCAAGCTGAAAATGCTGGCAGGAATAGGACAGGAAGAGCTGATGTTGTACAAGAGCACAGAGGGCAGGCAGAGGGCAGTGAAGGGGTTGAGTTAATTGCTCACAGAACCATGAGGACAAAGTAGTGACTAAGGGCAAATTTTTAGATGACCTGGGTGAGCAGCTATGCATGAGAACCAGGCAGGAGGTTGGGTGCCTGTTTTGGGGGAGATATTCTGTCCAGCTCTGTGTGACAGCACTTGCAGAGTTGTCAGGTTTGTCCTTTGCAAATGAAATGGCCCCAGTTATGTCTGCAATCACAAATAATTCGCCGTTATGTGGTCACAAATGTATTGTGGGCATGTTTGCACTTGCCCAGTTCTGCCAAAAGGACCTAAAAGCCAGTGGGAGAGTGTTCTCTTTGAAGTCTGTCTTTAGCTATTCAAAGTGGGTGATGTCAAATCCTAATGACCTGGTGCTCACAGAAAGCAGTGCCAGGCCTGGAAAGCTGCAGCCTGGTGTGCTCATGGTGCCTCAGGAGAGGAGCAGAGCCTGCCTCCTGTGGAAAGCAGACATGGAGCTCTGGCCAGGGACTGGCTCTGGAGCAGGGTGGAAGGGGGAACAGCTCTCTGCACTTTGGTGGGACGAAGTGGCTTGTGCAGCACCACTGGGTGGACGTGTCCTTTCTACTGGTGAGGCTGACTGCCTTGCCAGCCCCTCTGTTCCTTCCTGGATCTTGACTGAGCACATTTGTTCAGTGGGAGGATGATCCTGGCTTTAGGAATGATTCTTCTGTGCTTTCCAGTCTATTCAAGGAATTACAGTTTGCCAAGATCATCCACAGCCTGTGCTCTGCAGCATTTCATGTTCACAGATCACCAGGCTGATCTCAGTTTAAATGAGTCTTGCTGGGTCACCTATTCTGGGAGCTGGGTGTGTGCAACAGAAAAATGTAATTGTCGATTCTGGAGCTGCACCAACACAACCCATGGGCTGGGGATATTCCTGTCTGTGTTTCCTCTGTGGCACTGAGAGCTGAAGGATCTCTTCTCTCCTTCCAGATATCATCCCCAGTTCCTGTGATCAACGGAGACATCCGAGGGAAGAAGATTGCTAATATTTCTGACGTGTGTGAGTCCATGAAGCAGCAGCTGCTGGTGCTGGTGGAGTGGGCCAAGTACATCCCCCCCTTCTGTGAGCTGCCCCTGGATGACCAGGCAAGTCCCCCCATCCACCCCACCTCGCTCTGCCCTGGCAAAGGCAGTGGGGAGCCAGAGCCAGCTGAGACCTTCAAAGAAAATGCTCATTGTGCACTCTGTTATCCTGACTGCTGCAGCTGATTGGGAGCAGCATCCATACAATGCCAGCACAGGCCAGGCATCCATACAATGCCAGCATGGGCCACTTGCATGTGCTGCTAATCAGCCCATGAGCACAGACAGATAACACTGAGCTCGAATTAGGTCCCATATCAGATGAGCATTTTGGGGTCAGCCAGTCATTTATTAATTATAGTTTGCACAGCACTTTGAAAGCCTGAAGTGCTATACAAGTGCTTGGGGTAATCAGAATTAGCAGGACAGATTTCTGGCCTAAGGTCTGCCCAGAACTAACAATCTGCCTGTCTCTTGCTGCTTCCCTCCTGGGAATAGGTTTGTATCCATGCTCCCAGCATGGAATTTTGAGGATAAACACTAGTTTGCTCCCAAGGCAGCAGGAAATCTTTTTCCAGGATTAAAAAGCAAGAATATATCTGCATTTAACGGAAATTACTAAAATGGCATTTGCAGGTTCCCTAACAAAGAAAAGCACAGTGGGTTTGGTGTCCTCTGTAGAACTGCAGTGCAGGATCTCAGGCAGGAAATGCCTCCTATGTAAGTCTAAATTCCAGAGGTCTGCAGCAGGTGTTGAAGGAGGTGATGTGTGCCCAGCCTTGACCAGCACGTGTGGCTGGGATAGCACCTGTGGCAGGGCCAGCACAGGGCCTGTCACAGGCAGGAAGGTATTTCCAGTCTGCCCAGTGTACAGTCAAAAATCCAGCATGTGTTCCCTTCAGCTAGGACCAGTCTCCAGCCCTATTGTCCTGGGGGTGATTTTTATGTAATGAAGAAAAAGGATATCCACTTGAGAGTATCCAGCTGATCAAAACCTCCTAAATCCTAAATCTGAGCTCTTTAGTGACCACCCAGCAGCACCCAGAGCTCTGGGGAATTCAGTGCTCTGAAAATGGGAGCGTGTTTCCTTCTTTTCTATTGTGTGCAAGTGCAAAATTGCTTAAAATTATAAGAAATCTGTTAAATTGCTAAGAAAAATACAATTCATAAATTAGGGAAACCAAAATGGATTCTAATGGCAAATGCCATCTACACATGCACAGACCTGGGGCAGCTCTGCACAACCCATCACATCCTTGTGCCATTTGGAACAGAGCCCCTAAACCTGGCCAGTAACTCTGCAAACTACAGCAACCTCCACATGAGCTCATTTTACAACTGTGGGGCTGCAAAATTCCTCAAAGGAGAAAACAAAACCTAAAGATGATGCAGTCTCAACTCTGCCTTCCCACAAGGGAGAGGCTGCTCCACAGGCATTAAGTAGATCTTTTGTAGAAAAGACCATACCAAACCCCTCATTCTCCTTCTGGACTAAAATGTCAAAATTACCATGTTTGGTGGGGCAAAGCCATTCCATCTCAGAGTTCAAGTTCTGCTTTGTTGTGTTACAACTGTCTATTCATCCTAGCTCACAATGAAATTATGTATCTCAGGTTCATCACTGCAAGAACAAATATCAAATGAGATGGTTTTGCCTTGTTGAAATAATTGGCTTTAACCCCGCTCAAACAAGCAAATTTTATGGACACAAAAAGGTGGTTACAAACTGAACCTTCTTAAATTTGAATTAGGCAAGAAATTTCTAGGTGAGAGCTTCATTCCCCCCTGGGACTTGCAGTTTTCTCCTTGTCAAAGATTCATCAGGTAGGAAAGCTCAGTTTTGTGCAGCTCTGGTCATTCCAAGCAGCTCAGCTAACATATCCACCCATGTTTGGACAGTGATAGAGAGAGGCTAGATTTTGGCATCTAGATAAAGATTCCCCAGTATCATGTGTGCACAGTCTTTTTGCAAGGATCTCCACTCTGTTGATTTTGCATAATCTTTTTTTCTTGGGGGGAAAAAAAAAAAAAAAATCCTTCTCCTAGACATCAGCATCTTTCCTAACCAGAGCTCTCTTCTGTGGGTGATACATTCTCCTGGCATTTCTGGTAGGGTAAGACTTCTCTTGGCTTTGTCAGATGCTGAGGATAACACACCGGAAAAGGGGACCATTCCCATCAAGACATTCTTTTCAGCATTTCTCTATTAATGTTTAATGGTTGTTTTCTCCAGCAGAAGCTCCTGGCTGGACATTAAGAAGCCTCTGTGTCAGGATGTCCAATTGTTAACTTCTCTTTCTGCCTAAATCTCTGAAATTTTTAACTGAAGGAGGGCAAAAGATTCAAAACATTCTCAGGAGCCACTGGAGGGTGTAAAATGAAACACTTCAATCATTAACATCAGGGGAGAAAAACATCCCTTTGGCTTCCCTGTCCCCAATTCCTGTGGCTGTGGAGGGGATGAGTGGCCAGGGGGTGACCCTGCTGGCCAGCTGGACATGGATCTCCATTGAGTGTGATTTCAGTGGGAGGTGGGCACAGCCCAGAGGGACAGCAGCTGTCCAGCAGCAGGGGATTGTACTTCTCCCCACTTCCCAGGATGGAGTGTGGTCCCTGGTTCTGCACTTGGTAGGAGCTGTCTGCAAACAGCCCACTGTGAACATGGCCCACACGGGTATGGGTGAGGTCCTGGGACAGTCTAGCATGGTCTTGCTCATGACATGTGTCCTGAATATGGGGTATTTCAGGTGTTGTCTGCTATCTGCTGGTTCTGCTGGATTTATAACTGGTTTAGCACAGACCATTTTTTGATCTCTTTCTCTGCCTGTAACTAAGAGGGGCCCTTACTCCCCATCCTGGAGTGCAGTACAGGAATGCTGAGCTTTCCCTCTTGCTTACATGAAATCAGAGCCTCATCTCAGTCTCTGCATCACCCAAATAACTTTTCCCTGCCCTTGCAGGTAGCCCTGCTACGTGCACACGCCGGGGAGCATCTGTTACTGGGAGCTGCCAAGAGGTCCATGGTGTTCAAGGACGTCTTGCTGCTAGGTAAAAACTGCACTTCTGCTCCCAGCCCATCTGCTTCTGTGACGCTTCCCTGCTGGGGTGAAGGAGAGGGTGGCTCAGTGTTTGTGGACATCCTTTTTGCAGGGTGGTGGCTTGAGCTGTTCTGTACTTCAGCAAGCCCAGCACAGCCTTTGGGTGCAGCTAGGCCTGGCTGACACTGACATCAAGGCCACGATGTGTGGCAAAGTTGGGGACTGGGAACATTCATGGTGGACCCCCAGGCTTGTGTAAGCAGGCTGTGGGGGGATTGAGAAAAAAGCTCTCACTCCTTGGACAGTTTTTCCCCACTTGAGTGGCTCCTGTGTAACGAGAAGCTGCTTTGAAAACACAGATCATAATTTCTGGTGTTCTGAGACAGGGTAGGGACAGAAGGAGGAACTTCTTAACTCCTCCACCCCCAGCTAGCTCACTAGTTACCTGCATTTTGAACTCCTTGTCAATAAGTCTTGAGCAATGACAAGGTCTCTGTGCTGCTTGTCCAAAGGAAACGATCACATCATCCCACGGAACTGCCCTGAGCTGGTGGAGGTGAACCGTGTGGCCATCCGCATCCTGGACGAGCTGGTCCTCCCCTTCCAGGAGCTGCAGATAGATGACAATGAATATGCCTGCTTGAAAGCCATCATCTTCTTTGACCCAGGTATGCCCCAGCTTGGTGAGGGTTACCATTCAGAGGGGACTAGTCCGGGCTGTGCTGACTAACACCAGTTCTGAGTGGTAGAAATGCTGCCTGGCCTCCTCTCTGGGCCAAACTGTTCTTAGAGGGAGGGGAGAAATCAGTCTGAGAAGAGAAGAATTGTCCATCACAGCAGACAATGGGCAGCCAGAGGCAGCTCACTTCAGGCTGTGCCCAGACCTCGTGCTGTCACCAACAGGCAGCTCCCAGAGGAGCAGCCTGGAGAGTTTGCTGTGTGGGTTGTTGCAGATGCCAAGGGACTGAGCGACCCGTCCAAGATCAAGCGGATGCGGTACCAGGTGCAGGTGAGCCTGGAGGATTACATCAACGACCGCCAGTACGACTCGCGGGGCCGCTTCGGGGAGCTGCTGCTGCTGCTGCCCGTGCTGCAGAGCATCACCTGGCAGATGATAGAGCAGATCCAGTTTGTCAAGCTCTTTGGCATGGCTAAGATTGACAACCTGCTGCAGGAGATGCTGCTGGGAGGTGAGTACTTGAGGGTCCGAGAAGAGGCCTCTGAGTGTTCCTTGATTGTTGTCCCCTGGAGAACCTCCTCAGTCATTGCTCCCTATCTGGAAAAGTTAGAGACAGTCAGACTGCAGGTCAGCCCTTGACTCACACAAAATCATCTCCCCTGTCCTTGACAGGGTAACCAAGGGTCCTCTACTTCTCCTCAGCTAAAGAGATGCATTAGCTGTGTCTCTATTTACAGAGGCATCTCCAGCCCTCTGCACATGGACAAACTTTGCTGTGCACCCCTCACATTCCTACCAGGCAGCCATTTCACCAGTCCTCCTCTGTGAGAAGGGACTCATCAAAACAAAAAGCTCCTAAAGCTCAGGTTGAAAGAATGTACCAGATTTTCTAGTGGGAGCATCCAATGGGACAAAACAAAATGAAAAGTTCCCGCTGTGCTATTCTTTTCATGGAGGTGTGACTCAGGAATATAATCCTACATAAGAGGACATGCAGGGAGCAGGCAGGGGTTAGTCAGCTCAAGGCATCCATGGAATAAAAAGGGAAGGGTGTGCACTAGTCACCTATGCACAAGCTGGTCATGCACAAAGCCTTGGGGACTGGGGTGCAGTGGGTCTGCCCACTTCTGCCATTGTGGCAATTAATGTCTCATCCATGTTCTCAGGCTCATCAAGTGAAACGCCGCACGCCCACCACCCCCTGCACCCTCATCTGATCCAGGAGAACCTGGGAACAAATGTCATTGTGGCCAACACAATGCCTCCTCAGATGCACAACGGGCAGATGTGTGAGTATATCCAGAGAGACAGAACTCCCAGGAGAAACCAGCAGCTTTCCAGTGTGCCTGTGGAGGTAGTTTCTGCCTTGCACGGAAATTTGCAAGCAAGACAAAATGTCTGGTAATGAGTGTGTGAGAAATTCCTATGCAGAAAGGAGGGAAAGACAAATAGAGAGGTGGGTTAGATTAGATTAGGCCAGACTGACTGATTCAACAAGATAGTCCTTGGCAGACAGTAACTTTTACATAGCTCTTAAGGGATGAATGATCCCATCCAGAGCTTAGTGAAGTAAGTGGAAAGGCTCCCTTCCCTTGAGTGGTTCAGACACACCTCAGTTTGTCCTCTGCAAAAACACAGGAGACTCTGGCCCACCACATGGGGCCACCACTGGGGACCTTGTGCTGAGATGACCTTGGCTGACCAAAAATGTGGTCAGTACCGGCCAAAACGTCAGCAGCTCTCCTCATTTGATGTTGGTTATTGTGGTTCTCCTGGGGCATCAAACCATGCCTGTGTGTCTGGGCTGCCCTACAGCAAACACACAAGCCCTGTGCTGACACCAGCACCCCGCATGACTGAGGACAGATCCCAGTGCTGTCAGGTTTGTGAGGCCCTCTTTTAATTTGGTTTCTCCCTCTTCAGCTACTCCAGAAACTCCACAGCCTTCTCCACCCGCGGGCTCAGGACCAGAGCAGTACAAGCTGCTGCCTGGAGCCATTGCCACCGTGGCAAAGCAGCCCACCTCCATCCCACAGCCTGCCATCACCAAACAGGAGGTCATCTAGCAGCCCTCACACCACCTTTGGAACACCGTGTGGGAGAAAAGCCTGAACTGACTGCCACTGTGAAAAGAGAAGCCATCCAGAGCTCCCTGGGCACGGACACACGGACTTGCTTATTGGACTGACCACCACCAGAAGCTGTCTTCCTGCAGCTATGGACAGCATGTGCCAAGGGCAGCCCCCAGTCCCAGAACTAAGGCTGAAGCCTTGCTGAAACCCTCAGTCCTTGTAAGGAGGGCCAGATTCCTGCCTCCCTCTGTGGGGAGGTCACAGTGACTGGCTGGGGACGGGCTGTTACCCCACTGCCACCTCAGTGCTGGTTCAGCACACACCAGACCCTGTGAACAAGCAGCTCCCTGTGCACTGGGAGGGGAGGGCTTCCCTCCCACAGCTGTGCCAGCCCCCCGACAGTCCCCAGTCTGGGCAGACTTGGTGGAGGTGGAAGCTCCCCCAGGAGCATCACAGCAGGTGAAGCACATGGGGTTTGCCCAGGCAGAACTGCTCCTCAGCCTTGGCTAGTCCCAGGTCTTTGTGTGGTGTCACCCTCCAGCACACTGAGCCCCCCAGCCAGGTCCAACAAATCTTTTCAGCTGATGCTGGGGCAAAGTTTGGCCTGCTGAGATACCCCACTGTTTGGATCCCTCTGCCTTTTGAAGGGTTTTGTTATTTCTGTGCCATCCCTGCCCTCTCACCACAAAGAGAGGAAACCACTGCCAAGCCCTTTCTTTGCATCACTCACTGCCTCCTGGGAATTTGAGGGACCATGGGATTCCAGAGATTTCAGCTAATGGGATGGGTGACCCTTTTATAGGCTGGCAACACTGCCCAGAATATCACTGGCCCAGCTATTGCTGCTCAGAAGTCAGAAGGAGACCACTGGATGCCTATTTGGAAGGAAGTGGGGGAAAGATGTAGGAAGGGGAGAGACCTATGAAGGTGAGAAGAGCTTGAGCCCCACAGATTGGACCAAGATCTTGGTCTTCCCAACTGCTGGGAGCATTGGGACCCAGGATCTCAGTTCAGACCTCTGCTAGGATATGCCATGCAGTCCACTTCTCCAGTGCAGTGCCACTCCTTCAGCTTAGAGTGAGTGGCTGATAACAGATTTATAGGTCTTCATAACATGATAAGAAGTCGTTATGACTCCTTCAGACCTCAGAGTGTTTGAGAGCACCAGCTTCAAAAATACAATTCTTGGAGTCCTGCAGAGAAAAGCCACAGAGGTCAAGCAGTAACCCTGTCTCACCCAAGCCCCTGGGGTCTGCCCCAGCCTTGGGTCTGCCCGCCCTGCTCTGCTCCCTCCTGCCCCTGTCCCTGTTTCTCTGTGCCTGCCTGTGCCAAAACCCTGTGGATCTGACCTTTGGTTTACAGCTGGAATCAGGAAAGGAGCCCTCCTGCACCCAGCCCCTGCTGCTGCAGGTGCCAGCAGGGCAGGAGTGCCCAGAGCCCTGCACCACTGCGGGCCTGAGTCATTTCTGGCCTCTCGGGAGGATGAGGGTGGTGGAACCACGGCTGCCAAGAGGTCTCTGGTGGGGACAAACCTGAGCCAGCTCAGCCAGATGAGCTGCAGGTCTGTCCCTTGATTTCCAATGCAAAAATGAAACACCTCGTGCTGGAGGTGTCAGAGGTATTGTATGGTCTCAGTGCTGGTGGCATCGTACCAAGTAATTTATTGCAATGATGAATCCAATCATTCTCTGTAAATTATTTTGTAAATCACATTGATTTTTATAATTGGGAGATTAAATGAAAAAAAAAAAAAACCCAACCTTGTAATAACCAGACTGTCTTTTCCAACTGCAGCAACCTTTTTTCCTGTACGTAGACATACTTCATGGGGAATCCTTTTTGGTCCATTTGCACCAAGTATTCCTCGATATTGTACATTAATTTTTGCTGGTTTCTGCCTTCCAATGGAAACAGAAGAATATTTCTTCACAAGTGTGTATATTCATAAAAAAAAAGAAAAAAAAAAAGAAAAATAAATGCAAAAATATTTTCTAACTTTTCCCAGACAGATGGATTTCTTTCTTCTGGGAGGATTTATTTTAAATCGAGGGGCTAACCCTGTTGCTCTGAGCACAAAGCATATGTGTATAGAGAAAAAATCCCAAAGAAGTGTTTGATGCTGTTGCCAGCTGTCACTATTTCCTGGCAAGCCCAATGCTAGCTGGTGTCTGTCCTGAAGCCACGTGTGCTGGAATCATAAGGCTGAATGACAATCCCAATTTTCATTAAAAGAAAAACAAACATGGAGAATAAATATTTGCTTCCATGATTCCGGGGAGCTTAAAGGCTTGAAGTAACCACATTCTGAAAGCCAAGCAAAGGAAGCTGAAATATGTTATTCACATTTCAAACATGTTCATTTTTATGTCCCTCTTGTATTTCAAAGGTAATTTCTGAGCACTTTGGGGTGGATGATTGTGCTTTGGTTCCAACACAGCCACCCTACTGCTGGCAGCAGGTGAGAGCTAGACTGAGCCTGTGGAGCACAGTGAAAATCAAGTGAAAATCAATTTATCACTGGTTGTAAAGGTGAAGAAATACACTGGCAGTTATGGAAGGCTCCTAATGACCTGCTTTTGTGACCACGGGAGCCTGTGCTCAGCTGTAGCATGCCCAGGAAGAGATCAGGAAGAAGGGAGAGAGGTGTAGATGGCTGTAAAGATTAGGTCTCTGGGAAGGAACAACATCCAGCATTTTCAGCTCTGATCTGCAGGAGTTGGCCCTCACATTCCCCCATCTCCCCCCTCTGATGAGAACTGAGGTGGGCAGTCTTGTTCCAGGCACAGGGGATGAGAAGCAGCCTGATTTCCAACCCCATTGGCACATCCAGTGGCTTCCCAGTGACTGCCATGCTGGTGAAAACTGTCAGCAGGGATGAGAGGCAGGGATGAGACCCAGACTGCATTTGAGGGCTGTGTGGGGACAGCATTTAGAGCCTGTCTGTACTCTGAGGCAAGGACCTGGGAGAATAGGACGGATCTCAAATGACATGCCCCTCACTACCTGTGCACCTGTGATGATCCAGAGCCCCAACACCACCGTGAATGCCTGAACAAGGGAACCAAAGCCAGCCATAGGACGTGTTATCCCAGCACACACAGGACTGAGTGGTTAGTCCAGTCAAGAGAAGGACTTCATTCTTTTTAATGTGGAATAAAAAAGCCCTGGGACTCCTCTGCTGTGATCCCTGGTTGGTTTTACCTGGGTATATGCCCTAAAAACTCCATATATGTAATATCAAATCTTTGAAGCAATAAATTCTCCTGGACTCCTTCCCATGAACTGCTCTATCAAGGTTGCCCTCTTCCTGGTTAATCTTAAATCAGTGCAGTTCCTACAGGAGATTTATTATTGCTGGATTCAGCTCACTTGGAAAAAAAAGCCCCATGAACTGTCCCAGAAGCAACCTTGTCCTTAATTGGTGTCCTCAATCCCAACTCTCACCTGTTTTGTTTCTCCAGCCTGGAGTCACCCTGAAACACTGTTCTTTCCACTTGTGGGCTGTGTTTTATTCTGCTGGGTTCCCTGGAGCCCCCAGGCAGTGTCCCATGTCACAGGAGATGGCTTCTCCTGGCCTTTGACACACAGCTTCCTTACATTGTTGTTGAACACAAGAGCTTTCTGTGCCTGCAGCTCAGCCCAGGGATGGTTTCCTGGAGAGTGCTATCTCTGGCTGGGGAATCTTTTCATGATGTCCAAGCAAAGATCTGTGAAAGTGGTATTTTTAGGTCCTTCGGTCCCTGTGAAATGCATTCTTTTCATATTCCTTATATAACTTCTATCTTGAAGAGCCAGCAGGCTTTGGAGCCTTTTCCACAGCTTTCATATCTCAGTGGGAGGGAGGGGAAAAAATGGCAAACAAGTTTTATGGCCTGCATATCATCTCTGACAAAAGCAACTATTGCTGCTATTAAACTTACAAGTGCACACACAGGCACAGATAGTCATGAACACCAAGAGGCAGCAGGGACAGCTCAGCAACGTGGCACTGCTGAGCCAGGCAATTCCATGTGCCAGGCTGGCCAGTTCCCTCAGGGCTTAATACAAATATCACCAACCAGTTGGGGAGCTCAGGCCACACACAGCACAAGCCCCTTCCACCCAGAGAGGCTGGAGGAGGAATGGTAAGGTATGAGTATGTTTAAAATCCCTCTCCCCATTCCGAATTGGGGTGTGACCCTGACAATCATAAACACACCTAGCACCTGAAAAATTGCCAGCCAGGCCAGTAAAAATGGCTATAAATTGTCGGCTTCGTTAGGTGAGAGTGAGCAGGAGAGCTTGGCACAAACAACACTGCAGTCACAACCTGCAGGTCAGTGTCCTGTGAGAGAGAAGAGGCTGCTGGGACCAGCAGAGTGCTCCCACTTCAAGCCCAGGGAAGAAGAGCTCGGAGTCTAACCTGGGTCTGGGAAAGAAAGTGATTTGGGAACTGTTATTTCCTAGGCTTACCCTGGTTTTGGACCTGGAGCTTGCCTGATCGTGACCAACATCCTCCAGAGGCCTGGGGGCACCCCTCACCTGGAGATCAGTCATGGCTTACACAAAGCCCTGGGCTCTGCTGCCAGGCTCCACTCCAGCCCCTCACGTCTGGTGGCTCTGCCTGGCTGGAACCTGCAGGCCCTTGTGACCCCATGGATTCACAAAGACCAGGAGCCCCTTGCCAGCCTGGAGACCCCACACCAGATGAGGGGTCTGGGGAAGCTGTTGTGATTCCCCAGCTCCTCCTAGAAACTGCTCTGGGCACAAGAAACAGCCCAAGAGCTGCCTGAGGGAATGCCTGGATAGACACCCACCACAGAAAGCATCCCAAGTCAGACAGGAATTCCTCTCTGCTGCTGCCAACCCAGGTGTCAGCACTGGCTGGAACACGACATGTTCCCCCTCACTGACCGGGAAAGTCATTACAATAAAGTAACTCCTAATATTCTGTTCCTTTCCAGAACTCTCCAAAATATCACTGTGCCTTAAAAACACTTTATTAATTAATCCTGCTGATGGATTACTTACCATTAACCACTGACACAGAGCACACTGGTTCATGTATATCCTAGAATCCACTCACAGCAGATTTGCAGGGAAAAGCGACTGAGAAAAAAGCTTGAGGCAGACGCAGCAAAGAGAAACCTCAGTGCCAGACCCGGAATGCCTGACTCTGAACTACAGCACTTCCAGCACAGATAAAGGATAACCATTGGGATCCTCAGTTCTGAGTGGGTTTTAGCCCTCTCTTAACAATATTTTAAGGTATGGGATTACAGTGGCACTTTCTCACCTGGGAGAGCACACGGGAGACCTGCTGTGCTGCTCACCCATAGAGGAGGTGGTACAGACAGCTCCAGCATTGCAGGATCTTTTTATCCCATTGAAATCCTATTTCTTGCATGCAGCTCCTCCCCTCACAGTCCACCAGACAGCTGCATTCCTTCACCCCAAGGACGTGAAAAGATATCACTCAGGGGTTACCCAAAACCCAGCCCTGCTTCACTCCTTCCCACTGATGCATGGGCTTGTGATGAACCCCGGGCTGAAAGCCCCAAGAGCAGGAGCACCCAGTCCAACCCAGCAATGCTTCCCTCATTCTGCCCCTGCAAAGTATCCTCCACCATTCACAAACTGGTTTCTTGCAGGAGCAAACTTGAGTGTTTCTGCTGCTCTAACAGCTGCAGCCTGTGCCATGGAGGGGCTGCAAGGAGCAGTGCCAAGGTCCCTGGGCAGCACCATCACAGCCCCTTGCAAGGGCTAATCCTGCCAGGGACCCATCCTGCCTCGGAGACAGCTGCTCTCCTTCCAGTGTGCAAGAGCATCGTGAAAGGCAGTGAAAGGAAATGCTCAGTTCAGAGTAAACTGGGCGTAGGACTTGGTGACCTTTAAATTTTCCTTCCAACCTAAGTTATTCTGTGATTCTATGAAATTAAACTACAGAAATCCTGTAATATTTAAAACATTCAGAGGTCCTGCCAAACACATTCCTCGCCAAGCTTTTGCAAAAACACTGCTGGTCTTGAGGTTGGCAAAGCCAAGGAGAGAGGAAGTCTTCCTTTAAAGCCTGGGCTGGGTAAGGCAGTGTGTGTCTGTGTCTCAGCACTCACTGGGGGTCTACAAGCACCTTAGCACAGCTTTCTGTGCCTGGGTGGTGGGTGCCTGCCTGTGTATAGCTGTCTTGGCAGCAGATGCCACAGATTTGTGTCCATTTGCACATCACTGCCTGTTTCCATAGCTGTGCACGTGGCTCTGGCCTGCCATTTGTGCGTGGGGAGGGCATGAGCAGAGCAGGGATGGTCCCCTGCAGCACAGTGTGTGCTGCTCCCAGCTGAGGCTGCCCTCTGTGAGACCCCCTCCTCACACCACCACATGCAGGGTGACAGCAGGCATGGAAGCCTGTCCTGGAAGATGCACATTTCCAGGCTTTGAGTGGAATATTTATGGTAATTCAGGGCATATTTTCTTAGTCACTTCATCCTCTGAGCACAGAGGAATAGCTGTTGGCTCGTATCACAGCCAGGCACCATGTCTGGAGCCTGGTATGGCCCTGCCTGGGGTGATTAGTAGGGGCTGCTGCTCCCCTACAGCCCTTTCCATTCTGGTGGACTGGAGCAGGAGAAGCAGCTCAGGCTGGAGATAGAAGCCCCCACACTCAGGCAGACCTCGTCCAGCACTGCAGCATGAGTGGCTCTCTGCTCTGATGCTGAGTTGCCCAAAAGGGTTCCGTGGTTTGTGGGGCCCCCACCTGCAACCCAGGGACCAGAGCCCCTCCTGGACCGAACTGCTCACAGATTATCTTTATTACAGGACTGTTATGTTTGCACAGTTTAGTGATTTAATATCAGTTTAAAGCCTTCTCTGTGAGCAGTGCTGTTTGAAGTCATCCTCTTGCTTCTCAGCCTCAGCTTGCCAAGACTGTAAAATGTTTATTGCTAATGCTGGAAAAGCTTAAAGAAGCCAAGATAACTTTCCCAGGCTGGGTATTAAGACTGGGATTGGATAAGTAAATAAGTGAAGAGTATTACATGGACTTCATTAAATATCAACCAACACCAACAGCCACTCATTTATAACACAACGGCAGAGCATGGGAGCACCCAGGAGCAGAGCTGAGAAAGGTATGAATCACATGTGATAGGAGAGATGAACATGAGACAGGCTGGATTCCCCGTGAGGCTCCAGGTGTGGTTCCCAAGGTCACAACACAACTCCTGATCAAAACTCCTGCAAAGACTGCAGGTTTGGACCTGATGGAGTGGCAGGGTTGGTGGGGTTCATCTCTCAGCTGGAGGAGGGTTGTGGGCATGTGGTGCTGCATGTCCTTCTCCCTTCTGATGCAGTGGAAAAGGACAAACCTCTCCTTCTGAGGAAGGAGAATCTAAACTCAGGCTACACTATCACGTTTCCTGGGAATGTCAGTTCCTGGATGTTTGTTTTCAGTTTTTAGCTTTTACTTCCTTATAGACAGGTTCTGCCTTTACTGGTTTCTAGTCACAGGATGCCAACATCAGGAAGAGTAAATTACAGAAGCTCTTGCTACAGTTCCTGTGATTTCTTGTTCCAGTATTTTCAAACTCTCCCAACAACTTGGCTTGGTGCTTGAACCCCCTCACTTCCATTCACCACCCACTGCTCTCCACTTAAGAAAAACTGAGGTAAAGTAGTCACTTCATTTGGAGGCCATCCCCAGATTATATTTCACTTCCAGCTTTTCCTCATTATGCAGTATCCTCACTTCTACTTTCCTTCATCATTCTTTCTCACCTGCCTAAGGCTCTTGCTCTTATTTTAACTTCATTTTTCATATCTCTCTGTTGATTGTTACTGATCCTCCCTTATTTCCCACCCTTCTTGTTCCCCAAAACAGAGCTTCATTCACATGTCACCCCTTTCAAACGTCCCTGCTCACTCCTAACACCCTGTTGCAGCAGCCATTAACCAGTCAGGACTGGAACTGTCACCTCCCTGCTAAATTTTCCTCCCTTGTTTGAGAGGTGCAAATTCCAAACAGAACTTGCAACCTTTAGCATAAATTCCTGTTTGCAGCTCCAGTATTTCCTGGCTGTTTGGTGTTTTGAAGCCTTTTCTCAGATCAGCAATTAGCTGGATCAGGTGATTCAGGAAACTGTCATCCTTTCAGCTGTGAGGCCAGAGATCCATCTCCACAGCACACCCCTTGTCCCTCTCCCCAAGCTGTGTCTGTAGCTGCCAGATTCTGGCTCTTATTTCTGTCCTGGGACCTCAGGTCCCACCTGGCTGCTTCTGCCACATTTGTGCTGCAGGTCTCTGTGCCCAGGAGCTGTATGAATGGAAATGGGAGCAATGCAAAAATCTCTTGTCCTCCTGAGGTCCCTTCCAACCTCGTTTATCCCACAAATCTACTGGAAAGGGCATGGAGCAACATCACAAACACGTCCAATTCACTCAGATCCAAACTGGACCCAGCTTCAGGCACCAGTTTGCCAGGTTACACCCAGGTCTGGGCTTGACCATGAGCACAAGCTGGAATGGAAGTATTCCCCTTCCCTGGAACACCTCTCTGCAGGTGAACACCTGTAACACGCTCCATTTGTTTCCATACTGGCATATCTCTTGCCAGGTACAGTGTCACTGGAATATCTTCTGCTTTGGAAGGGTGAACCCTTGGCAGAGAAATAAATCAGAGCTGAATCTCGTATGCTGCAGAAGGGCCTTGATTCCCACTGCAGGTTCCTGGGATTCCCCCTCTTTGTCCAGCTATCTTTGCCTCCCTCTCCTGGCTGAAAACACGAGTTACAGCCGAGAGAGAAGAGCAGGAACCACCGCGCCCTAGGGACGGTCCCTTGCGGGATGCTGAGGCGTTTGCAATCTAACCTAGTCCCTTGAAATGTGGGGTTAAGCGTGGCACTTCCCCTCCCCTGCACTCCCCGGTGAACCCCTTTCTAATGCAGCAAACCTGGGACTGACCATCTTTTTTATTAAAAAGTTCACACAGAGAGGCCAGGCATCACCACCTGACCTCCTGTGCGATAAAACAGATTTCTGTCCTGTCAGAAACCAAACCAAAGCCAAACTACCCCCAAAATATCTCACTTTACTAACATTTAGTCCTTCTGTTGTCGTTTAAATCCAGGCCACAGCCGGGGCATTTCTGTGATCCTGCTTCCATCCAGCTGTGCTTGCCTGGATCATGATGTGAGGCTGCTCTAGCTCTGCTCAGAGAGGTTGGAAGTGACCTCAGGAGGAGGAGAGATTTTGCCTTGCTCCCCTTTCCATCCATCCATCGGCTCTGGCTGGCAGGGAGAGGCTCCCGGGCCCGCAGATGGTGCTGTGGCCCCGCTCTCGGCTGCCTCTCCCTTCTCTTCGGGTGGCTGCTGCTCTCAGGTACCGCCTTGGCCACAACGTGGGGACAGAGACCCGGTCTACTTTGGCTGGAAGAGGCCCTGGGATGGATATATATATATATATATATAAGGTATATGGTATATAGGTTTTAATACATTTCATATGTAAATAAAATGCATTTATATAAAAATGTGATTATATGTTATACATAAATAGTATGCAATCTATAGATTATATAGGTAAACACATTCGCCATATAATTACATGTATTATATAGCAATGTCACATGTTATATACACACATAACATAAATATATACATGTGCACATACATAAAAATATATTCATACACATACTTACACCCGTATGTGTACGTACATACACATATAATAGGTACATAATACAAATACATTTCACGTGTAATATATTCTATACATATAAAATGCATTTTATAAATGTCAAATGTATTTATAAAGCGTACTTTATAAAATATATGCATTTATTATTTATCTATATATATGTATATATGTGTTTATACATATGCGTGCATGTATATATATATGTATAGCTGTATAGATGTTTATATATATGTATCTATGTATATGTACATATATAAAATTCTGCCTTCGTGGCTCACGGCCGGAGGCAGGGCCTGCCGCTGTCACAAGAGCACGAGGGGTGACTGAAGGGCAGCTGTCCCTCCGGGAAGCGGCCCTGGGGCTCCCCGTCGCTGNCGCGGCTGCTCCGCGGGAGCTCCGGTACGGGCGGGCTGCGGGCCCGGGGCTGAGGGTGCTGGGGCCGGGGGGCTCCGCGGGTTCCGGCGCTCGGAGGCTGGGTGCTGCCCAGCGCGGGCTGTAACCGGGTGAGCCGCGTCCCTGTGAGCGGTGCCGGGGCCCGTCCCGAGCAGCCTGGGGAAGGTGAGGGGGGAGCGAGGCGTTGGGAGGTCTGTCGGTGCGGGAGGAAGGCGGGTACGGGTGCCAAGCGTCCCCGTGGCGGGCGGTTCCTGTGTGACAGCCAGGAGCGGTGTGCTGTGCTGTGCTGGGAGCGACTCTGAATGCGAGCAGCTCAGCAAAATAAAGCCGTGTTCCCCTGCCAGCCCCAGGTCCAGCTACAGGAATCGTGTCAGGCTCGTCATTTCCTAATTTTTTACTTCTCTCTATCCACTGTGACTGGATTTGGAATTTCAGCTCCCAGGGCAGACATACTGGCATCACACTGAAAATTTAAACCTAGATTAGGCTAGCTTCAGTACCCAGGCAGTGCTGGCAGAAGAGTGCAATTTTCTTACCTGCTCATCCAGTCTGTGCATTGCAGCCATTTCTTGTGTTCCTGTGTGCTGCTCCTGAATTGCTCTACACAGTCACCTGGGCAGAGGTGCTGGGAAGTGCATGTGTTTGCCAGAGAAGTTAAGAAAAAGTCCTGGCTGGGCTTAGAGGGGGTAGCTTCTCAGAAGAGGGTGTAATTTGATCAAATGTGAGAAACCTGCCAAACTGGGATGTTTGCTTCGCTTTGATTTCCAGCTGGACATAGGAAATAATTGTTAAAGCAAATTAAATTCTGTGTTTTGCAATGAAGCTGCATAATTCTATACTTTATTTGGTTAGGTTTCATCCAAGGCAGCTTTCTACCTGCTAGGTAGGATAAAGAGATTAGAGTAACTTGCACTTTCTAATCCTGGTAGGCGAATTAAAATGAACCGTGTGTGACTGTAGCGCTGGTTCGTGGAAAGGTAACGTCTTTAGTTAGGAAACAGAGGGATACAGAGCATAATAAATACATGAATAATCAACGTGGTTGTAAGTCTCTGGGTTTGTTTGTCACATGCAGCACTTGTTTTTTGACAGATTGCTCTGCATTATGTCAGGAGACAGCGACTGCACCAGGACAAGTCCGTCAGCGGGGTCTCCATCGGACAATGAGCTCCTGCCAGACCAGCCAAAGTATGTTTGTACCCTGTCTCCTGATCTCGTTACCAAAGCCCGGGAGGAGCTCCAGGAGAAGCCTGAATGGAGGCTCCGTGATGTGCAGGCACTGCGGGATATGGTGTGCAAGGACTATCCTTCCCTGGGCACGTGCCTGGACGATGCTTTTTTGCTAAGGTTCCTCCGAGCCAGGAAGTTTGATTACGATCGAGCGCTTCAGCTCCTGGTGAATTACCACACCTGCAGGAGGACCTGGCCAGAGGTGTTCACCAACCTGAAGCCATCTGCAATAAAACCTGTCCTGGAGTCAGGCTTTGTCACTGTGCTGCCTCACCGGGACCCGCAGGGACGCCACGTTGTCTGCATCCGCCCAGGTACTCAGTCCTGAGTGTCTCTGTTCCCCATCCTCGGGGTGTTTCTGGGCCCAAAGTCTGTTCCCTGCTCTCCTCTGAACAGTGGTGACTTGCACAGGGTGTGTGGGCTCTCTCAGATTTGAAAAGCTATCTTGGGAAGGGACACGCTGGTCCTTAGCCAGCATTATTCCAGTTCCTTTTCCTCTGTCAGCAGTAAGTGCAGTCATGGCAAAATGAAAATGCAGTGAGGTCCATGAAATATTAGGCAATTCAAGAAAAATTAATACACAGTAACTCAAATTGAAACAAGGCTGCTGGCCTACCCTTAGAAGCTTGTAGTTTGTTTTTACAATAAGTGGAGAGAGGAGCCTATAGCTCTGACTCCTGTGTAAATAATCAGAGTCTTTCATGTGCTTTTGGTGCTGCCAGGCTTGCTGTAAATTTGTTTCATCCATTCTCCTCTTTTCCATTTACCTGCCTTCTTTCTGAGCTGAAACTGCTTTCAATGAGCTGTGCTGGCTGGAGAACAAGGTTCTTAAAACCATTGCCTTTGCTCCCTGAAGTAAATATGAGTTGCCATTTACCTCTTGCTTAAGAAAGGCTGCTCTGAACTAGAACTGTGGCTATAAAGACTAACTTTTGAGTCGAGGAAAACAGAAAATCAGGTTTTTTTGGAATGTGTATTGTTAGCTTATCTTCACTCTCCGACTTACCATCCCTGTCTTGTAACCTCAGACAGATGGACACCCAGTAATTATCCGATTACTGAGAACATTCGTGCCATATACTTAACCTTAGAAAAACTCATTCAGTCCGAAGAGACCCAGGTGAATGGAATTGTAATCCTGGCAGACTACAAAGGAGTCAGCTTATCTAAGGCGTCTCATTTTGGTCCTTTTGTAGCCAAAAAAGTGATTGGAATTCTTCAGGTAAGACCTGAACTGGTGGGAAAATACACTCGTTCATTGTAAATGATTGCTTCTGTGTGTAGAGTTCTTGACTATGTCACCACAAACTTCATCATCTTGGCTTTCACTAGCAGAGTTAACCATGTCTCTGCCCAACCAGTTTCTCACACCCTTACAGCCAGCTTACCTCACTTGCCCCTTTTTTTGACTTTTGCATGCCTAAAACTTAATTTGCATTAGAAATGCAAACTTTGAGTTGGAACAGACAAAAGCAGTCCAGCTAGGTTGTGGGAAAGAGGAAAGACAGCAGAGAATTACAGTTAGAGAGGAGACAGTGAGGAAATGGCCTGGTATTTAAGTGGTTCCTGTCGGCTGAGATGGAGCCAACCATGGGGCAAGTGCAGGTTCCAGCTCAAGTGCTGCTGCAAAAATTTTAAGAGGACTTTTGAATGGGTGTGATTTGAGGAGGATTTGCATCCATGCCCTGAAGGCAGAGGCTTCTTTAGCACAGGGGCAGCAAAAAAGACAGTAATGAAAAGCATCTCTGCCTGGATGTGTGGAAGGAAAGTGGTGGAGATCAAGTTAGAGCAAAGGTGTAAACACAATGAAGCTGGACAAAACGGGAAGGGGAAAGGACTGAGGAGTAGCCTGGCCAAAGTGGCAGGAAGGTTTGATGATTTCAGTTGATGTTGGTACAGTCTGGAGAAGTGAGAAGAGAAGACTTCTCTTGAATGGGTTCATTCCATCATTACTTTCATTATGGCCTGAGCTGGTTATTGTATGCATGGGGGTATCAAGAAGGATAGGGTGGATCAGGGCAGTGTGTGGAGATGAGACTGGTGAGTTAAGGAATGCCTTTATAAGAACTTGCTCCTTTACATTGTGATCTAAACGTGTCATTTCACTGTAAACCCATATTTAATTTGTACAAATAATGCCATGGGTGTCCTGCTGTTCCTCCTGGAAGATATTCACAAAACAATAGCTGGACCTGGGGAAGGACATAAAGGTATGGTGGAATATAAATGTGTTGCATCAACCTTGCTGAGCTGCAGCTCCTGTAAAGATGAGCTAATTCACTGATGTTCCTATGGAGAAAAATACTCCAGCAGTGCCTGTTGTCTGCTTTTCACTCCAAGCACTGACTGATTTGTCTATGTAGAGCTGGTTATAGGGGAAAGAAACTTCCCTGAGTCCTTAATTGTTAATCATGAGCTTTGCCTTTGAAAAATATTTCTGCAAATATGTTTCTGCAGCAGAAATCCCATAATTAGCTGTTGTTTTAAACTGCCCTATATGGGAAACAGTGTGTCCTAGCAATATTAGATTCCTTCTTCACATAAAAACACATTTTGGAATATCTTGGGCACCAAATCTTGCTGCTGGACACACTGTTAGAAGCAGCCTGCTCTGGCACTGAGTGTGGTGCACTCCTCAGGAGCTGCAGACATCACTTTGTTACTGCATCCTTATCAGAGATGGGAATACCTAGAGGACAGGGATTATCTAAGAATATTTTTGTCAAGGGAGATAAACATCAATATTAGAAATGAGGATCTACTGACAGCAGTGTATTTTTTGATGGAGAGTTTTCTTGCCCCTTGGCTTTGTTTTTATGCTCACAGATGTCATCCCAGGACTGCTCTCTATAGCAAGTTGAATTTCTGTTGTATTAGGTTATGTTGGTACCTCAGATTAAAGTTGGGGAGCCAGTGGGTTGTGCTGGCAGTCAGTCTCAGGAAATTTTAAAAAGGGAAAGATGGCAAATGTTTTTTAAACCGCATTATAAAAATCTTCTTTACCCTTCAGGATGGATTCCCCATTCGAATAAAGGCTGTTAACATAATAAATGAGCCTCGTATATTCAAAGGCATTTTTGCAATCATCAAGCCTTTTCTGAAGGAAAAGATTGCAAACAGGGTAAGGATTTGCATGGTTTTAATATTAATATTAGTGTTTGTAAGTTCCTTGTTTGGACACTATTAAGTAAAAAAAAAAAAATTATAATACTTGACAGCTAGAAAAGTGTCAGTGTCATTTTAGTTTCTGTTTTAATTTTTTAAAAAAATGTATATTGGGAAAATCCTCTATGAGACAGAAACTTTGAGGAATTCAATATTGTCATACTGTTAATAGGGAACTTAAGTACATGTGCTCTGTATCCAGGACACTATCCAGGACATTTAGGCCAGTAGCACTTTGTTTTTGAGGTGCTGTCAAAGGAAAACTGAATTGTCCCTTCCTTGCTCTTTTCCCTTGTGCAAGGGTCCTGTGTGGCACAAGGATCCTCTCCACAGGACTGTGGCTGCCAAGGATGATGGTTTTTTCCCACAAGGATAAGTACTTTCAGCCCCATGAGCAATATTGGGCATGAACTGAATTTGGAACCTCAGCCCAGGCACACGTCAAGTCTCTAGCTGGGATTTAATCTGCACCAGGTGTGGATTGTCTCAAGGCTTCTCTCTCTGGTGTGTCTGACTGTACCTGCCCCCTGTTCTGTGCTGCCACTTGCCCATAAACACACACCTGCTAAAATTTGTTCTTCAGCTCAAAATAAGCTTGTAGGTTGACTGTTGCAGCAATTTGCTGTAAAGTGTTTGATGTGCACTTTTAAAGCTCTTTTGCTTTCTTCTTCAGTTTTTTCTTCATGGCTGTGATCTGAATTCCCTTCACCAAAACATTCCTCCAGTGATCCTTCCTGAAGAGTATGGTGGTACTGCAGGCAAGCTGGACATCTCAGCCTGGAATGAGCTGCTGCTGGCCTCTGAAGAGGACTTCCTGCATGATTTCTCAGAGCTGGTGCTGCAGTGTGACAGCTCTCCCCACGACCTGCTAGTGAGTGGAGATGCTGATGAAAAGCAGTGTGATGATTCCCTGCGAGGGATGAAACCTCAGCTCTATTACTGTTACTAACAAACCACTGGAGGGAGGTTTTCCAGTTAAGATCTGCTCTGATAGGTGATGTTGTAAACTCTGCCTTACTCCTAAACCTGCAGTTTAGGGACAGACTGCTGAGGCACTTTACACTGTAGAACCAAAGGAAGCTGGAGAGGGCACAATGGGGGCAGGGCAGAGTTCGGGGAGGGTAAAAGCAAAGAGCACAAGTTATGTAGAAGACTTGAGGCTCATCAACCTCTGTGTGAATGATGCAAACTGGCCTATTCTTTCTAATGATAAAGGGAAAAAAATATTGCAGATAGGTAAGCTTGACAGTTTCTTGTCCCCGCCCCACAGAGGTGAAAAGTGAGGATGATTTATGAGCTTTGTGATCATCTGGTCCCTTCCCCTTCTGCAAATGCCAGTAATCCAAGACAAGAAAATGGCTTTTGAACCCTGCAAAATATAATTCTGTAGTGAGGATTGCTTAAAACCATAGAAGTCTAACTTGGCCTGTCCTCTGTCACGTGGTTCAGATTGTGAGTTGGTGTTTCTGAAATATCTCAGTGAACATTTGTCTCAGATTAATAGAGAACAAAATTTACTCATGAATACTTGTATGATTATCTCTTAAACTTCCTCACAGTTGGAAGAACTGTGACTGATGGATTAACTACCATAACATCTATACCAAGGTTTATACAGCAGGTGCAATCTTCATTTTCAGAAAACAGGAAGTTTTCCAGGTCATTTACTAAAGTTTTTAATTGGACAACAGCTTCAAATAATGAGGTTTAGGACCAAATAAAAGAAAGCTGTGTTAGCCACCTTCCCACATTGACAATTCTTTTCTGGTTGAGATAAGGAATTGGGTAAGTACCTCATACCCAGGATTTGTGAGGAGGTTTTGTAGCAGTTGGCATGTGATGTATAGAAGGCAATACTTCATATAAGACAGCAAGGTGCTGCTTTAGCTTGTTACTTTGGGCTGAATTTAAGTCTGTGAAACCAAATGCAGACAGGCTTTTAAAAAGCACATTCTTAAATTTCCTGATATTGTAGCATTTTGTTCACTGTGCTTGTCAGCTCTTTTGTGAAATGTTACAACTTATTTTTTAACTTTGTTGATCTCTTTTGTCTTTGGTTGTCATGTTCCTGTATGAAATTAGACTTGAATCATCTCTGTGATATTTACCCATAACTTGTATCCCTGTGCTTCTAGGTCTTTGTCTAGAGACAGAACTAACATTGATGTCAAACCAGGGTAAGATACCCGTGTCTAAATAAGCTGTTCCCACTCCCCAAGTTCATTTTGTTTAATAGTCTTGAATTAGAGCTTAACTCTCAGTACACTCTTTGCACACGTTTTTCTGCACTACAATGGTGTGGAGATGGGAAACCTCACTAGGACGAGGAAAGCACAGTCTGTTACTTCAAAGTGAAATAATTCACTATTTGGTGGAAAAGAACATCCCTTCTAATTGGGAACTTAACACTACAGCATTTTCTCTGGATGAAATCTTGATTTAGTGCCAAATGTGATTATAGGCACCAGTTACGTTTCTGTAAATATAAAACTAAATTATCTTAAGGATCTCAGACATTCATTTTTCAAAGTGCCAAACTCTGTTTTGAATGTCTTTCTTCCTCCCAGTCCCCTTGCAGCATGACTGCACTGCCAAAAGGACACTCCTGTACCACTGTAATGACTTCCTGACCTGGCAGCAGACCTCATCCTGGAGCTAAGGCGTGGCAAATGCCATACCTGTCATCCTGACATTACAAAAAGAGACTGGGTTCTGAAAAGGGGTAAAAACCATGAAGCTTTTTTCTTTTCTGGGTGGCAGTTCAGAATCTATAGGAGCAGAAAACTCATCCCACAGGCTGTTGTAGATTAAAGGTGGGAAGAGATTAATTTTCTACAGTGAAAGCATCTCATTTTTCTTACCTTTAGAAGTCAATTGTTGCTCCTCTTTGATAGCTGTTACCTTTAGTGCAGGGAAAAAACAAACTACCATTTTCATCTACTTAAAATAAGGTAAAAGAATACTGCTAGGCAGCTCCTCCTTTGTGATCAGAATGTGCTCTGTGTTTTGCAGAAATTGATTCAGTTTGTTGCCACCTAGAAGCCAGTAGCACACAGCACCAGGACTTGGACAGATAAGTGGCTGCCCATGCTGCTGAACTGCTAGAACAGAGAGAGTGACTCTGTTGTTTTAGTGCCTCTTGATTCCAGTCACAATGTACAAATGGACATTTTACCTAGAGATGAAGGCCTGATAGTCTTTCCTTAATTGTGTTGCAGGGTTGGAAGTGGGGGTATATTAACTTTAGGAACAGCTACTTCCACCCCCTTATGTAACTATTAGAGAGGGAGGTTGGATATTTAAAATTCAACTTACTATCCTTCAAAGAGAAATAAGTCTAGTGTTCAGCAGATGGCTGAGGAACCTCTACAAAACTCACTTTTTTCAGGCTTTTATATTTTCTTGCATGCCTTAAATAGCAGGCAGACTAGATCCACCTCACCCTCTTCTTTCCTCTGCTCACTAAGAATAAAGAATATGATTTAAACATAATAAATGAGGCTGTATGATTGTGCTGGGTTTGGCTGGGGTGCAGTTTTCTTTACTGGAGTCAGTGTGGCACTGTGTGAGCAAGCAGCCATGGTGCCGGCTGGGGTTAAACCACCACAACTGCCAATGCCAGTCTTGTACCTCCAGAACTTCTTAAAGCTGGCTCCTGGGCAGTGGATGTCAGGATGCTGAATTAAGCCAGGTTTTACCAGGCACCTGTTATTTCTAATTTGCTGTTTCATGGCTTTAGAACTCAGCCAGGAGTTGCAGCTTCACTGAGCTGTGTCTCTAACCCTGAGGTATCTCTAACCAGTGCTTGGCGGCATGTCTCACAGAAAGCACAGCCTGGCTATAGAGCTGAGAATGTTCTTTGAGCTTTAGCACTTAGTAAGCAAAGAAATCAGTTTGTTCCCAGAATTTCTTGTGTCAGCATTTGGAAAATAAATATTTGTGTCAAGTAGAGCATCTCCTTATCTGCAAGTTAAGAGAAGAGTTAGGAAAAGCATACAGGATGGGGTTGGTTTTTTGCTTGGGGGTTGTTTGGTTTTTTTTACAGCACAGCAACTACTTTGTTCCTTCTTCCCACTTGAGATAACTTTGTTTTCCAAGGTTATATGCCTTTCCTAGTACATAAGCCATCCCTGCCAAATCCAACTCAGAGTTAGGAAGGATACTTGAACTGAATTGGCATTAGGTGGCACAAAAGGTAGCTGCAAACTGTACATAAAAGTACTTGAATTTATACTCTTGCAAATGGGTGTTATGAGCCCTGAGGTATTTTCAGTAACTGGCTGAACTCTCATTTTTGTTAAATCTCATTTTGGCATGAGTTAATCATCATGTTATTCAAATATTAATTTTGCCTTTTGTTATATGTGGGCCTAGAGGTGTTGGGTGGTTAAGTGTACATCTTATTTTGACAAAATTTATTTTTATATTGCATTTTATAAACTGAAGTCGTCAAAAATGTGTAATTTTATGATGCATGACTGGGTGATTAAACACATTGTAACAGCTGTTCATTTGATATTTTCAATGCATTTGTCTTGTATCATGTTGGGATATTTTACTCTTCACATAAGTAACAACACACAAGTTCCACATTACCCACAGTTGCTACTACACATAATCACCACAGCCCTGCCTTAGCAAAAGGTGTTGCTTTCTGCTGGAGAAGTGAATTGGAGCAACTTCAAGGAGCAGGATTTGACAATGAGACACTCACATGGAAGATACTGTTTGTTTCAAAAAAAATTTGTCACTTGGTATTTACTGCAAGGAGAAAACACCCAGTCACATCCAGCTGGACACTGCAGCAGGTGTTCACTGTATCTGGTATTTTCCACTGGAGAAATAACTGCTGCTTCTTAACACTTCAACAGAGCTGGGCCAGTTTCAGTAGTTAGTCTGCTTTATTCAAAGGAGTTTACAGTGCAAATGCCTTAGAGCCAATAATAATAGTAATAATAATTCCATGTATGTTACTTTTATTAAGCATACTGGACAAGTGAAATCAGTCAATCAATAAGCTGTTTTTCCACCATAATCATAAAGTTGATTAAGCTATTCATACACTTACCACTCTATTTGGCAAACATTCTAAAAAAGAAGTTACCATAGCAATTGCCTCTTAAAAAGGGCAAGTTTGTCTTAAAAAGAATTTAAGAGTTAACCAGTTTTTCAACTTCAGAGTTCTGTTCTTTTGGTGAGGAATAAGGGTGCTTTTTTTGCCACAACACAAAGTTAAGTAATTTAAATAAACTTTTCCTGTAAATAAACTTTTGCAGTGGAATGTAGAAATCAAGCAGCATGGCTTACACTTCCAGAAACTGAAGCATTAGCATAGTAGTGCATTATGCTGATTATAATTGTTCTTTAAAATATATTACTTCATATTTAACTAAATGTTAACTTCTATTCAATAGAAGGTTGTGGCTATTGGACAGAACAGATAATGTCTTTTGTGCTTTGACAGCACAGCTGTAGTGAATTTTAAAAATGCAGTAATAAGATAACCCTGGTAAAGGTTAAAATAGAAAGATAACTGATAATTCTGATGCTGCATCAAGCATTATGCAATATGTAACTTTCTATCCAACTGCATTTTAATACCAACATAAGAAACAGTAACTAAAGCAATAAATGAACATTTTGGCTTTCAGCAAAGAGTTCCTCACTTTTTTAAGTTCAGACAGGTGCAGGAACTTAACTGAAGTCTCTGTTAGTAAGGACAAGAGGAGCCACCAAGGTCCAAAGATAGAGAAGCAGACAAACCCAGCTGGAGGTTATCTTCACCCACACGGCCGGCCACTTACTTGTCATGGTTTTGAAATCTGCATCAGGGCTAAGAAGTAAAGAAGTCCATTAGTAAACACAGAAAGCGCCTCCCACTGTTCCTTGGTACCTCTCATATGAATCTAAAGTGAGGGCAATCTTTTGGGACACTCCAGTTCAAAACCCTTTGTGAGAATATAGTGAGACAACTAAACCAGCAGTTTCCTGTGGCTCCTTCATAGGCTGTTGTTCTTGGGACACAGTTTTCAAGCCTGCTTGCCCATGCTGATGTGCTGCTGTGCAAAGAAGGATTTACATGAGCTGTGCAATAGACTCCTGGTAGCTGCTGATTTCTAAGGGTATTTTCTAATTTATTTTACAATGTCCTGAGAGCAGTGTTTTTGAGCTGATGTAGCAGAGGGCATGTCCAAGTGTTTCCAAAAGATGTAGGAAATCACACCTCTGATAAGCAGCATGGATGGCTGTCCCTGCACATCTTTCCCAGGATGAAGAGCCTGGGACAGCAGGCTGGCCTCAAACTTTTCAGGAAGCCACTTGAAACCAATTCCATATGTATCCTGCCTGCTACTCATCCAGATGAAGAATGGCAGCCACACTTCCTGCTCTGAAGTAGTGCCCTGGAACCTGCTGATTGTGCTGTGCTGCCTTCTTACATCTTAATTCAGTAACACCACACTGAGAAGGCACAACTCTGATGCAACTGGTGTAGGGACAGCACCTTCAGCAGCTTAGCAGGAGTAAGCCACAGGGCAGGAGTCTCCTATCCACATGGGAACACTGGCACACAGAACCCATGGCTTCCCATCTGGCTCTTACCTGTACCAGTTTGTCAGTGTCATCATGATGTAGAGAGAAGCAAGGAAGAGCATGAAGTGGAAGAAGGTGTAGCTGTACTGAACCCCATCCTTCTCATTGTCTGTGACACGGCGCACTTCTCCCTCCTCGGCAGCCCCGCTGCCTGTCCCCACGGTCTCCTCCAGAATGGCAGTGTCACTGCCAGACAGGGTCAGCTTGTTCACCTGGCTGTTACTTGAAGAGCGGATGCTGCAGTGTAACCCAAAGAGACACGTGGTTAAAAACTCCTTTTACACTCAGCTATGTTTGCTAATAAAGCAAGTAATGGATGACAATGAATGTCTGGGACTAGCAAATAAATTTTTTTCAATCCATTTGGAAACATAAGGAAATTCCTCAAACTGTTTTCACCTGAGCTTTTGTTAACCTAATTAAACAGCGTTCCTAGTGCCAGATCACAAAAAGGTGTGCTTTGGAAGGGACCCTAAAGATCATCTTGTTCCAACCCACTTGCTGTGGACAGAGACACATTCCACTAGACCAAGCTGCTCAGAGCTCCATCCAGCCTGCCCTTGAACACTTCCAGGGATGGAGCATCCACAACTTCTCTGGACAACCCCTGCAGTGCCTCACAACCCTCACAGTAAAGAATTTTTTTGTAATATCTAATCTAAACCTACTCTTTCATTTTTAATCCATGCCCTTGTAAAAGTCTCTCCATGTTCTTTGCAGGCTCCCTTTAGACACTGGAAGGCCACAATTAGGTCACCCCAAAGCCTTCTTTTTTCCAAGCTGAACAAACTGAGTTCTTTCAGCCTTTCCTCACAGGAGAGATGCTCCATCCCTCTAATCACCTTGTAACACATGGTGTTCTGTTATCTGGATTGGGCTTATAAAGCTTATCCTCATCCACAAAGGAGAATATAGCTTTGTGAGCCACATTTGGCCTTGGGCCTGAGACTGCAGCTGGATGTGAATAAACGCAGGTACATTTTGCACTAGACCCAAATTCAAACAAAAGAGGCAGACAAATCCCAATTCTTTATCACTGGATAGCAGCGCAGATCCTACCTGGAATACAAGAGGCAGAGGACAAAGATAACCAGTCCAACAACACTCTGGGCATCCCACCACTGCAGGGACTTGGGCGGAGCAGGAGTGGCAGGTGGGACGGTGGCATTGGCTGGAGCAGCTGTGGGTGCAGCTATCTGGGTGATGATGTTCAGCAAACTTGGGTTACAGTTTCTTTCTGAAAGGGATTTCAAGGCAGATAAGAGAGATGAGCTTTGCCAGCATTTAGCTAAGAAAAGATGACAGGTAAGCTCGCTATTTTTCATTCCCTTAAACTGCTGATCTCTGATTCTCCAGAGACAGAAATTGCCTGCAATATTTTTCCTGCCTGTGAGCTAGACATGGGTATAATAAATAAATAACATCAGAATGCCCTGACACTGTTTCTTCCTCCCCTCCGCTTACAAACACTCCAGTTTAGTTCTGCAAAGAGGCAGTTTGATGGTTTCGCTCAAATCAGCTTTTCAGCCTCACTGGATTTGACCTGGACAGATCAGCAACTCCCACAGAGCAATCTCTAATACCCATCAGCAGCTTCTGCTTTCACACCAAAATACATGACTCAAGACAGAGTGTTGCTTACCAGGCTCATTGGACATGGCTGCCCAAGTGAGGTACATGGTGTAGAGTGTGATGACAGAGGACTGGAGGAGGCCAGAGCGAGGCTGATGCTCCTGTTTCAAAGGAGAAGACCAAGACAAGGTCAAAAGGGCAAGTTTTACCCAGAGCTGGGTAGTTTTACCCCACTGCCACAGATGCAATAATTACTAGCACAAAAACCATTGCTTTAGAAATGCATTGGGCTTTGTTGTATGTTCAAAAGACTGGAAGAAACTCCTTAGTTATATAATTTATGCAAAAAGCAACTCAAACACGGCAAGAATAAGCAAACCAAATCCATTTTTTGGTGCCCAAGACTCAGTTATAGGCTCTTACTGAGTTGATCTCAACCTTTTCAAACAATTTTGTAGATGTGAACCTAGCGTGTGATTTGAGCAATACCAGTTCAGAATCGAGTAATATGCAACTTTCCTCTTACATTAGACAAGCTTGCCCCTAATTTCAAAGCCACAGTATTAAGCAAATAAATATCCAGCTATTTTTCTACTCCCTAAAAGGTTTCTCTGTTCAGACAGGGCCTTCACCACTAAAAGCATGCCAGAAGTCCTCCACATGGAAACAAAGTCCAAAACCATATTAGCTCAAAAAAGCCTCTCTTTAGAAAATGTGTCACCATGTAGAACAATGGTTTCAGAGCAAGATTTCTTTGGTTTTAAGTTCCTAACTAGCACAGCTATGATGGCCAAGTTTTTAAGTTCTTATACCTGACTGAACTGGTACTAAATCCTCCTCACTTCCCTGCTTTGTACGTCAGAAGAAAAGAGCAGAGAAAAGTAATACCTGAACTTTGGGAAGGATAGAAACAATGGAGACAGCAATGCACAGGATCATGTTAAAGCTGATGAAGAACTTGTTCTCAGTGCAGTCATCAGGCTTTGTGTAGAAAACGTAGAAGAGAACAACAAAAACCAGGGACAAGGCATAGAACAAGCTTGTACAGGACAACAGAGCTGGAGGAAAAAAAAATTTTATGTTACACATATAGTTTTAATAGCACATCTAAAGTGGCTTACACTGCAAGACAGTCCCTCTTCCTCAGCTGGCAGTCTGGGTCACAAAACTAGACTAGCAGAATGCATTTTTTAAGTTATGGCTAAATTTCTGCTTGGGCTTACTAAGCAGCATAGCTGAGTGGAAGGCCAGTGCTGCCATCAGGGGAACAGGACTTGCTTTTCAGCAACAGTTTAATTAGCTTAACTGGTATCAGGCCACAGTGTCATAATGAGAGAGTGCTTTTTGCACACTTCTCATGGACATTTATCTGCCCTGAATTCCTGTGCTCGAGGTCACCCATTTTTGTTTCCACTCTGTTCTTTGTAAGAAGCTACAGAATGCTGTCGCAGCATGCTCAGCTATGAGCCAAGAACCACAACAATTAGCACTTTGTAATTAGTGGCCAGCTGGGGAGCAGGCACCAAGGCACACTCGGTGTGGTACTGCAGCCACTGTCATGGACACAACTGAGCTCCTGGGGACACAGAGGGGAGGTGCAGAGCAAAGCTCACATTTGAAGAGAACCAGGCTCTGGGCTCTCCACATGCCCTGCAAACCAAGCAATTGTGGCTCATTGGGACTGTCAGATGTGCTACTCACAAGCCTAAAATATTTTGTATTTTACTGAACAAGTAAAAGGAGACACTGCTATAAATTTCAGGTGTTTAGAGCAGTGACTCAGGGACACTGGGGAGTTTAATTCTAGGTATGTCTGAAACCAGTAAATGATATTCAGCAGGGTAGTGGCCAGTACAAACAAACCCTTTACAGGTTAAGTTTCCTACCTGCATACCAGCATTTAGAATTCCCCTCTTCCATTCTCTCCACCCAGCTCTCATTCCAAGAGTGAGCAAAGTCCACAAGTAGAACCAACTGGATAAGAATGAAGCAGAAGGCTCCAGAAACACCAATCCAAAACCAAGCTAGAAAAGGGAGCAAGAAAAAAAAAGGTTAGCTTTCATCATGTGCATGCTACCTCAGTTTAAAAACAAGCTCCTAATTATACTGCACACAAATAATGAAAAAAAACCTGTATTTAGAAATGCAGATGCTGTTAATCACTTTGGCCTCAATCCTGCAAGAGCATGGATGGAGTCCCAGCTATTCAGGGTCAAGCTGAGCATGGGAATGTTTAGCCCAACACATTTTCAGAATGAAGGTAACATCTAACGTGGCATCTTTGTGTAAGTAAGTGTCATCATGCCACATTTCTTTGAGGGACAACAACACTTTCAAGTTCCTGTGATGTGGCCAGACAAGTAGAAGTTTCCCACACAGACTTTTCAGAGACTCTAGGGAAGTATTTAGCACTTGTCAGTGTCCTGAGTTGCCCCCAGTCTAGTGTCAGAAGTCTCAGTTCTTTAGGGACTGTCTCATGAAGTAGAAAATTATTCATAATCAAAACCTATGCGGCTGAAAAGGGATTTCTTATTGCCATGACTTCAGCTGGTCACCAAAATACTGGATGAACAAGGCACTCCAAAGAAGATGGGCAGAAACTGCATCTTCTACAAGAGAACTTTCCCTATTGCCTGTGAAAATTTACTATTTTTTTTACTATTGCCATAGTAAATCTATGAAAAGATATGAGCTTATTCAAATCAGAACTCCATGATGAATATTAACTGTACCTCTTGTGAAAGGCCCTTCAGGGATATAAAATGCTCCAACCATGATAGCCACGATGGCAGCTATTTTGAAGAACCAGAACCTTCAAAAGAAGATAGAAACCATATTGGTCTTACTCTACACATAGTCAGTTCACACACAGTAGTCATGTGCTACATGATCTGTAAGCAGCTTGGTCCTGCTCCAACCAGGGCTTTGGATCATATGATCCTGTTGACTGGGGAAACTGAGGACTTCCCATCCCTGGAAATGTTCAAGGCCAGGCTGGATGGGGCTCTGAGCAACCTGGTCTAGTGGAAGGTGCCCCTGTCCACAGCAGGGGTTGGAAGTGGAGGATCTTTAAGGTCTCTTCCAACCCAAACCATTCTATAATTTTATGATTCTATGCTCTCCAAAGGTCCCTTTCCAATTAAATGACTCTATGATGATTCAGTCAACTAGCCCAGAACTAATTCAGTTCAATCAGGGAATTGGAAATCAGAAACCAGTTTCTGCTGGCTGAGTCAGACTGGCCTTGAGAATGACCCAGTGAGTGCCAGCAGCAGGGCAAAGCTGGAGATATAAACCAGCTGCAATCTGACATCTCTATGGAAACAAAGAGCACAGCCCTTTTGGTTAACCCACCTCAGAGTGGCACCCTCAACCAGGACACCGAACATCTTACATCTTCTTAAATAGGAAGCTTTTTAGGAGACTAAAGCACTACCCTGTACTGTGTCCAAAAGAAACCTGAGGCTGTCCATGTACATGTAAAGGAATTTCCCCTGTGTTCAGCAGAGAAACTGCAGGGAGGAAGCAAGCAGGAAGGGCAGCCAGCTGGCTCACACATACCCATTGTGTATGGAGGCTCTCGGGTCATTACTGGTTTTCACTTCTATCATGAGCAGGGAGAGGAGGAAGAAGAACACGGCCATGGCAAAGCTGACACGATAGACAGCTCTGTACCCCACAAACACATCACAGCTGACAAACCCATCCAAGTGGGGGATCTGAGTGTGAAGCCCATCGTCACAAAATCCAGGTATCTGGGTAAAAACATTTCATTGTGAATTTACATTTGCAATTACATTCTTTAAGTCCTGTAACAGCCAAGGCTTTCAGTCACCAATCTTCTGGGAGACCGGAGAAAAAAAGACCTTGTGCTCAGACATTATTATCAATTGTCTTTCCCCATGTCAACACTTTTAACTCAGGAAGATTAAGATACCACAGCAGCAGGCCTCTGACAACGAGCGACCATCTCCAGGTCTGGTCAGATTTCAGAGACAAGGCAAGTACTAAAAAAGGAACATTCACTGAATTTGCTGTTTCAGCCAGAAGCCATTCAGTACACACAGCCTCTTAACTCAGGAACAAGGACACTTGGGTGTTTGTGTCTCACATATAATCCATTCCAAGTAAAGAAAATCAATAGTCAGTGGCACAAGCAATGGCATTTAAAACAGTCAGAAAGAGGTTTTTCTCCTCCATACCTTTTTCAGCTGCTCTTCCATGCCTGGTGCCAGCATAATGCAGGCAAGCGCAGTACTGAGCAGGAGGAGGAAGGCATAGATAAGACGTGTCACTGTCGAATTCTTGCTGTTGGGGCAACATCGGCACAGCAGACACGAGGCACCGCTACACAGACAGGGAATCTGAAGGGCAGAGACAGGAATAGTAAGGGCATTCCCCTCGCAGCTGACACCGGCGCGTTAGGAGACACCGAGAGGAAAACCCGAACTCCATTTAGAGGCACTCCACTCCAGACGGCACAGATAAACCGCTAATCAGCGTTTCTGACTGACAACGTGTTTGCGAACACCCGGAGATAACCGGGTTTATCGGCCTGGGCAGCCCCTGGGGCCTAGCCAGGGCGGGTCCCGTCCGCCAGCGACCTGCTCCGGCCAGGCGGGCCCCGCGCCCCCAGGAGGGACAGCGATGGCTCCAGCCGGGCACCGCTCTGCTCCCAGAGGCTGGAGCCGCCCCAGCTCCGGCAGGACCGGGACTGCGCCCGCGGGGACTCAGAGTGGTCACCCGCCCCTGGCTCGACCGGGGCTGCCAACAGAGGCACCTCTCCGGGCCGGGCCCGCTCCTCGGGATGGAAGGGGCCGTTCAGGGTGTGAAGGGGCAGGTTTGGGAGGGGACCCCCGAACTCACCCAGCTGGCCAGCGAGCAGACCCCCAGCACGGCCCCCATGGCGCCGCCGCCGCCGCTCCGCCCGCTTCCGGCTTCCTCCCACAGCCCGCGGCCTCACGGGGCGGCGCCGGGCGGGCGCTTCGGGAGCCGCCGCCGCCGCCACTCATTGGCTACCGCCCCGCTCGGAGGCCGCCGCCCGCCAATGAGAATGCGCGATGCTGCCGCGCGCCAAGGGGAGGAGCGAGAGGGTCGGCGAAGGGCGGGGCGATGTTGTTTATCAACACTTCTTCCGCCTTCACCGAGGGGAGGGAGGACGCTGATTGGTTGAGGGGTCAGAGGGTGGGCGGTTCCTAAGGCATGACAGCCAATGAGTGAGGCCGATTGGCAGCCTGGCAGCCGTTCCATTCCTGCCTGCGGCCGCTGGGGGCGCTCGGCGGTGCCGTGGCGCGCGCAGCCGTTGCCATGGCAGCAACGCGGGCGGTGGTCACCGGGGTGGCACCGGGGTGGCACCGGGAGGGCACCGGGAGGGCACCGGGAGGACACCGAGCCGCCCCCGCCCCGCGCGGCATTGTGACAGAGCACACCGCGTTTCCCCGCCTCTGGGCACCGGCAGCCCGCCGAGCGCCCTGGCGCGGCCCGTGCCCCCGGTCACGCCGAGCCGTCGGGCGCCGCGGGGCGTGACCCGGCGCGGTGACAAGCGTCACGGCCGTGCGAGTTACACCCGCATCACCGCTGCCCTCACCGCCGCAACCGGGATGCCGGAGGAAGCGAGCGGGCCCTTCTGCCCGTTAATGTGGTGCCCGTGTGGATCGCGGTGCGAGCAATGGCCGCGGCCCGGGGGCTGCGGGCACGGCCGGCACCTGCCCTGCCCGGGGACCACGCACCTGCTCGGCCACGCGAAGCTGTGTGACCGGGGCAGAATCTGTAACCATTCCCACCCGTGACCGATCGTGGTAACAGACACAAGTGCTTGTGCTCCAGAAGTCACATCACAGAATCCCAGAATGTTCCAGATTGGAAGAGACCCGTCAGGATCATCGAGTCCAACTCGTAGCTGTGCACAGGACAGCCCCAGGGATCCCACCGTGTTCCTGAGAGTGTTGCCCAAACACTCCTTGAGCTGTGGCAGGCCTGGGGCCGTGAACACTGCCCTGGGGAGCCTGTTCCAGCCTCTCCTTCAACCTTTGAATGAAGAACCTTTTCCTAATGTCACTTTGCAGCCCCTCTTTTCCTCTATGATTTGCGGAGCACCGAAGGGTGTCTATGAATTTTGGCCTGTACAGTTAAACGGAGCTCTGGGTGGAAGTGGGAAAGCTCAGGAGCTTTTCAGAGGTGGAGTTTCTCAAGGAGACACTTCTGCATCAGTTCACAGCAGGCTCAGTTCCTACTTGGAAGGTGCACGGCTACAAAAGCTACAGATGGGCTCCTTTAACATGGACTAAGAGGCAGGTGGAGGAGCCCGGTGGAAAGAGATGTTTTTCAGCTGCCCAGGGTCCAGGGGCTTCCCTGGGTCTGGATTCCCACAGGTTGCAGCCTGGAGGAGTTGGAGAGGGACAGCTGAGTGACTTCACTCCTCCTTACAAAAGTCTGGGATCAAATGAAGTGGATGAGAGTTGGCTGTGATGATGTAACAACAGGAGGATTTGACAAAAGTTCGCACGGAGGTTTAGGAAAGCAGTTTGCATTAGTTTTATTTGGCATTAGTGTTGCAAAATATCACAGGGCAATGTCTGAACTGACCAGATGGACAGGATATTTTCTGGCTGTAGCAGTTCCAGCTATTGCACATCACTTTACACTCTGTCAGACCCTTCACATAGTCCCTGTCCAAAAAACCTTCCATCGCAGAAAGGCACTAACAATCAGAATGACAGCTTTACTGCCATCTAAAATTGCCAAGAAATGACAAAGAGCATCCAGTAAACCAGCCACTTATTTTCCACAGCAGTTTTAACACTCAGAATATATGAGCACTATGTTAACACTATCAGCTCTCTTGCAATCAGCCTTATTCATAAGGACATACAGGCTTCTTTCAGAAAAAAGGTCACTCCATAAATCATAGAAACTGTGCTTCCTTCAGATAATATATGAGCCTTTACTTTATTGCTAATGTATTTTTATTACCCTTCTGGTTGCACCAGCTGGATCTCTAAAAAAGCTTTTGCCACATCCCTGCTCCCTCACTGTTTGTTCCAATGAATATACACACAATAAAGGCACAATCACAAATTCTGTGTTCCCTTCCCACTAATCCTGGGCAAATAATTCAAATATATTGGAATTTTGTGTATTACAAATGAAGTGATGCAACTCATCTAAATCTTCAATCTGCAAGTATTTTCTTCTCAGGACATTTATGAGACAAATAGTTTTGTAAAGTACTGTGGGATCCTGCACTGGGTTATGCTGGGCAGAGACAAGAGATGAAGATAAAATGCTTTTTCCTTCCAATGTCCACGTAACAAGAGATTTCCAAGTGCTCATTTTACTTCCCAGCATAAATCCTCTCTGATTCTGCATCCCGTCACCTAAACCCCTACATGTTTAACAGGAGATAAGGATGAAGTCAGCCTAGGGATGTCAGCTCTGGGAAGGAGACAGGATATGGCAGGAGGTTATCCTGGTTTGTACAAAAATACCCTGCTCTGGTTTGTTAATCAGCTCTGACAGCAGAATGAAATGGTGCATCCCTTCTGTATCCATACATTACATCCCATACATATGTAAGTTGAAATGCCTAGAATAAACCCCTTGGAATTAGGTAATATTTAAAGGAAATGTGTCAGGTTTAGTCATTTGAAAGCAGTTCTCTGCGGTTCCTTTGTGCAACTGAGCTCATAAAAAAATGTCACTCAAGCTTGTGCGTTAGTGCTATTCTTGTTACTCTCAAGGGTCTCCTTTCTGTGATAACAAAAATGCAGAATTTTTCCTGATATTCCCCGGAGTATTTGAGGGTTCCTGCTCTGCATGTGCTGTGTTTTTACAGGTAACAGATCCCACAGACACATTATTTGACCATCCAGAATCTTCCAGTCAGGGGATGGGAACAACAAATTGGAATGGCTGTGCCAAGCTGTCTGTAAAAATTAAAAAATCATAATCATACATTGTCTGTGTTTCTACAGCAGTGTTGCCTTGACTCATATACAGGTCTAAACATCTAACTGTGCTCTGGCCTGCATAAAGTTCTAAATTTAGATGTATTGGTATCAGCTCTCTAATAAAATCCTCCTAATTATTTGGCTTCTGTAAAGTGTTCAGCTTTAAGCTATATTTACATCTGTGCTTTGATTTGATCCCCAGAGCATAAAGGATTGCAGTTTTCTTGGGACAACTGCTTTTCCAGCAGTTTAGTCCAGAATTTGAGTTGAGCTCTGCCCAACCATTCAGATTTTAAGCAGTGCTTTAAGAACAACTGTCAAAGCCCTCATCCACGAGGAGGTTAGTCATGGGATAATGGGCAAAATACTGCTATGGCTGGCACCACCAGTGGGTTTAATTAGTCTTTAAACAATCTGAGTGAACAGCTTCTCCAAAATCATGCTCTACCAGCAGGGTAGGAAGTCCTGCCAAGTATAAATATTGTTAAGTTAGTGGATGACTTTGGCTGGTGTGTGATCTCCCCGTGTGCTGTGGGCCAGGGGCTTGCTCACCACTGCCATGCAGAGACCTCTCTGCTGCCATTCCCTGGGGACACGCAGCTGAGTGGTGCCGGTGGCCTGGCCCCACTCTGCACACAGCCTGGCTTCACACTCACACCCCCCTGATCTGACACCAGGCAAAATCAACCTAGGCCATGCCCTCCAGTCTCCAAACACACAAGCTGATTTCTCTGCAGTCCTTTGCTCATGATTTTATAGATCTCTTCTCCCCTTGCCTGCGTGCTCTGTGACTGTATTAGCACCTGCCTCTGCACTTCTTAGGTTCTTTATTTTCCTATCATGTCATGGATACGTGAGTCATCTTATTTGTGATCTGCTGAGCGGAGTGAGAGTCATAGTAGAGTTGTGTGCTTCAAGGCCATTAGTAACACAGCTAAAACTTGCATAATATACTCTTCTGTGTCTAAATCCCTCAGAGATTGAGTAACTGTTTTCTTTTTCACCCCAAGTGACTATGCAAGTGGATGAGTCATTGCTGTTATGATAGAGGAATTGTAATCTCTGTGTCTTTCCAGTTTTGTTTGGCCTGAAATTTATTTTATAGGACACCTTTGTTCAGTCTCCTCTAAGTCTTTATGTGTCACCAGAGACCTTTTCACTCTCTTCAGTTCACTTAAGCTCATGCGCTCTGGTCTGGAAACTGCATTAGTTTAGGTTATTGGTGAAACAGACGGAGAAAAATGTTCACCTTAATCTAATACCCTGGAATGGTATTACTGAGTTCTTTCATCTCATTATTTATGAAAGCATCAGCGAAACTTAAATGTATTGAAAAGTATTTAAATAAAATTAAATAAAAGCTTATATATTAAAAAAACCCAGACCAACAAACCACCCAACAATAAAACATAAACAGAGATAGATTGGAGGGAATATTTTGCACAAAAGATCTGCAGTGACATCTGTGAATGAACCATGGAAGGCACTAGCAACAGATGGCTGGTAAAAAGGAGGAGGGAGTGAACAGTTTTATGATAGGTCAATGTGGTACCCCTGCAAATAGCACAGGATGCTCAGACAGGGCCCTCAGGGGTGCAGGATCTGACCCAGACGGGGCTGGCACCCTTGGATCAGCCTTGTGCTGATGTGAGCTGCTTGTAACTGTCCCAGGAGGAGTCTTGGAGCCAGAGGCATTGCTGGAGCTGGAACTTTCCCCCATCCTGGCACAGCATCAATCCCTGCTCTCCTGGCAGGGCTGAGCTGGGCTCAAGTTTGGTGCTGGAGCACCTCAGGCTGTGCAGAACATCGAGGACCATGCTTTTAAGTAGCCACTTCAAGAGTGGGTAGCTACAAAGCAGGCCAATCTTGCACTTGAGCACTGCCCAAGCACACTTATAAATGTTGCAGAGTTTATAGTTTCAAATGGTTTAATGCCTTTTCCTTGCATGATATATTATCTTTTTATTAAGGCAGGATTTATTTCCCCTGTCTCTGTGACCCCATGTCTCCCCTGAGAGCCTGTGCTGAAATCCAGCTGGCCAGCCTTTGTGTATCAGCAGTGGCTGCAGCAGAACAGCTTCTAGCAAAACAACATTGGGAGGAAAAGTCAGGAATTTCTTGATTTAATCCTGCCTTGAGCAGTGACGAGTTGTGTGGCTTTAGGTGAGCCACAGCACTGTGTGAGTCAATATGTAATGTGAGAAAATGAGCATATCCCAGAGTCATGGCAGACTCTGTTCATTCATCTTTAAATGCAGCTTAAAAACCAATGAGTGCCTGACCCATTTTATTTTCTTGCACTAAAAAGAGCAATACACAATCATACTGACCATGATAATTTCTTTTAGCCAGAGATTTTTCTCCCCTTCTTTTCCATTGTCCCCCCGCCACTGCTGCTTTCCAAGATGCTCTGAAGCCAGTGAAATAGTTCTTTCTCATAAATCTTTTAAATCATGTAAATCCTCCCAGCATACCAGCTGACATTTCAGATGTTGCATTTTTGCATTTGTGCCAGGAAGCTTTGAGCATGTTACAGTTGCTTATGTTGTTATATTTTTTAAAGAAGGCAAAACAGTTCCTTCCTCTTGTGTCTCCAGCAGAGACTGTTTCTCCTTGAGAAAGGAGTTCACATGATCGTATAGATGCGTCAGATAAATCCCTTCCCACGTCTGATATTTGCTAAGTTGAATGATTGTTATTCCAAAGCCATAGCTGGGATGGTTTTGTGATTTAACATCTCCAGAGCACTTCTTTCTTCTATTCACAAGCCTTAAAGAAATAGTCTAAAAACTAAAACCTTCAATTTAGAAAGACTCAATAACCAAACACTCTCGGTCGTGTTATCTTCACAAATATTTCTCCCTGTTTGTTTGTTTAAAGTTGGCCAAGAGTTCCAGAAATACTTTAAAGATAACAAAAACGGGCATCCAGCTCAGAAAGGAACTCTGTATTTAGAAACTCTGAAATACTACTGGGGGGTTGGCTGTGCTGTTAACTCTTTTCTGGTTGTTCTGAACCTCCGTGGCATTGGGGAATGAGTCATGACATTCTTCTTTATCTAACTGTTTTTCCCATCCTAGATGATTTAGAAGAAAAAGTGCCCTGGGGAAGTCTAATAATACAACACCATGCTAGTCACGTCTCTGGGTTCAATAGGGTTGTTGCCCAAGAGGGTGTAAATCAAGTGGTTTGCAGAAGGCAGCGCAGGGCAAGAGCTGACAAGGCTCAGCATTGACAGAATCCACGTGCATTGGGGGCAGAAACAGCCACACTTAATCCTGGAAGGGAAGGAAGGGGAAGAACTGAGGGCTGAGTGTTGGTTTATCAGGAGATCTTACACCCAGCTTCCTGCTGCAGAAAACTGAGCTGCAAATGCACGCAGTCATTTTAAAGTGCACGTTAAGTGTGTCGGGTTCCTGCAACCCTGAGCGTGTCCATAGGAAACCAAAGCAGGTCACTGTGCTTGGCGTGACGTACACAGGTGTTTCAGTGGCACAAACAGAGGCATTCCTGTTAAAAATAATAGTTCAGATCTGAATTTGTTTTTTTTTTGAGATAGTGGCAGAAGTTTCTTCAGAGTCTACGGGACGACTTAAAATTTTTAATTAAAAGGTGTGCTGGTATAACTGTATTTCCTACCTTGTTTTCCGTGGCTTGTGCAGAACCCAATGCCTGGACAGGCCCACAGTACAGTTCTTGTGGATATTTTCTTTTCAAAGCAGTTTTTTTTCAAACATGTATTTTGTATCATTACAGTCTTCAAACAATTTGAAGCAAGATCCATCGAAGCAATGCCCCATTGCATTTCAGTGTATCCCACACTAACAGGGGGTTCTGGGCTGAGAAACAGTCCCTGCAAGGACTGAGCTGTCCCTCCAGCCAGTGAAGGTGGACAGACAGGGTGAATAACTTTCTGATACCTGATCTACCACCATTCCCTTACTCCTGGCCTCTACTTACTGTCACGGGAACTTTGATGTCTTATTTTTAGATGAGCTTTTGTGGTTTTAAAATTAAAGTCTGATTGTAGCCGGGTATTAATTTCAGTGAAAAAAATAACATGGAAAACCTGACACATGCTGGTCAGCAAGGAACATGCTGGGCAGTGGGAATCTCGACTCAATTACCTGTCTGTAGGGGTTGAAAGTTTACTTGTGTTTTATGGTTAGGCACCAGCTGATGTGAAGATGTTGCTTAACTGAAGAGTCATTATTTACCATTAATAAAACTGATACCATGACAAATTCCTTATGGCGTAGATGTGCTATCATATCTTGGCAACGGTAGCAGGAGAAATTATTCTGGCTTGCAGGCTTGTCTTCATTGTAAAAAGAAAAATAATGAGGCTGTAATTACCCAGCTTGGAACTAAATGAACCCAACTGAAAGTGCTGAATGATTAAAGATCACTCCTAACTGCTTCCCAAATGTGGCTTCTTTGGATACCACCACTGACAGTGCCAGCTCCTGGCTCGGGCTGGGCTGGATCCCCAGCCAGCAGGCACAGCTCAGCTGTTTGGGCTGTGGTGGTGTCCCAGTTTGAAGGACCATGGAACAAATAGTGGTAAATATTCCACAAGCCTTGCCAAAAATGACCTGTGTACATGAGAAAGGCAGCATGCAGCAAATTGGGATGAAATTCAGAACACACCAACCCCTCCATATGGTTTCTTGGGGTAACAAACCCTATCACGTAGTGGTTTCCTCTAAAAGAGTAATTGGGACATTTCTCCCTCCAACATCCAACAATTCAATATCAAATCTATCAGGTTCCTCTAATTTTGCATCTTAATTTTATCTAATAAACCAATAGATTCAAGAGTCTGTTTTTTTCTCTTGTGCAAATAAAGATGGGAAAAGCAGGTCTGGTTTTTTATTAATTCTTGTTCTCAGTTTCACACAATTTCTTGTTAACCAATAACACAACAGCTAGCAGACTTAATGCCCAAATTGATTTAGATACTGAAAAGCTGGTGGCTTTTTGTCTTCAGGACAGAAGCGGTGTGTTTGGTGGAGCTCTTCTCCAAGATGGGGATGAACTTTCCCTGCAATGAAGAGTCAATAAAAGAATGTTTCCAGTTACCCAGCTGGCTGCATTCTTGTTCAACTCATCCTTGAAGACAGCTGAGATTTAATGATATTATTAATGATAAATTACAGTGCCCAGAGACTTGGATAAATAATAACTAAAAGGGCCTCTTAGCCACAATAAAGTGGATTTTCCCTTCTGGTCACTCAGTTTGAGCCCTCGTTCCTGCAGGAAACCAGGTAGTGCTGCAGTGGAGTACCCACCTCTTGTGTGACCTACAGGACCTCCTGATTGTTGCCATAGAGATGGAGAGCTGAGGCCCTTTTGTGTAGCAGTTGTGCACTGCAAGTGCCTGTTGGGTACCACGTCCCCTTGGTCAGCAGCACAGTCCCTGGGCGGCCGGCATGGGACACGCGCAGAGTGTTGTGTCCGGAGTGTTGTGGATGCTGCTGCCTGGAACAGGCCTGTGCAGGATGGGCAGCACATCAGAGCAGGTTCAAACAGAGAAATGTATCAGTCCATACAGAAATACCAGCACAGCTGTCACGCTGATGGCTCGCTGCATACCTGGCAGGTCACAGCACTGCCACCACCCCCCTGTGTGCAGCGAGGAGCCACTGGGTGCCACAGCAGTTTGGGCAAAGGGTACTTTGGGTGGTGACTGGCATTTACTTCTCGCTCAGAGGGTAAGGAACCAGCCCCAAACACAGACTTTTAGATCAAATATGACAAAATTTCTGGCCCAAGGCAACCTGGATGGTGGCTTTTATTAAAGGGTCTTCTGCAGGACCTTCCTGTGAGACATGTAACTCATGACTGTGTGGAGCTAAGGTTTCAACATACAGCTCAAGAAAGCTGATGTCTACTTAAATGCCATTGCTAGATTATTTTTGCAATGGATAATCTGAATTAAAGGCACTTGATACTTTATCAGGCCAAATTTTACAAAGCTGAAAACAATTGCTTGAGAGATGTTATAAAAAGAAATTATTTAATCCACAAAAGTGAGTGGCAACAGGGGTCTGTATGAAAACATTTAACTCTGTCTCCAAAAAGCCATAATCCTGCATAAAAGTGAAACTTTTACACCTGTCCAAGAAAACCCAGCCCAACTTTGGGAGAAAGTAAGAATCTGAAACAAATATAGTGAACTGAGTGAGTAAGTTTTGAAAACTGGAAGTCCTGGAATAACCACAAGGGAATAGTCAGAAACAGCAGTAAATAAAACACTTCTCAAAGCAGCAGGGAGTGAGATTGGCCACGATTAGGTGAGGAAGGTCTGTCTGCTGGCACAGACCCATGAGAGCATCGGGCCATCCATCTGTGATGGCCATGCAGGAGCTGCCAGTAACAGAGCAGACAAGGTTGATATTCTGGGCTGGGTGAAAGTCTGTCTCTGTAGCGGTCATTCAGCCTTCTGTCCTTCCACCAGCCACCTGCCAAAAGGAGGTGATAGTACAAGTGCCTCTATAACTTTGTCTGTCTTGGCTATTAAAGGAGTAATATTTCTGAGGCTGGGGCTATGCCTCAGGATCTACTGCTTCAGTAGGGAAGGAGACTTTGGCACAGGGTGTAACCCACTGAGCACTGATGGCTCTGCCTCCTGGCAAATCCCATGCCCCACAGCGTCCTGCATTCCTCCCAGGAGCCAGCACTCTCCTCTGCCCGCAGCTGGTAAGGAAGAACAGGGCTCTCTGAGTCACTGTGTCCACCCTGGGGTGGCAGAGCCCTTCTCTGGGCTACCCAATATGTAGAGCAGCCCTGTCAGCACATCTTACACCTTCCTGTGTCAGGCACTGCACACCTGGGCAACACCTGAAACCCAGGGCAGGTTGCCAGCACAGTGCTGGGAGCAGAGGGCTGTGTGCAGGGCCCAAGGGAAATGCTCCCAGGTCACCCTGTTGGTTTTGTTTTTCATGTACACTCTTGGCACAGACAGAATATTTTGTTCTCTGACCAGAACACAGAGCTCTTCCCATGGAGCAGCCTGAACTCCTGCTGCTCTCAAAGTCACAGTGATGCTGCACCTCCCTGATCCCAGTGTCTGTGGCCTTGGGAAGAGCTAGAATAGATAAATGGCACCATGTCTAAGGGCATGGGACAGCACAGGACACAGGAGCAGCCTTGCTGGGCTCATCCTGGCTGTTGCAGTGGTCAGCTGCTTCACAAAAAGGCATCTGGTTACACATATTCCCTTTAATCAACCAATGTGGGAAGCAAGGAAACATAACAGGAGGTTAGGCTGAATTTTTTCCCAGCCATAGGTAGAGCATGAATATATGGTGAAGCCTGAAGATTGCAGTCCATTGACTCACACAGAGGATTAAGAACACGAGTTTGATCCCTCACTGTTCCAGAGCAGGAGCCCTCTTTTCAGACTTCGTGGAATAAAGTCATATAAAAGCCCATTTAGCTGAGAGCACAAGTCAGAATCAAAATATTTACTTGTCTGCTGCACATCAGCAACAGGAATCCTTGTCTGCTTGCCAACCACCGGTGAACAATCAGCTGTTGGCTGGGTGGCTCTGGCATGTATTAAACACTGACAGAGGTGATTATTTGCTTCTCATTTATCAGCAAACTCCTTTGCTCTTCAAAAGGGAGAAACACAGCTGCCAACCCAGCCTGCTCCTTGATTTCTTCCAGCCACAGTCTCTGGCAGAATCAGAGGGACAAAGGGAAGAAGTACCTGTTTGTGCACCTCAGGGCATCTCTTGCTTCCCTGCCAGCAACACCTGAGCAGTCAGTCTTGATCAGCTTAAGCAATACCTCTCCTGCTGCACCTTCTCATCCTGACAATCATTTTTAGCTTTTTCTGTATATCTGACCCCTCCCAGCAAGCAGAATGAACCTATTTCATTAATACTTGCATATTCTTCCCCACTCTGAACACACCCTGAGCCAACGGAGACGTTATTCACGCGGTGCTTGAGACAAGAAAGCTTTTACCACAAGGGGTGATTTTCTGATGGAGCATGTGCTGGATGTGTGACCTTTGTGGGTTTACACTGGAGAAGCTTCTGGAGTCCTTTAGACAAACAAAGCCCTGACCAAGCAGGATTTATATGCGTTTTGTAGCCTTTGTGCCGTGAAGCAGCTGCCGCGCTTGCTCCTCCTGTCAGCAGCAGGTAAAGTGCTTCTTATAGAGAGTGTGTGAGGGACTTTGGAATGGGCTGCGGGACCCCTCGGGAAAAATGAGGTGCAGGGCAGTGCTGTCCCTGCCCGGGGACTCTGGCTTGCCATGAGATCTGAGTTTGAGATCTGCTTGTATTTGTTGCAGCTGCAAAGAAGTGATTGTCAAGTGACTTCTTTCTTTTGCTGTCAAGTGACTTCTTTTGCAAGAGCCTTTGGACGGAAGGGATTTTGCAGAAAAGGAAGATGAGAGGGTGCACGTCCATGGTGGGTTTCCAGCAAAGCCTTGGAACTAGGCTTTGGGGACTATTAAACACAAAATTCATTTGTTTCCTGAACTGAATACATTCCCTAGGGAAAAAGGGAAAAAAAAACTTTGGGCTGAGACTCCCACCTATCTAGTTGGGACAAACCTTTTGGAGGTGTTTGGCACAGAGGCAGAGGAGATAAGGTCAGTGGAAAGAAGTGGCCGGGAAGGGGGAAGGGATGAGCTCGTGGAGTGAAATTGCCCAGAAGCAAAGCACAGCCACTCACTTTGCAATGAAAAGCTTTATCATCTCTGCACAGATTAGTGAAGCTAAAAATAGCTTCAGCTCAAAGTAAACAGTTTTTTGAGTGTGCTCTGCCCTGCTGGAATGCCAGCCCCGCACAGAGCCACCATGCCAGCAGCCACAACTGTGTCCCCACGGTCCCAGTGCCCAGAGGGGCTCCCCACAGCCCTGCTCAACTCCTGAACCCTGCCCATTAATAGGGGTGACCCGGGAGAGGGGTCACTAATGAGTTTAGCCTCATTACCAGCTTTTTTGTGTTTCACTTGTTGAACCTTTCTGGATGAGCAACTTCTATAAAAACAAAATGGGTCCAAATACTGGATAATTCATTCAGACATCCCAACACCCACTCTCTCTTCCCTAATCAACAGCAAACTGTGTCCTTCCCTTGACAGCAAAAAGAGTGGCTTGTCACTACAGCTGCTTTTACTTGTCGGTTTCTCTTCTTCTCATGAATCTCCAAGTGAAGCTGTTATTTGATGGCTTAAGACATCCACTCTTGCCTTGGGGAGCCCAGCACATCATTGAAATATGTTCTGTGGGGTTTTTTTTGGATCACAAATAGTTTATTTAACGTATTTATTTTATGGGAGGAAGTCAGGAAAAAAAAACAGGTCGTCCCATTTTTTCCATGCGTATCTTGTGCCATTCCCCATTTCCTTGCAGTCCTGATGACATCAAGTGACACGGAGACCTCAATGCCTGGGAAATGCAGCGGGAAGCTGCTCTTACGTGAGGAGGCTGCGTGCTGCATCAGCGGCTGCCACAGCGCTGCTCTAACCCTGGCAGCACGGGCTTCTCAGGGAAGCAAGGCTTAGGCTGCAAAAACATTCGGGTCAGAGGCAGGTCAGACCCCTCTGAAGTGACAGCTCGTCTCCCTGGGCTCCAGAGCTTCCCGGAGGGTCCTTTGTGCTGGGGGTGTTCCTTGCTGGAGCAGGCAGCGTGCAGTCCCGCACGGCGGGGCTCCTCCGGGGCTGGGCTCCTTTGTGTTAGCACCCTTGGGGACACTCTCACCTCATTTTGACGTTTGCCCTCTAAGATTGCTTCAGTTTTGTCCCTCCTCCAGCTAAAGGTTGACAGTCAACCCGCAGGGCAGCTTCTTGCTCTTCCCTGAGCCGTGCTCTCCCATCCCATGTGGCACTAGCGAGTGAAGGTGGCACCCACAGCATGGGCTGCCAGCCATCACGAGACCATCCTTTCCCTGGGGCATTGCTCTCTGCATCTCATTCTGTGGCACAGCACTAAAAAATTCACAGTTCACTGCAGACCAGCTGCAAGGTCAAAAGCAGCAGAGCCAAACCTCCAGTTGTCCGGAGTGGTAATGGCATCACCATCGATCCGAGACTGTGAAGGACAGCACAGTGTGGGACAGATGGATACACCAGGCAGCAACAACCTCACCAAAGACAAACGTGTGAGTAAAGCAGGAGCCACTAAAGGCTGATGGTGGCTGCAGCTGAGTCAGTCAGCTCAAGGCTGTGACACCACCTGTCACACAGGGCGAGCCACGCCAGGCAGCTCTAACATCTGCCCATCACCTGCAGATGAATGTCTTATGGTGGACAAAGCAACAGCACAAGAGATGGTGAACATGAGCACCAGCTAGAAGTTAGGCTGTATTATTGTGAAATGTCAGCTTTTGCTTAAGAACAGGAAGACTGAATACATTGAAAGCCATGCATTTTTTGCCTAAGACGTTAAGATTTCAGGCAAACTGAAATCTTTTTTTGCGAAAAAAAAAACGGTCTGTAGAAAAACTTAACACTGCCTTTTTTTTACTTGAAAAGAGTTTTGATGGAAAATGTCTGACAAGTCCCTGTAGAGGATGATGCTAGATGAGAAAGTCACTCTAAGGACACACAAGCGTGTGCAGAAAAGGATGGACTTTGTGGGGGATGCTTTGGGGGGCTTGTTTCCAGGACCACACACAGGACTGGGAGCTTTGAGCAAGACAAGACTTGTCTTATTTTAGAAGTACACATTCTGAGCTCCTGGCTTTCCAAAGTACTTGGCTGTTGCTGTTGTACTTTGTTGTTTTTTCTGTAATGGTTCTGGCCCTTCTCTGCCAAGGAGATGCCTGGGTAACGGGTGTAGCACTTGCATCCTTACCAGACTTGGCCTCCAAACCCTGCAGTCCAAACGTTAGTGTGAAGCTGTAACCTTCTGGATCCTTTTCAAATGTAAGCAGGAGTAAAGGGAAAACTGCAGCCTTGGCCAGACCAGCAGAGCAAAGCCATCCTCCCTCCCTGCCATCTCATGAAGACAGGCAGGGCATTGTGGTGAATCCCTTACAGCTACTTTTGGGTGAGCAGCAGCAATGTGTGACTCAAAACAGCTGAAGAGAGATGGATTCTGCCAGGTTATACATCTCAGGAAAGCAAAAGGGCTTCCTGGGACTGCTTTTGAACTAAAACTGAATTGAATCAGGAGGCTGCACAAGGTCAGCTTAGGGGTGCACTGGGCAGGGATATATTTTGCTCTATTGAGGTCCAGTCCCCTTCATCTGTGCCTCAGTATTGTCATCAGGGTGTTTCCTGTGCTGCTCTTGCTGCTGTTGTTGGTGTTTTTATCTCTTCCTGTGATCCCGTGGGTATCTTTCACGGCAACTATCACGTTTTTGGGCACACATAGATTATGTCTGGAGGTGGTGATGGCAGCAGAGGTGGAAAAGGTCCAAGTGCGCAGGGTGGTGCCGAGGTGGGAGGAGAGGCTGGTGCTCTTCACCTGGCAGTGAGTGGCTCTGGGTCCCATCTGTCATGGGAGAGCTGCAGGAATGCAGAGATGCTGCTTCTGTGCTTGTCTGGTGCTCAGTGAGACAGCGGGATGGGAAAGTGCTCCTGGCTCACACCACTCACTTTGCATGCAGCCTGAAACAAAAACTCGCCTAGCTCGAGTGGGGACTGGATCCATTCCTTGGCAAACACCCTTGTGCTCCCCAGCTGAGTTGAGGACCTGAGCGTTCTTACAGCAGGGATGGAGCAAATCTTTCACTCTTTCAGCAAAGCAATTACCACTAATGAGCCCTGTTCCAGTCTGAGCGTTCAGGCAGGAGCAGGCAGCACTGTGTGCATTCCTGTGTGCTCACACACCTCCCCTCCACACTGCTGGAGCCAGGCAGGAGCACGGGCCCAGAGGACGACTGCAACCACCTTGATTGATAGGTTTCAGCCACCCGGTGGGGTCTGCAAGGCTGATGGGACACCAGGAGGTGATGCCAGCCAGAGGGACATTCCTCAATCCATGTGGTAACAAAAACATCAAAAAATTTATCTTCTGTAGTGACCTCAAGCTCACTGAGAGCTCCCAGGGTGTGCTTCACACAGCAGGGTGGCCACAAAGGCATGTGTTTTAAATGTGGTACTGCCTTAGCAGCTTCCCCCTTAAATCCAGGTGCTGTCACCAGCTAGCTCTGCACTTCACCCCCAAATACAGCTGGCGCACAGGGGCAGATGAGCTGAAGTACTCCTGGGTTTTACTCCACGGGAGTCAGTGGAGCAAGAAGCACTCCTAAACGACTCAGAGCTTGGTTTTTCTCGGGAGGCACTTTCCCAGTGCTACACCTGGTAGGACAGCTCAGGCTGCACGGGCGGTGATGGTGTGTTTGGCCAGGCCCCGGTGGAGAGGATAAACGGCGGGATGCAGGTGAGATGTGCACCCGAGAACCGTGCCGGAGAAACCTGGGGGAGCAGCAGGCAGGAGGGAGCGCCCGGCAGCAGAAGCCCTGGCGCTGAGCATGGAAGGGAGGTTGCTCGGGCACATGCAGCTGCCGGGGGATGCGGTTACACGCCGAAGCTAAACAAAGATCCCCGTGAAAAGGAAACGGATCCCTCCTGCCGACTGTAAGGTAGGAGCCGAGCGGGAGTTGCTTGACATCATCGGGCAGAGCATTGGATTACAGCAGGCAGGGACTGACTCGAGGGGAGGAGAACACGCCCCTTGGCCCCACAAGTGCAACTTCATTTAGCAGCTCCCAGCAGAAGGAAACTGCGAGTCTGAAACTGGCTGCGACTCTCCCGGCCGGCTTGGCTGCTCGCCACCGCGGGCAGAGACGCCAGGAGGGTGTAATCCAGCCTCGACTCCTTCCTCGGCGGCGGGACCGCGGCACTCGGCAGCTGAGCAGCGGCCGGAGCCGGGGCTGTAAGTAGGACTGTGCAGGGGGCGAGGGGCTGGCGAGGCGCTGGGGCGGTGGGTGACAAGGACACCTGCCCGGGAGCGCGGCCAGGGGATCTGCTCCTGCCCCAGCCGTGCCACGAGGCAGGGGTTCGTTCGGAGACACGGTGAACTTTACCCAACCGACTGCCAGCAGCGAGGGTTTTGCTGCCGGCAAGCCGGGGGCTAAAAAGGCAGAGCCGCATCCCGGTTTTTGTGCTGCTGGGAGAGAGAAGCCGCTCGCAGGCTGATGGCAGGGAGGTGGCTGCTGCTTCGCTTGGGAAATAACGCGCTCGCCGCGAAGGGGTAGCAGGGAGAGCAGACTCGGAGGATAAGAAATCGCAGAGGATCGCGGATCAGTGACCCCCGTGGGGATTTCTGGCCTCATTTCCAACATGTGTCCGTTTATTCTGAGCGGTTTGCCGGAGGGAATCCCTTACAGCGTGGGGGCTGCTCTGCGCTCGCACGGGAATGGGACAGGCAGCCGGCGGTCCGTCAGTGCGGGGCCGCGGGGCGAATCCATCCCTCGGGATGTCAGGAGCCGTAGGGCTGCCCGGGACTCCCCTCAGAACTGCGGGCACGAGCAGAGCTCTCAGAGCGTGGCAGCAGAAGCAGGCTCAGAGACTTGCTGGCATCCGGCTTTCCAAGCAAATGTTTGAAAAGGCAAAGACTCGTGATAAAAAAAGAACTGCTGTGCGGTGGTATTCTCAAGAGGCTTTGCAAATTCCTCCACCTCGAAGCTGTGTGTCTTTCCTCTCTCCGGATTCCCCATAGCAGCTGGTAGCGAGCCGTGGTGGGGAGCTCTCACATGCATGTAATGCCTTGGCCACAGAGGCGTCTTTGGGAAATTTCCCTTTGCTTGGAAGGGGTAAATGGTTCTGCGGATCAAGAGCCAAGTATAGCTGCGAACCCAGAGGCAATGCCCTGGGTGGCTGTGCTGGTGACTCAAACTGGGAGGAGGACGGGCTGGGGTCAGAGAGCACGAGGCAGCTGATGCGGGGATGCTACTGCAGTGCGGGGGTGAAGGGGGATTCGTGGAGTGGGTACGGCTTGACTGGGTGGCTGAGACTCTCAGATGGTGACAGCCCCTCGGGCTCTGGGCTGTTTGCTCAGTGTGCCTGGCTCGGTTGCTGCGGGGCAGTGCTTGGCTTCAGAGACTCTTGCTTGGAAAGAGCCACCATGCTGATGTGTGGCCACCCAAGTAAGAAATTGCCACCTTTCAGCTCTTGTGAGGGGTGGTGTTTAGGAAAGAGATCCTCAATGGCTGTATTTGTTTATAGTGCAGATGTAGGTTAAATGCCCATTTATAAACATGGATAGAGCTTAATATACCTCAGGCACAGAACACAGCACTGAGTCCTTGCGGCAGAGTTCCACATGGGTGTGAGCAGCCTATGCCATCGTTTTGGGGAACACTTTCCACAGAATGTAGACTCAGATGCCTCAGAGAACCAGAGACCATTAGCTACAGTACACAGGCAGCTTGGTCACAAAGAGATGGAACCCAGGAATGTTCACAGCTGTGCATCTTCCAGCCACCTGGCACTTCTGTATCCAGTGGCTGATCCTGAGGGCTGTACTGGCACGTGGTGAGTAGGATGGGGAGTTTTGCTTTTTCCCCTCTTTCCAAAGAAAAAGCAGTATACTTTCAATCCCACTCAGAGGAATACCTACAGGCACACTACCTTGCCACACAAAATAACCATGGAAAACGTTTTCCGAGCTGCCAACATTTCCTGATCTCCCACATTTCAGAGCCAGTTCTGTGCATTAATGCCTCCAGCCTGTCTGGGCACTCAAGCACCAGCATCATTCCTATTTTACATGGGCCTCACACAAAGCAGATGGTTTCTCTGGGCTCACACTGGTCTGTGGCAGAACGGGGGACAAATCTACAAATCCATAAAGAACAGCAGGAGCTTCAACCTGGCTTTTTGTTTGCCTATGTCACCTGGTTCTGATCTCTCCCATTTTCACATTCCAGTTGTTTCTCCACATTCTGAGGGGTTTCTTCAGTGTCACCAAAGATGTTTGTATGAACTGATCCAGAAGGTAAATTTTCCATCGCAACACCCATTTTAGAGAGGATGAGAGGGGAGAAAAGCTCACTGCTTCAAGCTGTTTTTTGCTCCTGAGTAGAAAAAAGTCATAAGGGAAGCTGCTCCTCAGGGTTGCCGGCACCAGCCAGGGAGGAGGGAAGGTTCAGGTGTTCCACAGGCTTGTCCCAGGCTCCTCATGATGGCAGCTAGAGAGGCTGAGACAGCTCCAGGCCTTGGCTGGCACCTGCAGCACAAAGCAGGAAGAGCAGCAGTTGAACTATGAACTGCCCGGGCCCCACTTCAAAACTCTCACTCTCTTTGAGCCTAAGGGAATATGTATTTACACCACTCATTTCTGGTTTCCTCAGCAGGTTCCCCAGCACTTCCCTTCCCAGGAGAGCCCAGAGAGGCCAGGTGCTCTTTGCACAGCTCCTCCATGCAGGCACAGTGCTGGTCACAAGCCTGCCTGGGGAACTCCCTGTCGGGCGCCGAAATGCCATTTCTGTTGATATTTGCAGTGATGTAATAAGCCAAACATATCCCCACTAGAGCGTCACCAACTTTACTGGAGTTACTGTTTCCACAAAGTGTAATTAATCTGTGGTGCTCACTGCCACGAGATATCGGTGGAACAAAGAGCTCTGAAGGCATTTTAATGGATATCAGGTAGTTATCTTGGTAACAAAACAATCCTGGGTATGATTAAGAGGATATTGCATTGTAAGGATTGTAACACCTCCTGGTTCAGAGTCATTAGTGACTTATGAAAAGCATTCCATTACAATTAGAGGTTTTCTTGTACCTCTGAAGCCGAGGATGCCAGCTGCTGCTGGAGACAGGGCACTGAATGAGGCAGTCTGGCTGCTCTGGGAGGACCAGGCTGCTGTCCTGATCAGCCATGCATGCAGCCTGTTGTTTACCCAGCAGCCAAGAGAACAAGAACAACCTTCTCTCTGCTGCCATCACCTTGCTTGAAACCAGGAAGGATTTCCTCTCTGGATCAAAGCAGCACCGTAACAGCTGTTGTGTAGAACAGTCTTGAATTCTGCCAAAAAACCATTCTGGGGTGGTTTTTTTTGGAGCATACATTCATTTTGAAGCAATGTTGGGAGGACTAAGGTTGTTTCATGTGTTTACTCCTTTTGGGTAACAGCTGGTCACCATGGAGGGAACATGAACCTCAAACATGTGCAATCCTGCACATCAGATGGGGCAAGAAAAAATGGTCTTAAGTTGCACCAGGGAAGGTTTAGGTTGAATATTAGGAAAAATTTCTTCACCAAAAGAGTTATCAAGTGCTGAAATGGGCTGCCCAGGGAACTGGTGGAATCACTATCCCCAGAGATATTTAAAAAATGTGTGGATGTGGCACTTGGGGACATGGCTTAGTGGTGGATTCGATAACCTTAAAGATCTTTTTCAGTTGAAATGATTCTATAATATTCTGCTGATGCCCTTGTAATTCATTCCTGATGGAGTGTGGATGTTTATCCAGTGAACATTTCTGCTAGGGTCCCAAAATAATCCATGGTACCGTGATGCGTTACAGGACTAGACAACAGAATAAAGTCAGTGTAGCCCATCCTTAATGGTGGCACATGGATTGGTCCACCTAAAGTTCCAAACAGCCTGGCCTTTGTGATGAGGGGCCTCTGGAGTTCTGCCCATCACCCTGGGAACAGCGGGGCCAGGTGAGCCAGAAGAGAATGGGCCTTTGTGGATGGAGCAAGAGGGTCAAATCTGCAGACTCCAGATACCCAGGCAAGGGCTGTGGGGAGAAACACCTAGCCAGAGCCAGGCCTGCAGGGTTCAAAAGCCAATACCAGCTGCTGAAGAGTTTTTGTCTCCAAAATCAGCTCTTTTTTGAGAGAGAAAATGGGGCTTTCCCCTCATGTCCCATCACAAACAAGGCTTCTCAGTGATAACTTCTACTTCAGAGCATCATTGCTCCAGTTTACTTTAAGCCTCTCTTGGCAGAGGCCCACATGTTTTGAGATGTTTTGCAACACTGCTGAAGTGCTGGAGGTTTAACTGTTTGGGCAGCGTAACAAGTGAGCCAGGGCAGGAAGGCAAAGGAGGAAAATAAAGACTTGTGGATTTCCAAAGCTGGGTTTCTTCCTTCCTGCTTTTGTTTGCCTGCTTGGTGCCCGAAAAGGGCAATGCATATTCCCAGAGTTGTGGGAATTCTGTTTCTTTTCCGGTCCAGTGTTTCCAGTAAGCACTTTGCTATAAATGGGGTTAAGACTAACAAAAGTTTATTGTTAAATCCCTGTGTCTTTGTTTAGCTCCTGTCATGATCATAATTAGCATTTTCCACTTCTGCAAGCCTGTCATCTGCAGAGCTGAAAGTGCTTTAAAATATTTGAAGCATCTAACAGGGGGAGGGAGTATTAATAGCTCCATTTAACAGATGGGCAAACTGACACATAAAAGCAGCAAGTGCCCTGTCCTTGAAGCAGGGCCAGAGCCAGCAAGTAGTCAGCTTCAACTACAAAGTTTTGAAAGTGGGTCAAAAAAATAAAGAGAAAGGCTGCAGATCTGTCCCAGTTTGGAAAATGATGGGAAATGATTCCAGGCACAGTGGTACTTAACCCAGATGGACCAGACAGATGAATTGCTGGATGAGCTACTGCTCATATGGTTAAGTGGCTCATCTCTTGATTCCTGTTCTGCTAACATTTGTCCCTGGGACAAAGGGAAAAACGCAGTCCATGATGTTCCAAAATAGTCAGAAAGCTGAAACAGCTGCTAAAATAAGCAAGTGTCCTGTTGGCCGGGCTCTGCAGGTCAGGGGATTGCAAAGCACCCACAGATGTTGAGGCCACAGAGGAAATGTCTTTGAGCAGGGCTTGGGGACAGTGGGAGGAGGCTCAGCTGTGCACAAACAGCACAGACTCAAGGAGCTGGACACAGACCCAGCAAAGCAACCAGAACTAGATTAAAGTTCCCCTTTCACCTCGGAGAAGCTGATAGGGGAGTTTCACTTCTTTAAAGGGCAGCAGAGCTGCAAACCAATATTCATTTATACTCTGGAGGCAGCTGCTGATCCCTGCAGTGTGGGTCAGGACATGAGTTGCCTCAGTTCTCCCAGCACCTGTGGGAGGGCAGAGAAAAAAGCAAAACCAAAGAGGACTTCTCTTTGCAGCCCAGCTGGACTTTCCATGTCCTTTAACACAAGAGTCCAAGTCTATTAGCACAAACCCTCCTGAGGAGGTGCCACATGAACACACCATCCCACAGCCCCTGTGCTGGTGTCTCCACCAAGCCAGGCTCCATCTGAGTCTGCTGGGCAGAGCCCTGCCAGCCCTCTGCTATCCTGGTCACAGGGAGTGGGAAGAGCAGCTGAGCCTTATGCTTCCCAAAACAAGCACAGAAAATGTTTTCTTACTTTTTTTCCCTTCTTCTTCTTTCCCAGAAGCTGTTGTCCTGCTGTGCATGAAGCGTGTTTGAAGTCATGTCCAGAAGGAAAGTCCTCTAAATCAGGTAGGGACTCACACTATGGCTGATAAAGCTTTTCTTCACAGGGAAATGTTACAAACAGAAATGTGTTTTCTCCTTCTTGTAGCATTGAGTCACTTGACCTCCCTCTGTATTCTGAATTGCTAGATGCTAGAAAGCTGCTAAGAAGAAAAAAAATGCCAACAATTCTGCCATAATGACTTTCCTGCTGTATTATCCACACCTCACAGCCATGTCCTTGTACCAAGCCACGTTCCAGCTCTGCCTCCAAGGCAGCCCCCAGTGCCAGTTGTGCTCCACAGCCTGTCCCTGCCATCGATGGGGATGTGCTGTGCAGGGCCTGCTGAAGGCTGCCCACATGCTCTGCACGGGAATGTTGTTTGCCTGTACAAAACAATGTAAGAGGGTTCTGTTCTGCTTTGTGAAGTCAGTCCAGCAACACCCAGGGAACCCCCAAAGCTTAACCTTCCATGGCTCCTGCATAAATGGCGAGTCCTCTCTGTGGCTCCTGCACTCGGAGCATCCCCTGTGTGCTCAGATCATGTCACTGCTCTCCCTTGTTCCTGCACTGAGCTGCCAGGGCTGTTTAGTGTCAGATCTGCAGTTTGGGATCTCAGGACTCCTTGGTGCACACAGACACCCCTCCTCCTGCAGGTCACTCAGAGCAGTTCATCTCACATCCAGCATCTTCCCTACGGATGCTGGGGACACCCCGTGTCCTTCTGTGCCCCGGCTGCACTTCAGCAGGCCATAAAATACTTGGCAATTGATTTTATTAGGAGCTTTCCTTTTCCTGAGACTAGAGCTGGCAGTGATCACTGAGCATCCCCAGGGTAGCATTACAGTCATGTCTCGAGCTCCTCTTCAGCTCAGGTTTAGATGTCACATCCCTGGGGACTTAGAGAGACTCACCCTGCCTGCAGGAAGGATCAGGAGCTGCTGTCCCCTGACACAGCTACAAGGAAATGTTGCATCTGTCACTGAAATCTTCAGCCAAGGAGGTGTGCAGGCCTGCAGAGCTTTCCCTGCCCAGGTGGGGGTCCCAGCAGGATGGCACAGCCAAAGGGGCTCCTGATTCCTTTGGGTAACAGAAGCCATGGAGCCACCTGGAGCCTCGGCCACCTCTCACTGCCAGCCTGTTCTGAACCCCAACACTTTCCTTTTCTGTTCTATGGCAAACACCAATAGCATCACCCCAGCCAGCAAAGACAGATCTTCCCCATCCCCCTTTCACAGGAAGCACTGCCCCTGCCCCAGGGTGGGGGTCCCAGTGGTGCTGTCTTTGCAGTGGAGCAGACAGACAGGGCAGCCAGCTCCAGGGAGCAGAGCTAAGCCTGGCTTTGCTAATCAGCTTCCTTCTGTGCTGACACTCTTAAGAGGTGCCCTGGTTATTTTTAGGCACCACTGGGAGCTGCCAGGGATCTTGCACCTCAGGAGGCATCGCAGCCTTTCGCTCAGCCCCTTACACTGCTCTGAGTCAGGAGGACTCTTTGGATGCTGGATGCAAATTCCTATGGGATTGTGCAAGTCTCAGTGAGGCAGAGCCAAGGCAGGTGGCTCTCAGCTTCCTGCACCCTGTGCTGAGCAGAGCTTCCCCAAGCAAAGCCTCCTCAAAAGCAGCAGCCAAACCTGCCCAGTTACAGCTCTCACAACTCCTCTTCCAAGCTCAGCTCCCCCTCCCAGCCACGCAGGTGCTGCTTTCCCAGAGCAGCAGGGCTCAGCTCTCAGATGACGAAGAAGAGCTGGACTAAGTAGCTGTGTTTCTTTCTAGGCATAAGAATAAGGACTCATCCTTGCTTACCTGTGTCGTCGTAGAGAGGTCTCCCTCAGCCCAGAAACAGCTACACCATCAAGGGCTGCTGTGACTTCACCTTCGTCTTGTATGTGACAAGGGCAGCCATGCTAGAAAATAGCCCCAGCTGCATCTCCTCAGCACTTGTTTGACTTGTCCTTACCCAGGGAAGCCTCCAGGGTATTGGGGAGCTTGTGCTGGGATCGAGCATCCCCGGGCCAGGAATTCAGATGGGGTTTTAGAAGGTGATGTTCACTTGGAGGTCAGTGCCTCGGTGTGACCAGAAAAGCTGTGGGGCTACTGGGGGGTTTCCAGCCTTTGAGGTGGAGTCCATTGGGACTTTTCTTCATGAACAATCTGGAGGAAGGCTGGGAACCCAAGTCTGAAGGGGATTCCCGTGGCACAGGAATTCACCCTGTGGCCTGGGTGTGGTAGGGTGACTGCATATCACAAGAGGGGACAATACACGGGCCATGCCTGCCCCAGCAGCTGTGGGATTTCTGTGGCTGAAGGGTCACTGCTCTGTGGTGTGTCTGCTTTGCAAGCTCAGGCACTAGCAGATCTTCCACACAGTTGTTCGTGCAAAAATATGTTGACACATAAAGGCAAATATGTAAGAAGTTGTGAGAAAATAAAAGTAGTGGAGAAGGGACTCATAACCTCAGAGTCCTTACAGCTTTGAAAGGGGACAGAAGGTCCTGTGGGTGCTCATGGCTGCTCTGGGTGAACACAAGAGATTTGGCTCTACTCTCTCTGCCGTGCCAAAACCACAGCGCTGTGTCCATCCAGTGTGAGCCTGGCTTGGGGGGGTGAAAAATGGGCAGGGAGAAAGGTGCCAGCCTGCCATGTCCTAGGGCCTGCTGGGGCTGAGCGTGCCTTATTCCTGCTGCCACCCATCCCTCCGAGGGACATGAGTCTTTTGGAGGTGGGGGCAAGGCAGAGTGCCCTGATTCATTAGCACCTTGAAGCTGAGAGATGTGAAAAACAAGCTCGACCTGGGAACAAAACAAAAATACAGCTGCTGTCACGGCAACTGTCTCCAGATGCACAAAGAGACCAATTATTTCCATTAATTAACTTAGGGAGAAGCTGCAGAAGAGGCTTAAGCTGCATCAAGGCTTGGTAGTGAGGGGAGGGAGGAACAGAGGGGCTCCATCAAACTGTGATTGTTCCCGTGCTGGAGGATTTTTGGAGCAGATTCTCAGCACCTGTGCCTTGTGCTCCCTGCTCCAGGCATGGGCATGCAGGCTGGCAGCACTGCATGGCCAGAGCTGAGCACTGGGCGCCCTCTGGTAGAGGGATGGATGGATGGATGGATGGATGGATGGATGGATGGATGGATGGACGGATGGATGGATGGATGGACAGGCACCTCCCTCCCACCATCAGCCCCACATCCTGATGCTAACAGGAAGCCAGTGGGGCTGAGCAATGCCCTCCTGCCTCCCTCAAGCCCCCCCTCTCCCCTGGGGATCACAGCAGAGCACACAAGGGCTCACCTTACCCCGATGCCGAGGGTTGGCTGGGATTTTGAAATCCGGCTGGGCCATTTCTTACATCAGCAGGAAGCCAGGCAGTGGCTGTGAGGATGTGGGACAGCAGGAGGTGACTTGGAACAGTGAGGACTCTGCAGTGGGGAGGGCTGTGGGGATTTGCTGAAGGCCAGGAGGGAGGGGAAGGAGTTTGGGGAGCTTGGCAGAGCTAAATACAAGGTTTGTGAAGTCATAGAGGAGTCAGTCTAAGTCTTATCTTAAACATGGGGCTAAGCAATTAGTTATCAGTTCTACAGGCATTAAATGATCTTTATACTGTAAAACCAGGCCAAATGAAAAGAAGGGATCTATTTGTGGACGCTGAACCTCAGCTGTATCTACTCTCCTCCTAAAGGAATTAAATTTTCCAGCAAGTCCTAGCGGATGCTGGAAGCTCTGCTCCTGCAAAACCACTGCAGTGGCTGGAGCAGCTGTGATGTCTGTCCTGGCTGAATTTATCATATTTAGTGCAAGAGCCAGAGGGTGCAGGAATCCCACAGTTAAAACCTTGCAGAAATGCCAGTGTGCCATACCCAGCTTGATATCTCTTCATCACTGAACTCTGGTGAGGCTTTTCTGTGCTGTCCTCGCCTGGAAAGAAGCTGCTCAGCACATGAGATGGACACACGTGCCTTGGGAGGAGATCAGGCTGCTGCCCTGCTCCTGCCTGTTTTCTCACCAAGCCAGGAAGCTCAGAGCTCAGCAGTTTGGAGCACATCAGCTCTGGCCAGTAAGAGCCACCACCACCACATTGTGGAGAGCACAGAGCCAACGGGAAGGGGGAGCTCTGCAGCTGGTGCAGACCCTGTCATCAGCCTTACACAGCTCACTGCAGCCAGGCTGGGCTCCCAACAGGAGCATCTTCATCCTCAGCTGCATCTTCAGTGCAGTTTCTGGCCATGGATCTGAGCTTTAGTGCATGGGGGTCATGAGACATAACGAGGCCTTTACGGCACAATCACAGGTCTAAAACTGCCCAAATAACACCACTGCAGAACCCTTCTTCTTTGATGTACAGCCCCTCACGCATGTTCCCAGACAAGACCCAGTGGAAAATTTGCTGAAATTCCAGCTGGAGGTTGTCAGACTGCTGGTGGAAACCCCCTGACCTCAAGTGCTGGCTTCAGCCCTACAGGATATTTTTTTCTCCTCACTGGATGTGACTCTCCCAGTGGGAAACCTCACAGCAAACCCACAGGGAGCACAGAAATCCCGGTGCTTCCGTCTCTGTGCTCTACCAGGCCCCCCTCTTTAGTAAACCATCCTACACTGTAAATATTTTAAAAGCCCAGCAGGGCTGTTGAGTATGTTTTGCTGTTGTTATGGATCCGGCCCCAGCAGGAGAGGTCTAATAATAGTCCCTGTACCCTGGAATGAAAGGGCAAGGGGCACTGCACAATGTGGAGAGCTCCAAGGAGACTGCACCACTTCATGCCTTGCTGGTGGGATGTGATGCTTGAGCAGAAAAAGGGGTCACATATCCCTGTTCCCAAGCAGAACATTGGAATTTCACCTCAGAAACAAGGCATGGCTTTGTTGGCTTCAGGGCTTTACAGCTCCAGAAGTTTGGAGAGTGTTAAATCTGCTGTTTAAATCCACCAGGCAGGAGGGAGAGCGTGTGCTGGGCTGGGCTGTGGGATGAGGGACCCATCTCCAACTGAAAGCTGCAGCTGTTGGTCCCAACTGCCACTGGCAATGGACAGCGTGAGGCCAAAGCTGGGCTGCAGCACCTCGAAACGGGACTCTGCCAAGTCTCCTGACTCCAGGAATTGCCTGCAGCAGGCACAGAAGAGGCTGAGGTACAGGACTCCCTGCCTCGGGTGTCCTGGGGACAGCACAGAGGGCAGGGCTGTGCTGCCTGCCTGAAGGGACAAGGGTGTCCGAGCAGGGGCCTAAGCTGCCTCGTGTCTCACAGATCTGTGCAGAGAACGGGGCCTCAGGAGGGGAGGAGAACACTGAGAAAGGTGGAAGGTTAAGGGGCAGAGCAGGAGGCACAAAGCAGGCAGGGGAGGGAAATGGTTCAGTTCAGCCCAGCCTGCTGATACCAGCACCAGCACCCAAAAATAGCCCTTCCTAGCCACAAAACGTTAAACCTAGGCAGGGGACAGATGCAGATCTGTCCCTTGAAACTGGAGTCAGGGCTGGGTGTGACTGTAGCACCCACTGGATCCCAGGATCAGTGCTGGACCCTGGCTGGGGGTGAGCTGCCAGCTGTGCCCAGGTCCCTTCTCTGCCATCCTTACCCTGCTTGCAGTAGCTGTTTGCTGCAGTCCCTGGGATCTGTGCTCTGCAGCAGGCAGGGGGGACACAGGACACAGGAATTAAATGCAGGCTTGTCAGTGGGACAGAATGGAGCTGACCCAAAAGAAATGCCTCCATTTATTCTACCAAAAGGCATAGGAAACATTTAACCCTTTAACTTTTTAGCACCCACCTTGTAAATGGGCAAACCTCCGCCCCAGAACGAGTAGGGCTGGTTTGGCTGCAGCCCCCCGAGCAGAGCCAGCTGCCCTGTCAGCTGCTGGGTGATTTCCCTGGAAAATGCCAGCAAGCCCAGTTGCAATCTGACAGCAAAACCTCTCTGGAAGCCAAGCCCCCACCAGCAAAGCCAAGACTCATTACAGCTCAGATGTTTTAGTACTCACAAGACACCACAGAAAAATAAGTCCAAACCAAAGAGCAGGCTTGGCAGATGCAGGGACAGGAGCAGAGGCAGCTCTGGGGATGTACCTGGTGTCAGTAGCAGCTTCTGAGGGACTTCTTCACTTGTGGCCAGCTGCCCTGGGACAGGCAGCACCGCTTCCCCGTGGCAAAGGGGACACAGCCTCCCTCCAAGCAGCACACTTCTGAGCAATGTGAGAGAGGCAGCACATCCCAGCCTCCCTGCCCCATCCCTGCGGGCTGGCACGCTGTGCTGAGGGCACAGGGACTGCTTGTGTTGCCATCAGCAGCAAGGAGGAAAAGGAAGGCAGGAAAGGACCCTCTGGGGACAAGCCAAATCACCTCTTTGAAGCGCCCTAAAAACCTTTGAACACTGTATGTGTGTGCTGTGGGATTATTCCTGCAGCACCTGGCAAGAGCAGGCCCAAATCCTGTCAGTCCACGGGACAATGAAAAACCAAAGGTGGGGAGCCAGCAGGTGATGCACCTTCCTTTGCACCCCCTGCCACCCCAAAGTGACTCTCCACGGTGACAGTTTCAGGGTGAACTGTGTGGCAAGAGGGAAGGTGGTTCCTTTGCAGCCCCTGAAAGATGTTCAAAGCAGTTACTGAATAAAACCCCACAGAACTGTGGGTTCTGTGCCTGGAAGTATGGAAATGCTGTTGGAAAAATCAAGTTTTTCTATCAAAATTGAGGCAACTGCTCCCATCACCCTCTGAGCCCAACGACTTCCCGGAGGCAGAGGCTGGAATCTCTCTGCCAGCAGGGAGGGACCTGCCTGCAAGGTTTTTGAGAGCCACCCACCTCGAAAATCCCGGAGGAATTGCACACATAGGAAGGCTTTGCTCTTAGTGTGCCTGTGTGCAGCTCTCTGCCTGCAGAGCCCAAGGCAGGAGCCCGCCCAGCCGCGGAAATAAATAAATCACACGCGCCATCTCCCGGCCACCGAACCGCCACCCAGACCTGCACTCCTGGTGCCTCCTGTTCTTAATCAGGGTCCCATCCTTTTCCCGTGTGAGAGGAAACTTAATTACTTGGCACTGCCACTAGCATTGGCAGCTACACCAAGGGACACCGGAAAAATGCTGCATCCGTGGCTCCTGCTCTCCAGTTTGGGGTGTCCATCCTAGAAACCAGATGGTCCAGCAGGACTCTGGAGCATATCAGCTCTGGAATAGCCTCCCTGGTTGGAGATGGAGTTGGGTTTGTCTGGATTGCTCTTAGGGAAACCTCCCAAGTCCGTGTGACATCTCTGGCAGCTGTAGAATGTCAGCAGTGTCTGGGCTCCAGTGACTTGTGAGGACTTGTCTGGGAATGATGGATGCTTGTCCTGTCCTGGGGAAAAGGCTCTCTGCTCGCTGAGCTCATCCAGCCTGCTGCATCCAGAGCAGGTGCCTTATCCTGGGAAGGGCATGCCAGGGATGGAAGGAGGGAAGAGGAGGAAAAAAAAGCTGGGATCTCTTCCTGAGGCAGAAGATGCAGCTTTTCCCAGGTCTTGTTAACAGGAGCTAGATGGATGCCAAGTCTGTAGAGGAGGCAGGTGTTCACAAGAATTGTTAACTTTGGGGAAATAGGATCTCCTGCAAGATCTGGGTGGGCCAAGCCGCACATCCCACCAGTGAGCTGGTGCCAGCATTAGGAGAGAAGTCCCTGGGGCTACCAAAACATGCTGGGTTTCTGTGGGTTTGTGGTTACTGCACCCTGCTCAGCTCAGGAACCTCACCTCTTTTATCCCAGTTATTGCATCTTCACCTGCATCTCCTTTCTACTGCCATAACATCAGTGATTGGAGTGAGGAGTGTGATTCCTGTTCAGGCTGGTGGTCTGCCAACAGATTTCCCTGGCAGGGAAATCAATATCAAGCAGGATCTGTAAAGGAAGCTGAGCAAACTCCACTGTGGGTCATTAATTCCAAGGCACAAAAGCGAGTGAATGTGCATTAAATGTGCATGAATTTGTTTTCACTGCACACGAGCGTTTCTAATCGGGACTCCAAGCACTGACAGCATCAGCGGGGCTGGAGGCACATTTCACAGTGATCAGAATCACAGAATCTCTTGATTCCACACAGAAAAACAACAAAACTAAGTGCCAAACAGAGTACACAGGAGCAGGAACTGAGAGCTCCAGGTTTCCCGTGCAGAGGCAGCGTGTGCTTGCCAGCTCTGTGCCCAGGAGCCAGGATGCCCACAAACACCATCCCCGGGTCCCTGCACTCCGTGTGCTGTGCAAGTGCTGGCAAGGGAAACCAGCGGCCAGAATGAAAACTCAGCAACTTAAGGATTCATCAGCTGAGCTCAGAGCTGGCTCACAGCAGAGCTCGCATGTGACAAGTGGCCGCTCCGGGCCTTTCTTCCTGCTGTGTGCCTGGCACTGGCACAAGTCTGGGGTGAAGGGATCCAAATGTCTCGCAGAAGGGCTGATTTTCACATGGTGAAGTGTTTATCTCCCAGCAATCCAGGCCAGCGCTTCTTCAGTGACATCCAACAGCCAGCGGAGGCCAGTGCTGCTCCAAAGCTCCGTACCTGTAGAATACTCCCTGCTCCCCCAGCTGTCCGATGGGTATCCATCATTTCCCATTACAGATTCAGGTCGGATCACCACCCCATCCCCCAAGCAGTGAGCCAAATTTGGCCAGTGTTCAAAGTGGCATTTTGAGGAGGAAGCAGGGCTTTCTCTGAAATGCTTTTTTCTGTAGGGAAAAGCTGCTGCAAGCAACCTTGTGCGCCTAAAGGAGAAGGCTGGAAACTCAAACGAGAGACAAATGCCGTGCCTGCCTTTGCAGTGGGAAGGCAGAACAAGTTCAGGCAGCTGGGATGGATCCTTCCTGCCTCCCTGCCCTCACCTGGCAGTGTGGGTCACCCAGCACAGTCTCCTTGCACATCACCCCCCACGAGAGAGGTGATACCTGCCATTTCAGTAGCTGCTGTCGGAGAACTGGAGCAGAGTTACAGGGACAATTTTCTGGGGCTGTAACGTTACCCCACAGAGTAACCTAACCTGGAGGGAGCCATGGCTTGAGCTCCATGCCGAGCATGCTGGGCCTCACAGCTGTGTTTTCTCCACAGCGTTTTGCAAGCGAATAGAGATGCAATGGAGGTAGAGTCCAGCACCTACACCGACTTCATTTCCTGCGACCGGGCCGGCCGGAGGAACGCTGTCCATGACATCCAGCGAGAGGCAACCACCATCAGCATGCGCAAGCTGACCGAGGACATGGGTGACCTCGCCGTGGAGGGAGCAGGTGAGCTGCCCCACGCACACACCGGTGAGCCCAGCAGCTCCTGGCACGGGCTGCAAGGGCAGGCACCAAGTGGCAGCACGAGTGACCCGTGCTGTCTCCAGGGAGCAGCACGCTGAGGCTCAGGAGGAACAGTTCCTCACTGCTTCAGCCTGTGCCTTCCTGCCCGTGGATGCTCAGGTAGTGGGAGACTCTCCAGGTCGAGGGGTGCTTTCAGTGAGCAGAATGGTCCCTGGTTCCTGGCACAGGGGCACTGCACGCTCCAGCCCAGGCCCTTTGCTCACTGGTGCTTAAACAAGGCATGCACTGACCAAGACCCTTCCCAGAGCAAGTTACACATCAGGTATACCTTAGGCTTTATAAAAAGCAGGTGTTGGGCAGGTTGCAGTTTGTCTTTTCCTTTTTTGGTTGGTTTTAAAAAAGTCAACCTTTGAATAATTCTGCAATATTTCGAATAACAACAGCAATAGCTTCCACACCAGCAGCCATCTCCAAATCCTCCCCTTCAGCCCGAATGTGGCAGCAGTGTCACCCTGATCAGTATCTGCTGGCCAGCTGGCTGTGGGGAGCCTGAATCCTCTGTCCAAACCTGCCACTCCCATGTCACTAATAAGCAGCACAACACAGACTATCATTGCAGAGGGGAACCTCGGTTTTTCCCTTTGCTGTCTTAATCCTCTAGCCTACAACCTCTGACTGTAAAAACACTTTAAAATACATTACCCCAACTGTACTTCTTTCAGCACAACCATAGCAGAGTGAGTCCATCCACCCATCCATAGTAAGCAAACATTGGAGTTGTTCTAACAGAGAGCAGCTCGAGCAGCTGCCAGGCTGTCAGGCAGACAGTCCTGGAGTGCTTGAAAGTTGGGTGATGAGAGCGCATCCCTGCCCTGAGGCTCCCTCCCAGCATTGCCAGATGTGTTGAGAAGTGTTTGTACTCCAGGATTGTGAAGGGAGAACCCAATACTCTTGATCATAGAATCATAGAAAATGGCTTGGTTTGGAAGGGACCTTAAAGACCATCTGCCATGGGCAGGAACACCTTCCACTAGACCTCCCAGTCCAATCCAAGCTGGCCTTGGACAGTCCCAGCCAAGTATCTGGTCACAGGAGGGGGACAGTAGCTCTTCAGGTGACAATTTGGATGAAGTCAGCTATAGCAATTATGATGGCTTGTGTCCTCAGCAGGGTGTAACTGTGCTTTCTTCCCAATCCTCCCTTCTGCAGAAAGCCAAAGAGATGCCAGTTCTTCTGACAACGACCCTGGAGCAAGACCAAAGGGGCAAGAAAGCAGCCCCTCCCCATGAGAGCAAACAGGGGGTGGGCTGGGCAGGAGGAGGGCCTTGCTGTGAACATTAAACAAGCATTTGTTGAATCTGTGGACAAAAGCCAACCTGGAACAAGCAAGTTGTCTGTCAAATGCCTCTGCTGGAACCGTGCTTTTGTAGAGAGACACAAGGCACTTGCAAGGACTGGCACCTCCAAAAGACTTCTGCCCCATCCCGAAAGATTTAGAGCAACACTGCCGTGGTTGTAGTGATATGAGCCATTCTCAAGATGCCTTAGCTGCAATTTTCTCTTAGGGGAAAAACAGTTTCAGTAATAATAGACACACCAGATTTTCCTGTCCAAGGTACCTTCCTCCTTTGCAGATTTAGGTTATTATTTATTCTGTTTCCTTAGATTAGAAATTTAGATTATTAGTTTTTCTAAGCCTCACCCTCATCTGCATCTTCGACCTGGCCTCTGGATTGTCCACATGGCCCCTCATCAGGGTGGGCAGTGGGGAAAGGACCTGACCTGTCCTGCTGCCCTCATGTCAACACCACTCACCTGTGCTGCTGCTGCTTAGCATCAGGAAAGGACCAAAGCACAGCTCTGTGGGGATGGGCCCCGCCTGGAGACCCAGCAGCACCAGCCACAGGCATCTTTTTCTTCGGGTTTCAACACTTCAAGGTGTTGTTAAGGGGAGGGGAGAAACATTTTGCTGGTTTGACTGTTGACATTCAGGCTTAACTTTGCAAGCTGTTAGCTGAGATGATCTCTGGTAGGACTCACACCCTTCTCTCTTTAAGGAGACATGTTTTGTGTTAAAGATGGTTTGATAAAACTACGTAAGCTGTTGGAATAAATGACACAGCCTTCAAGTACCGAAGGTGGTTTTTTCTGCCTGGGTGTTTCTTCTTCCTTTGTTTTGCCTTTAGCTGTGGGGTGGTTTCATGGGGAGACACGGAGCTGTGCTGAAGAGTCCTCTGACTCTGGGTCTGTGAAAGCCCATGGGTTTGCAGCACCCAGGTGGAGGCAGATACAGTTGGGCACAGATTATAAAAGCCTGTCCCCAGTTTCCCAGGGTGACTGCCCAGACAGCAGCAGAATTGGTGCCAGTGGGAAGAGGTGTTTTCCCTCTGCAGCACAGAGCTACAGGAACGCTGCTGGTGTTCCACTGATCCCAGTGGAGCAGCCTGACTGGGGCTGACAGCCAGCACAGGGACAAGGCAGGGCTGACCTGGGAAACTCTCCACTGGTGACACAAGGGCAAGCATCACCCTGACAGCCCAGGGAAGAACTGAATGTTACAAGTTTGAGATTTATCAGTGAAAACAAAGCCATAAATCAGCAAAGAAGCGGCTGCCAGACAGAGGGAGAATTGTCTGTGAGAAGTGATGGCCATGGGGCAAGCACAGAGATGTTCACAGCTCCAGCCCCCACAGGAAATGAGGATTTGGCAGCCAGGCAGTGGCCGTGGCTGCTGCTTTGGCAGAGGGCTCCCGGAGTGGCTGGGTGCCACTGCAGAGCCATGCCCAGACAGCAGCCAAGAGCCTGCTCCCACTTCCCGTGCCCGGGGGCAAACCAGCAGGTAGTTCCTGGACCTGGCTGACAGCACAGTTGTGTCTTTAAGCCCCATTTCCAGCTCTGCTCCCCACAGAACAGTACTTTTTGCTCATGCTGACACACACGCAGAACTGAAAGGCAGCGGAAGGACTGAGCACCACACGAGACCTCCAGCAGTCAAATGTGGGCTAATCTTAGCTCTCCCTGGTCAGAAAATATCTGTTTCAGAATTATATTTAGGCAGAGGAGAGGGGACCTGTTGGCCAGCTACTCTCAGGGGACGGGTGAGAGGCATCGGGTTCCCCCTGCAAGTGACAGCCAGCTCAGCCACTGTCACTGACTGTGCTGCCAGACCAAGGGCACTGCCTTAATCCAGCCACATCCTGATCTGCAGAGCTGCTGAGCACAGGGATGCTCCAAGCCCTCCTTTTCAGCTGAACATGGGCATGCCAGACCTGTCAAAGTCTAACCAAGCAATAAATGACCCAAAAACCTTTGGGCAAACACTCCTCTGTCTGCACTGACTGTGCAGCCCAGACCGCCCCTCTTCTGCCTCTGAGCATCAACCAACTGTGCAAAGCCCAGGAGACAGGCAAAGAAAAGAGACCACTTTTGATACACACCTGGAAAAGTGTGAGTACACACTGATGGCACTGCTGCTTCCAGCAGAGGCACACACCCCTTTGATCACTGAGGGGAAAAGGACAGAGGAGCTTGGAACAACCTGTGGCCATAAATCCAGCTCAGCTCCCTGGCACGGGAGTCCCTGGCCAGAGTGCTCCAACCTGGCACCAGGAGAAGGCAGGAATCAAGCCACCAAAGCCCCATCACACCTACCAGTGAAGCCCTGTGGTCTAGCAAGGGTTGAGGACCACAGGCCACAGTCCCTAACAGTCACCCCTGAACAGAAAGGCACAAGGGTTTCTCATTTAATATAAATTTGTTATTTTATTAAACAGGATTAACAATCAACTGTCCAGAATCCAAACAAGCAACTCTTCTTCAGAAAAAAAAAAATTTGGAGAAGAATGACCCAAAAAGGGCCTGTTTCTTACCTCAATCATGCCCCTAAAAGTGATACTTTATCTTTTGCTTTATAAAAGTAAGAAAATCACTCTCTCATCTTCATTTATCTATCTATGTGTATATATGCACCACATACTTCAGAGATGAGTATTTTTCTCTGAAGACCAGTATGGAAGCCCAGAAAGAATGGAAATACTCCCAGCACACCATCACTGCTGGCTGAGGCTGGACCAGTCCAGGGTCTGTCCATGGCAATGGTGACCATGGCCCCTTGTCAAAGGCAACTTTTTGGTACAGTATCTTTGGAGTAAGCATCTTGGCAGACCCCTGGGATGCTAAAGCACACCACACACTCAGGTAAGAAAATGATGGTCTCTTCTCTGGATGCACAACTCTATTGCTTGTTGAGTAAAACCACTATAATGCACCAAAATCACTGGGGAATTTTTGGTGAGTTTCTCTGTATAAATTCTCCACCAAACTGAAGCTCTGACTTCTAGCCAGTGTCGTAATTGAGTGAGAGAAGCAATCAGATGGGACACGAGTCAATGTGTGACACTGGCTCCAAGCTAATTTACTGATTCAGCCTTGAGAGTGCCTAATGATTGTGTCAAATCAGAAAGAGGGCAGAATTTTAAACCAGGCAATCAATCACGTTTTTTCTGAGTCCTAAACAAAGGTAAGAGGAAGATCAAACTGCAGTTCACAGGAGTTCTCCAAGATCAGTACAAAACTGGGAAAAATCCCAGAAGGCAGATTTTGGCCCAAAGTGATAAGATTATGTTCCAGCTTCCTCTGCGTGTGTGAGCATGGTCATGGCCAGCTGTGACACTGGGAGGCCTGATACATGGGAGTTCTTGTCTAAGAAAGGATGCCAAAAAATTAGTATTTTGTTTTAAATGTCCTTTGGACCTGTGCACAGGGAGGGGCACCAGCCTGCAGCTTGCTCTTGTTCCAGTCTTGTTAGTACAAGACTAACCCTGGGTAAATATAGCTGTGACCAAACCCTCCTACCCACAGGACAAGAACAAAGCCTCTGTGTCTGTAAGGGCTGCTTGCTCCCTGCCAGCACCAGCACATCTCTTCCCTGGAAAGGTGAAGATTAACCCAGGCCACAGAGTTAAAAGTGGTTATTTCAGCACTGCAGGCAAGGGCCAGGCAGGTCAGTGGGACAGGACAGGCAAAACAGGAAAAGAGGGGGGAAAGCACAGGAGAGGTTCTTCTGTTTGCATTTGCAGTACAGAAACACCAGCAGATGGAGAAGGGAGTCAGGCCAGCAGGCAGATCCAGTCTGCTTGCACAACAGCAGGGCAGGAAGCTGGATATCCATTGAGGAGAGAGTTTGGGGGGTACAGGGTATGTATGTGATAGTGTGATTCTGATGAAGGGTTGTAAGGGTTAACACAGGGCTGCCAGGAACAGAGACCGGCTCTGGGCACCTCCTCCCAGTGCTCCCAGTGGCAGAGGAGAGTCAGGCACTGGTGAAGAAGGGCCCTGCTCCACGCTGGCTCCAGGGACGGCTCACGACGCACTGGGGACCATGCCATAGGCTTCGTACAGCTTGTTGAGCAGCTCCTGCTTCTCCTGCTCAGGCAAGAAGCTGGACTGGGCTGCGTTGATGTTCTGAGGAGGCACAGGGGGAACACAGAGACATTAAGACACATCACACATGAACACACAGTTGTGCATATCCCAGCACCTGGCTCTGAGCAGCAACAGGTGAGGGAGAGTGTAAAGTTGCTGCTCTCAGATTCATTTCCCTGGCCTTGTTTGATGACAACTGCTCTGGCCCATCACTAGCAGCAGTCCCAGGAGAAATGAGACCACCATTTAAGTACTCAGGAATATTTGGGATATGCACTTTGAGCCTGGTCCTGCTTTCCTGCCTACAAGGCCAGAGCAGAATTTTCTGGTTTCCATGAAAAAACTCTTCAGCTTATAAATTAAAACCAGCATATTGTTCTGGGCTGCAGCAGGACACCAGCAGAGCACCCAGCCAAGGCTGACTTACAACTCTCTTGAACTCCTCTTCAGTGAATCCCATGTGTTCCTTCACAATGCCATAATCCTTGTCAATGGTGGAGTTAAAGATGAGGGGATCATCCGTGTTTAGAGAATAGTTGGCACGATCCTTCTTAAATCTGTAAGGAAATCAGGCAGAACTGGTGGGAAAAACACTGGGTGTGACACTGCAGTTCTCAGGGTGAAATGCAGCAAAAGCAAAGACCTCGGGGCTGTCCCTGCAGGAGACAAGCACAGGGCTCAGCCTGTCCCCCCACAGCTCTGCACTGACCTGCAGTAGTGAGTGGTGCAGCTCAGAGCAGGGCAGGAGGGACAGGACAGCCTCCCCAAGGGACCCTCACACCCCTCCAGCTGCACCAGGCCCCCCCTCCCCATGCCAAAGGACACAGATTATGTCCTACACAATCAGCTGTGCCTTAACTTTGTAAAGCAATAAAGCAGCTGTAACCAACCCAAGCCCTGGTTATTTGAAATTTCACATAATTGAGAAGCCTTACTGTATTACGGGGTGTTTGCTGAAGTCCGGAGAACATGCTCCAGTGAGATAACTGGACCAAGGGCAGACCTGTTTGGGGGAGTTAAGCATGAAAACCAGAATCAAGCACGTGGATCTGAACCCCAGCTGTGGACACAGATAGCTCAGCACACTGGCAAAACCAGATTAGAGCTCTGCTCACAGCTGCCCCTCCGATGGACCAGTGCGTGCCCCACGGGACACAGGTGCAAGCAGCCCACAGCCCACATGGCAGTGGCAGGGACCAGTGGGGTTTCCAGTCAGTCACCAGCCCTGTGTCAATCACAGTTACAAAACCACCTGCTTCAAGTGCATACTCCTTCTGTTGGTTGGATATGCCCATTCTGGGGAAAAGCAAAGTAAATCCACACACGCACTGTGACTCCCAGGCATTTCCACCCTCTAACCAGACTTGCTCTGGTACAGCAGCCTGATTTGTGGAAGGACAAGCCTTCAGGCTTGAGATGTATAAATTAGTGAATAAGCCCTCCAGAATTTATCCTTGGCCACACAAGGATCCATTCTTTCTGCTGTGTGCTTCCCACAAGCTGCTGTGTGCACCAGGGCTCCCTGCAGCACAGCCCAGCAAACAGCCAGGTTTGTCCCCAGCATTTTTCCTGTGGAGCTTTGGGCATCTGGGCACAACACAGCATCACTGTACATGTGGTCAGCACCTGGGTGTCAGCTCCTATCCCTAGCTGCAGCACAGCCCAGGTGAGGGCTGATTTTCCACTCAGACAGCAGCTACCTGGTTGTCATGCTCCCACCACACATCCTTACCTCAAAATGCATCTTTATTTTCAGCAGCTCCTTGTAGAGCTCAGGGTCCTCCAGGACATGGTATCCGTGGCCAACGCGCTCGGCCTTCAGGACATAAACTGCCTAGAGAGCAGAGAGAACCACTCAGAGCCTCCCAGCACAGCTCAGCCCCTGCCTGCCCCAAGACCCCCATCCCACTGCAGGTACAGCCTGCACCACTGAGCTGGCTCCTGGGATGTCCTTCTCCAGCTATCAGGTCAGACCTGTCCACGTCCCCAGTGTCCCTTTGCTGTGGATAAGGATATGGATAAGGATATGGATGTGGATATGGAGAGGATGTGGACGCCTCTCTCCCTGGTGCAGGGCACATCCCACCCCTATCCCTCTCTGTCCCAAGTCAGGAACTCCTTGTACCTCCTTGACCATGGCAGCAGGGCCAGCCTCCCCAGCGTGGACAGTGCGATGAATCCCACACCTCTCAGCTTCCTGCAAAGCAAGGGAGAGACAACGTGTTCCTGTCCCATCACCTGCAGCAAGGTCAGCAAGCTCTGGGGCTGGCACTGCTCTCGGGGGCACAGCAAGGCTCCTGTGCCAAGAGCCCACAGATCACGAGCCTTGCACTCCAAGGGCTGCAAGAGCTCAGTACTGTCACACAGAGAGACACGTAAAAATCCCAGTTATCTTCCACTGGAGCCCAGCCAGGGTCTTCACAGGTTTTTAATACTGGGTGAGTTCACTGCTCCCTCCTCTCCAGACAGCAGCAAGCTCTGAGCTCCTCTTCCTCCACCCACCTGCCTTTCTGCATGAACCTTGCAGCAGTTCCACTCTTTGGAACTTCTACATTTTTGGCCAGCTGCAGCCATGTGGGAGAGTGTAGAAGCACCCCAGGGCAGAGATGAAGAAATGCTCTGACACTGTGCACCTCCCTCCTGTAAGGGGCTGGGGGTGGAGGCAGCCCAGCCATAAGGACCCTGTGACTGCAGCTCCATGACCATCCTGAAAATTCCTTTGCCAGGGACCACAGGCCACCCGGGCTTTGGGAAGCCATGGAGCCTGGAGGGAAGCCTGGAGGGAAGCCTTGCTGGAGAAGGACCACCCAGCTGGCAGCAGCAGGCAGGCTGCAAGCCCCATCTTGCAGCAGACATTCCTCACAGACAGTCCTTCAGGGCTTTGCACTCAGGAGTTGTTTTCAGTTAATACAGATGGGAGGAGGGTTTGCTTCAGCATCTCAGAGCCTGAGCAACCCCCTGGCACAGAGACAAGATGAACCCTTCAGACAGAGGAGGCTGGACCTGGTACTGCTGGCCTACCAGGGCAGGATGAGACTGCCTTCCCATCAGTTAAAAAGCCCCTGTGCCCATGTCCTGGTTTATAATCACCCTGTTCAGCCAGCACAGCAGGGCAGGCCAGCCTTGTATCAGCTCCCACTGATGGGGTAAAGACCCCAAGGCAGCCCCCATGTGGTTTCAGACCTGAGCACTGCTTGCAAACCACCACCCTTTTTGCCAATGATGGTGCACAACCTCCTGCCCCACTGATGGAGGGGAATAACCCCAAATTTCCACCAGCAAAGAGGAGCAAGGCTTTCCCTTCCCTTCGAGCCAGTGCAAAGGCTGAGGTTTAGTGAGAGCCTGGGATCAGGCTCCTGAAGCCATTCCAGTGTTTGCAATTGAGATGATCAGATAAAAGCCCTGCAAATGTGCAGCTTCTCTGATTCTCGGGTGATTTCTGCCAGACTGGAAAGGCCAGTCTCTTCCACCCTTGGCTGTGGTCTCACCAAGCCCCAGGAGCCAACAGCAGTGGGGTGGTGGGGGCTGATTTGGGCTCCATGTCACTCATGTCACACTCAGTGCTGCAGGACAGCGTGCCAAGCCCCAGCTCTAAGGCTATGTTTTAGCAATGATGCCTGCCATTAATCATTTAGGAAATATAAACAAATACTTTTGCTATTCAACTGAATGTTTTTAATAGCTGCAATGAATTTTTTAAGCTGTCCCAGCTGTTTGCAGTTTGAAAAGCAAAGTCCCTTCACACATGCCCCCTCAATATATATTTTTCTTGTAATTTCTTTTAAAAAACTTATTCCACAAACCTCATAAGCCTTCTTATGTTCAGAGTAATTCTCCACCTTCAGGGTCTCATCTCCAGCCAAGTCAACAGCCACCACAGAGTCATTTCTATACTTCTTGCAGAGCTCCACCACCTCTGGAGACCAGCCTGGAAGAGGCAGCACCAGGATTCAAGAGGAAGCATTCACAAGGGTCACATCTTCAGCATTTTTCTAAACAAATCCTGGTCCTATAACTAGTGGGCTAGAGCTATTTTCTTTAGTCTTTCCTAAAACCTGATGCTCAAAAAGAAAGCTAGCAAACTCCTAGAAAGGTCTGTCATCTTCAGGCAAACAAAAGCTGTCAGCTGATCAGTCTGTTGTCAAAGAAAGGGAGATCAAGTGCATTCAGCAGCTATAAAACTGCTCTCATCATGTTCTTCTGCTCACTTCAATCAGGGGAAAAAATTAATTAAAAAACCTTCCAAGCAGTGGTGACTGCTGCAGTTGGCTCGGGGTAAGATGAACTGCACTGCCCTGGGGCTGTAACATGATGTGTTGGAGAAATCCCTCAGCTCCTGAGCTTTCACCCCTTACCAGGCTGGGCAGGGTGAGGGTGAAGGCAAGAACTGTCCCATCGGGTGTGTTGTGGCACCGAGGACATTGGGCTGGCAGGGATCTCGGGGAGGGGGGGTCTCTGTACTGCAGCCATCCCTGCCCTGCTCCAGGGCAGGTTTGACTCCCCAGAGGATTCTACTCCTGCTGGGAAGGAGATGAAGTTTTATCTCTTTGCCATCAGTAAGAAAGAGAGTAACAAGTGGCCAACAACTGCTCCACAGCTGTCCCTGATCAGGATAGATAACCTCTGAGAAAGGAACTGCATCTACCATCTCCCACAGCACTTAACCTCAGCATAAAGGCCAGAAACAGAGAGAAACAGTAGAGTTAATAATTAACAGGCACCTGCTGCATACAGACAATCCAAATCATACAAACACATCAGGATGATGTGTGCAACTTGATCATATTTTTTTTTCCCACCGTTTTCCAACTCACTGGGTTAGAGCCATTCTTTTATTAACGAGTTTAATATGAGTTCTGCCTTTCTCTCAACAGTTCATTAATTACAGGGTGGCTTCTCACTGTGCAGCACATGCTGAATGTACTGCTAAAGACTCTTTATCAAGCACATCACTGGCTCTGAGTGTCAGCTGGTGCCCTGGGGCACAGGTATGAGAATGCCACCTCTGCTGTTTGCACAAACAATCCCTCCTGCAGTGAAGTGCAGGCTGTACACTGCCCTTGGATGCTCCTGCCACCTCCTGCCTTTACCACTGGTGCACTGGCAGGGACTGTAACTGCAGATCAGTTAGACTGTGCCTTACAGCTCTCCAGTTTCTACAAAGAAAAGCATTTTCTTCCTAGAAACTAGAAATGTAAGGGACAAGTTTTCAAAGTATTATTTGGTGTTGATTGTGTAGGCAGGAAAAAAAACCCCACTCTCAAATTCATATTCCTTTACACAAATTAATCATGTACTCACTAGGAAAAATCCTTCCATTATCTACCCTACTAACCCTACATAAAACTGGTGTGAGATATGAAGATACTCAGAATAAAATCTTCACATAAAAAAGCAATTGTCTCACAGCCTCTCTCTGGCTGCATCCTTCCCTAGAGGGGAAGCCAGATCAGCAGCCCATTGACATGCTGGAAGTTGGGTTTTCTTCCTATTCTGGGTCACAGCACCCGTTACCAACAAAGTTTTTCATCAGAGCTGCTGATTTTATTTAAAAAACCCATATTATATACATGCCTAAAGTATATTTGACTCATGTTTTCAGCTTAAGCCAGCAGGGACTGGCTGCTGCCAGTGGATTCTCTGGCTGCCCCTGAGCCAGGCTAAGGAAGGAGCATCCTGCTGTAGGACCATGAGCAGGGAGGTGTGAGATACCAGGTGACCAGATGACCACGCCTGGTCCTCCTTCCCTGACCATTGGCTCTCAGACCTCCAGTCAGTCATGGCAGATGAAACTGCTCACTGTGCCAATGAGTTTTACTGGCCCAAGGTGAGCTCTGGCCTTTGGGTGGGGAACAGAGATCACAGCTCCCCCAGGAGAGGACAGAAGAGCCCCTTTTGTCCCTCTGTCTGGTTGTACCCACAGATCCCCACTCTCACATCCAGCAGAGTTTTTCCCTACAGTGAAAGGGGCAGAGGACCCCCACTGAGACAAGAACCTCCTCAGCACTGCCAGGTCCTGCATCAGACCCAGGAGTGGGGCTTTCCCCAGGTTCCTGCAGGGCCCCAGACCCAGGGGACGTCCCCCCCGCCCCGCGTCAGGGAAGGGGAGCAGAGCAGCAGGGCAGCTGCAATACATTACTTGGCATATGGCGCATGCAGCATAGAATAGACCTGGCTTTGATGTGGAAATCCCTCTCTCCATCCTGCAGTCCCTGATTTACGAGCTGAACGACTTCATCTGGAGTGAGGTCCCCCCTGCAGGGAAGAAAAGCTGTCAGCAAGAGGCCAGGTGTGCCAGGGAGGCAGGCAGGAGCTGCAGGTCCAGCCCAGCATCCCCATGGAAGGACAGGCTGCCCCAGGTTCCACTCACCTTAGTATCCAGAGATGCCCAGTGAGACCACCCAGAGCCTCAGGGCACCTTTCACACCCCTGCCATGGCCACATTTAAGAGACAGCAGGCACTGAAGCAGGCACAGGTGATACTAAGATCTAGAAAGGCCATGGGGAACTGGGTGCCCACCCTGCCTGAGCAGAGGAACCTGTTCTTTGCCAGAGCATCTCATGAGGGCACACAGCTCTCTGCAGCCAGGAAGGGGAAAACCCAGGGCTCAGCACCCACCACAGCACACTTTGGAGGGACCCCAGAGCCCAGCACTGATTTAATGAGAGGCACATATCACAGAGGGGATGACATGAAAGGAAGGGATCAGATCACCGACCCCCTCTGACACCACCCACCATCCCTGCCAGCTCAAATTCCCCTTTTGTGCTCAGGCAGCCCACATCTCTCAGTGGGAATGGCTTCAGACAGAAGGTTGAGCACAACTGCTCTGCACATGCAGAACGTGGTGCCCAGAGCAAAGAATGTTAAAATACTGCAGCACACAGAGATGTTGAAGATGAAAAACCCTCTCAGTGGGAGAGACAGGTGCTGGCTCTCCCTGCAGCAAAGCCACTTCCCTGGCCTCTTCCATGTGCCTTCTCCATGCCCACCCAGCCACCCACCAGCCCCCAGCACGGCAGGATCACTCACTCAGCTTGTCCCCAGGGGATGGGATCCACACCAGAGTTGGCCAGGAGGTGGGGGCTGTACCGGACCTCCACGTAGGCGATGCCTTCCTTTGCTTTCGTCTCCACAAACTCGTAGGCAATTCTCCTCACCGCCTCACGGTCACCCCTGCAGGGATGGCAGTGGGACCTGTCACCCTCAGGACCCACAGGACACCTCCAAGGCTGAGCCAAGGGATCCTGCCAAGGGCTGAGGGGGAAGAAGCAAAAAGCAAGGTACTTACGCGATGGCGGGCATGTAGTAATTAAATTTCTCTAGAAACTGGGGAAGTGTCAGTGGTGTGTCATAGCTGACATACTTCAGGAGCTCCTCAACAGTATTCCCGGGGAGAGGGATGCCTCTTTTCCTGGAAACGAAGCCACATGTTACTGACAGGGAAGGTTATCACATTTTTAATCGGTCCATTTCATACACCAACTGCCTCCAAAGCTGGCGGCATCAACCACCATTTCTTCACAGGAAAGACACGCACACGCTGTCCTTCCAAAATCTCCTCATGGATGGAGCCCTGAGTCTCAGCGGGGAGGAAGGCAATCCAAAGCACAGGCAAAGCACAAACAAACCAAAATACAAGCCCAGGCTGACCCGGCAGGAACACAGCCAGGGCACATTTTAAGGAGTTCATCTAAAGAGGCTCTGGATTATTTCTTGGCACCTCCTCGACCTAGCAGCAGAATTGCCAAAATTCTTTAGAAAAGTTAATTTCCACTTAAGCAGGCTCAAAGGATTGAAATATCAAGGAGATGCTCCATGGCCTGGGGTCACACAGGACACAGAAATCTCGTGGCTCATGGGTTTGGTGCCAGCAGCTCCTGCGAGCGAGCTGGTTCCTGAGCCCAGCATCCTGGTGGCATCTCCTGTGACAGGAACAGCTCCCACACAGGAACAAATGGCAACAACTGCTCTCACCAAAGGGACAGGCATGCTAATGCCCACATAAATGCTTCCAAGAGGGGGAGAGCAGCTGGCACACCGGGTGGGTGATGGTGTTCCCGGTGTGGCGACAGCCGGGATCGAGGGGGCTGCCAGCCAAGGCTGCTGCAGCTTCCTGGGCAGGCTTTGCCACCCCCCCACCCTCTGGTACCCTGCACAAGCCAAAACAAATTTGGAATAATAACTAGACATTTGTTTTTAATCCTCTTTCCTGCCACAGTGAATTACATCTGACTGATGGAAGAACTCTGCTAATGGAGACAAAACACCACAGACAGTTCAGTGCTGCGATGCCAGCAACCATCCCAACGAGCCATGCAGCGACAGACACGATCCAAAGGACCCCACTCCTGGGCTTGGTAAACACTGCTCCTTCCCCACTCAGCCAGGAAGGAAACCAGCCCCACGCTCAGCCCTCACATGCAATCTGCACAGATTAAGTTGCTGGCACTCAGCAGGGAACACTCATGGCTGCCAAGGCATCGGTTTTCCTCCCTGTCTTGCCCTTTCCATGGCACTGACACATCAGTCTCTGCTCCAGGAACCGACTTGCAGCTTCCTTCACCTGCCCCAGGAAAGTTTTCTGCAGCAAAGCCATTTCCCTGGCCTCTTCCATGTGCTTCCTGAAGAAGTGCCTTCACACAGGCATCAGCAGCAGTGCTTTGGGATGATCCACACCGGAGTCACGCCTCTGGATGAGGAGGTCTGGTGGATCACACCAGGGTGGCTTTTGGAGCTGCTGCTGCCCCATCCAACCCTCCTTGTAGCTGGGATTCTTCTTGAAGCACAGTGGCCAGCAGAGGGGAACATGTTTGTCTTCACTGCCACCTCAGTGTCCTGCCCAGAGTCCCCTGCAGCCATGGGCAGCAGCGTGCACACCATCCCACCACGGAAAGGGAACCTCTCCTGGGGACACCCTGGGGACAGCTCTGAGCCCTTTGGCTGGGCAGGGCAGATGCAAAGACTGACCCAGACCTGAGGAGACAAAGTTTCTAAGAACAGCTGAGTTCAGCAGTGCACTGCCCAAGGGGGCTTGTGCATCCCAGCAGCTTGGGGTTATGTGTACATGGTCAGACACCACCTGGCAAATTTATTTATTAATTTTCTTTAAAAACAGACCACAAGCAGCTTTCTGTGCCCAGGATGAGGTTATTAAGGCAGTCAGTCCCCTACAGCCTTCTGCACTGCCCCACTGCCTTTTTTGTGTGTGAGTGCAAGTTTTAGAGCCCATGAATAGCACAGCCTTGCTCCACCCGAGGGCTGGCAGCTCAGGGGGATACCAGGGATGTTTAAAAATAAGAGGGAACTCAGCACACACTCAGGCAATGAAGGTTTCTGCCCTAAGCAAGGATCCTGGCACAGGATACCCTGACAGCCAATGCCTCCTGGGTTTCAGAGCTCCTATGACTCTCCTGGGGGACTACACTGGCATTTTCTGTTTGCAGGCAGAGGGACCCAGCAGAGCTCCAGGGAGTCAGCACCAACTCTTGTGTTCATTTGGACCTGTATTCCAGCCCTGCAGCCCACCAGCAGGAACCCTGGCTCAGTTCACTGTGCCAGCATCCACCAAAAAATGGGGTGGACAGCCCTGACCCACTCTCCTCCCTGACTATGCAGCAAAAAGCTTGGCCAGACCCTGCAGAAAAAGCTACTCCAGAAAGAATATTTCCCCCTAGGACTGCACTGTCTTGGAACCTGCTGGGCTCACAGAATGCCAGAACCACTTCCTATCCTCCACAGAACTGATTTCCTCCCCAAAATACCAGAGCTGTGCCTAAGAGCTGTTTCCCAAAATCCTTACCCTTGCCACCTTCTTGATCTGAGGGTATCAGTGACAGCTGGAAGAAATATTGTTTATTTTGCTTACAAACGTGGAGCCAGGCCCTTGCACAGGTTAATTATTGACCCCATGCTTCCCACACAATTTACACTGAAGGAAGATGCACGTGGGCTCTGTCAAGGAAACAACCTCTCTCTAAGTCACTGCCAAGTGCTTCCCTGGGTCACCCCCACACAAGCGTGACTCCTTGACTGCTGACATCAGGCAGACAGCCTGGGATTCAAATCCACACAGCAGCAGGGCAGGCAAGGGCACCCAGGCTGGTTTTTCCTCCCAAACCGTGGCACAGCAGCACCACCAAGACAATGCTCACAGCCTGCTGTCATCCCACTTGCTTTTGTGATTCAGAATGTGGTAAAAGAAATGAGAATACAGCACTCTGCTGAGTCCTGGGGATGCTTCAAAGACAGGCAGCTCTTTATGAGACACCTTCTGGACTTTTCTTGTGGTGGCTCCGCTCAGCTTGCCCAGCTCACATACCCACGACCACCTCAGTCACATTCCTGCTACCTGTGAAGCCCCACTGTATTTTGGGGTGTGCTCAGTGTCCTCACACTGTGCACTCAGGTGTGGGCAGAGACAGAACCAGCACCAGCCAGGTCTGCTGCCTGCAGGAGCTCATCTGCCACAGATCTGGAGAAGCAGAAGGGATGATGCCTTTGAACTGCAGCTCCCAGAGCTTCCTTCTCCCCACAACTCACTTGCCAAAGTACAAGATGGTCTCTGGTCTAATGGCTCCATCCAGGTGGACGTGAAGCTCGACCTGCAATAAGAGAAATGGCTCAGGTACTCGTAGAGCTGCAACAAGAGTTCAGAGAGAAGTAGCTGGTGCTTACATGGATATAAATGCAGCCAATACAGGGACAAAGTCATGACAAGGAAGCACATAAACATTTTTTTAAATATAATAATGATACAGTTTATTTTTCAATATCTAAGTATTGTCTAAATATTTTGTTATGGCTGCTGCAGCTCACACAGTTAATGAATCTTTAGAAATCTATTCTGTTTCCAGTAGTTTTCAGGAACTGTCCTATCCTTATTTAGAGCTCGGGAAGAGTGAAAAAAGCAAACCCCAAACACTGTCACTTTCCAGCTTGCTTCCTCCTTGAAATTACAGGCAGCCAAACACCAATTAATTTGCTAAGAGTCATTACACAAAAACTTTGACTTCACTTCCAAGAATCAGCTCCTGATGGGTTGTTAATTACTTGGTATTATCAGGGCTTACAGGCTCTCTAATCCTACACAAGGGGTCAGTCCCATGGCACAAAGGTGCTGTAAAAAACAATAATAACTAGCTGCCCCATAGAGCTAGCAAGGTTTCAAAATAAAACACTTAAATTTTTACTCATTAGAAAAGGGACAGTAGTTCAGGTCTTTTCACTCAGAAGCCCAGTTTCCCCATTATTGCTGAAACACTGGATTTTGGAGAAAAAGACCCAGAAAAGCAAAAGCAAGCTTTTTCCATAAGCCAGCTGGGACTTTTGGAGGAACATGACAAATGTAATTTGGAAGTCGAACTGGGAAGGAAAATATTAGCTGTAAAATGTTTCAGCTAGATACTCATCTTTCCAGAACTGTTTTCTTTTAAGTAACAGAATAGCCTACAAAATACATATTTAATTTTACTGTATTTTTTCATGAAACTGTAGATTAGAAACTTGATACACGAGGTTCTTTTTAGTTACAACATCACGGACATTCTCCTGCACAGAAGATAGCTGCAGGGTGCCAAGGGTAAGAATGGAGCAGGATTCAGAAAAGGACTGGTATTTGCATGGATAACTGAACTACCCGGGGTTACTAATTAAAACCCACAAAGCCTCTGGCGTCAGGGTATGTATCAAACAATAACTACGAGGAGCTGGGAGAAAACTGAGTAAGCGGTGCCTGCAAGTGTCCAGGAGCAGGTGAGGTGAGCTCCTGGCACAGGGCTGGCAGTGCCCATCTCTGGGGCGGGCACTGATGCCCCCGAGCTCACTCCCATCCCCACACCTGCCCTGCAGGCAGAGGCACCTCACTCGCTGCCAGGGCTGTCACTGGCCACTTCTGCTGCAGAAGGCAGGGCAGGGACAGTGCTGGGGTCCAGGCCATCTCCACACCACGGCCCTGAAGCTGCCACGGAAGCCCTGGTGGGATGCCAAATGCGGGTGGGCAGGCTCAGGAGAGATCAGACTGCTGGCCCAGGGGTCATGAATATGCCCACAGACAGCACTGCTAGCAGATGGGAAAAAGATACCCCTGCCACTTCTCTTACCCTTAAGATATGATCTGAATCTACAGAGAGGAGGATTTAAAAAGGCAAAACCTGATCTTTCCCCCTCCTTGAGTTACACAATCCTGCTTATGAGGTCTAAATGTCCTGCAAAGCAGCAGATAAAATAACATGATACAGACAGGGTCTGCACTGCCAGATGTGGACGCCTGGCACGTTTTCCACTCTTGAGCTCCAAGTCCTATTTCAAAACCATGCAAGATCTACTCCTTGAGGTATTCAATAGCCCTCATGACTTTCTGATGGGAGTTACAGGCTGGAAATTTGCTCACACTGGATTTAAAAACAAAGCAACCTGAACCTATGGGGGTCTTGTACCTCAAACACTTTTCAAGTGTTTCCTGCAAGAACATCTCAATGTGACATTTCCATCAGTGAGAAAACAGATTTCGTGGCATCCTCATCTATGTAAGTCACCTCCTTCTGCCACTTCTGCAGAAGAGATGCTTTTAAAGCAGCAAAGCACCTCTCCAATATCAGCAACAGGCTCTTTCTCACCTGCCAGCTTTTTTGGGGGGTCTGGAGACACCTAAACCAAGTGCTAAGAAACCCTGGTGCAATGCCGTTCAACTCAAAAGTTTTGGGTTTCCTCAAGCTTCAGAGCACCGTTTTCTGCAGCTTCGATCTCTGCTATTTGGATGGCCAAAGGACATTCAGGAGAAGATGGAAAGGTGTGCCTACAGGGCTCCAGATAAGGATGCAGGCGGCAGAGGCACCACCCAGCAGCATCTGCCCCAGGGGAACTCTTGCTCGCAAACCCTGAGGGCTCCCAGGTCCGTGGGAGGCTGCTCACTGCAGATTACATTTCAGCTCTCTTCCTGCGTGTTTGTTTCGGGTAAACAAAGCACAAGTCTTTTCCAGATACAAATGGGTGACACGACCTTGCCTTAAGCCAAGGAAAGTAGCCAGATAAGGATGAAAGAGTTTTCTCCTGACCGTGGCTCCAGGGGATGGTGCCTGAGCAAGCAGGAATTAGGTGAATGCAGGAGCTCAGAGCTTCTTCCAGAGCTCTCTGCTCCTTAGTACACAGCTCCGTGTGGTCTTCCACCCCAAACCCTCCAATTTATCCGGGGAGAAAGCATGTGCACACATATTAAACCGGGATCTCCACACTTGGTGAAGGATCTGAACAGCACCACAGGAGAGGAGCCTTCAACCATTCCAGGACTACTGATCACAGACCCACGGAAGGTTGGAAAGGAACTTAAAGGTCCAATTTAGTTCCAATCCCCACCGCCATGGGCAGGGATGCCACCCACTAGACCAAAAACCCAAAGGGTAATGCAATAAAACTTCAAGTTTCACTCCAGACTTGTTGAAAGCCGGAGAGATGGGTTCAAAGGGCTGTAAATTGTGCGTCCTCAGCACAGACAGCCCCCAGCAAGACCATCAGAGCAAACCCAGCGCTTTCCATTTTTATGCAAAAAAAGTTTTAGCTCAACCATGGCACGTGATTCATTAGTGCAGATATCAGCAAGTTGGTTCAGACTTTTAAAAAAGGAGAAGTTTTAGGGGCTCTGGCTCGACTTCTCTGAAAACATTGTAATGGGTTTTTTTTGAGATGTAACAAGCTTCAAAAATAAATTCAAACACGAAATGAAGGTACTCAAACAAGCATGTTCCATTCCAAGATCAAGTCTGATTATTTTCAATTTAGTGAAATTAAGGGGAAAAAGTTAACCAAACATTCAAAGTATTTTCAGGCACAGTCAACCCAACACAATTTCTCTATTATGGTTTGATCAGTGGACCATGGCAGAACAGTTACCTGCTCAGCTTGCCCATTATCTGGCATAAAAAGAGCCATTCAGGCTAAAGCACTTGAAGGATTTTCTGTATTAGGTGGTTTTAGGGTCTTTTTAAAAATATATACAATGGCCAAAGTCAGTCTGCCCCTTTTATTGTGAGGTGTCCAGCACATGTTAATCGATAATCAGGCAGCTGATAAAGTTGCATCATTTTAAAACCCTTAACAGCGACTTTGCCCAGGATTATTCATCAGCTTCTTAAAAAGTGATAATTTAGTTTCATTCTATTAATCTCAATAGGTGAAAGCCAGGGTAGTTACAGCTGTAATTTGTCAATTATTAGATAAGTGTGGCAAATCACTGCAAAAAACAATGAACTATGCTCCCCAAAGACTGGTTTTATGGAAGTGTGCTGTCAGGAGCAAAGTGATCCTCATCCTAAACTCACCTCAAATGCCCATTTAGAAGCAAGAGGTGAGAGTGGCTCAAGAGGGTTGTGAAGTGGAAGTGGCACAGCATTATCCTCAAGCCTGAGGACACCACAAAAGCATTTGGGAGATGTATCTGCCATATGCTTCAAGGCGTGAGCCTTTATTAAAAGAGAAACAGGGGAGACTACAAGACCCACACTTCTCCACTGCAGGGAATATTTGTGCTTTCTAGGCAACCAGACAATGATTGATGGCTTTGGTGGCTGAGGAAGAGGAGGATGCCCCCGTGCTGAGCAGCCTTTAGTACCACTCTCCTGGCACCAACTACTCAACCTCCACTGACCTCAGGATGAGGCTTCTGGTGACATTAACATGTGATGGTGGCTGTGTGTCATCACAGGTAATGGTTCCCATGGGGTGGCAGGGCCATGTGCCCACGGATCCATCATAGACCTCACACCCACACCTGGTGCTCACTGGAGGCACCACTTCAGAGCAACAAACAGAGTCCTGGCGCTTTGTGCAGCACCAAGCCAACCTCTTACTGCCACCTTGTTTGGCAAGTGGATCCAGGAAGGTTATCCATGAGCATCCCTGTACCCCATTATCAAAGAATTGAGCACATGAGGTACCACGGTGTAAGGTATGGCCTGAGCTCAGTGCAGCCTCCGCAGCAGCAGGCTCTGGGCCACGCCACGCCAGGGGTCAGGCTGTGCACAGCAAGTGGACAAGCCAAATCCAACATCACCCTTGACACATCGTGCACTCACAGTCCCCACAATAGGCAGGGAGAGTCTGCACTGCTGCAGCGAGCGTGGCAGGACATCCACCCAAATCCCCTGGGTACAGCCAGCACAGGCACCTTTGGTGTCACCCAGGCTGGGTCAGCACTGCTGTTCCCTGAGGTGCCAACACGCAGTGTGCCTGGCAGGAACACCTGCCCCATGTCACCTGATGATTATTTTGCAAACCAGCTACACCAGCTGCTGGAGGGAGTGGGATTGACTCCAGAAATCCCTATTCCCATACTGTTCTCCACAACACAGCTCAAGGCACGTGGGAGCTGAAGGAGAAGACAGCCACGTGTCCTGAAGCCCCCAGGCTGGGACTGGCCTACGAGAAGAGGAGCCAGCAGCGAGCAAGGACAAGGTCTCTGCTCTGGGTGTGGAACAGAAAGGGTGATGGTTGACGTCAAAGGAACACCAACCTTCTCTGCTCTTTTACAGCCTACGATAAGCAGGGTTTAAAGTTGTCCTCCCGCAGCTCCCTGTTCATCACTGCAGTCACTGGGAGTCAGCGAGTTCCTGAAAAACGCAGAGGCAGCCCCGGCCCCACATTCAGCCAGGGCTGAAGCTGCTCCAGTTACCAGAAACATCTCTAAAACACAAAACTGATCGTTCCCAATAGCAAGGAATGAATAGGGCTCATTAACTGACTTCAGGCCCATTTTTTTTTCCCCAAGCCTGACTTAGCAGGTTCACAGGGCTGAAAAGGACTGCCTGAGTCAGGAAAACCAGTCTCGTAATTGCCAATAGCCAAACAACAGAAGCCTGATCTTAGCAGTCAAGCCTTGCAGTTTTTCCTAGGTCTTTCTCTTCAATATCCCATTCTCCCACACACTGGAAAAGTAGAAGCACAAATGAAAGAAGAACTTAAGTTGCTTCTCTCGGCCAAAAGTTTAAAATCACTGGGGTGACCCAACAGCCTTTGTTCTGAGTGGAGCTGATGAAACACCACCATCTCCCAAAAGTGAAGTGGACTTAAAAAGGCTTCAACCATTAGCAGCTGCCAACACTCCAGGGCCTTGGTATCAAGGTTTGCCTGCTATTGCATGGATCAACTTCCTAGAAAGGGAACTATAGTGATGGAATGAAACATGAATCAGACCTGTGCACACTGCCCTTTCCAAATATGTGAGACTTTCCTGGTGCAAACTCAGACTGAGAGATAAACGGTTTTGGAGTGGGAGAGGATGCAAACAACAGCAAAACCCCCCAGTCCTTTCGTGGTTTTGGAGACAATCACCTTCTCTGGAAAAGCCACAAGTGGTTGCCACCACTCACGTTCTCCCAGCGCGGGAACACCACGAATCTCACATCATTTTTCTTGGTCTCCTCTGCCTTGACTCCTACTCCTCCCCAAGAGGCCAATCTGGCAGACCTGCTCCCTGTACAGCAGCTTACCCAGACCACAGCCTGAGAGCTGAGCCATCCTGCAGCACAGGCAGCGTTCTGCCGTCAGATACAGGACTATTGCTAACCGCAGCTGTTTCATCTTCTTCCTCCTCTATTTTACAATCTGAATAATAAACACATTACCATATGATCCTGCTAGAGATGTAGCGTACAGGGCATGGAGAGGGTGAAAGACTGGAGCACATTCTGACAGCAGCCACCAAGGTGGTGTCACGGGTATCTGAGGAATAACTGAACTAAATGTGTAAGAGAAAAAAAAAAAACAACGACGAAAGCACAAAAAAACCCAACCAAAAGCACCCACAAAACAAAAAACACAAGAGAAAACATTTGGTTTAGTATACTACGAGAGTGGTTGGGATGCAGGGCTCTTCAGAGCTTGCCCCTTCCCCACCTGTGCATCCCCAGCCCGGCGGAGCCGTGTCCGGGCGCTGGGATGAGACTGGACCCGCATCGCAGCGGTGGCGATGCGCGGGACACCCGGGACAGCCCCTGCCCGAGCCTGCGGGGAGCGCCGGGCCAGGGCAGCGCAGCGCCCGGCTGGGACCGCGGGCAGACAGCGCCCACCGAGCACTGTCCCGGAGGGCACATCCCCAGCGAGCCGCCCGGCCGTGCCCCAGCTCCCACCGGGCTGCAGCCCCGGCGTGCGGAGAGCAGGTGCTGCCGCTCGGCTGCGGGGCACGACCGGGGCACGGCACCGCCGCACCGGGGCACGGCACCTCCGCACGGGGCACGGCACCGCCGCACCGAGCACGGCACCTCCGCACGGGGCACGGCACC
>VXAC01005930.1:723383-864878 GCA_013399225.1 Rhipidura dahli | reverse complement strand
CCGGCCCCCGCCGGCCCCGCCCCGCCCCGCCCCGCGCACGCTGGGCCCGGGGCAGGCACACAGCGACGGGGCGCTTCGGCTGCGGTGGGATACTGGAGTCCATCCCATTCCTGCCCCCTGCCATGGGCACGGACACTGCCGCTGTGCCAGGTTGCTCCCAGCCCCGTCCGACACGGCCTTGGACACCTGCAGGGATGGGGCGGCCGCAGCTTCTCTTGGCAACGCTCACTGTTCTCCGAGGGAAGAATTTCTCCCTCAGATTTAATCTAAAGCCACCCTTCCTGAAATCCCGCTCGTGTTTCCTTCAGAAGTGGGGGGCCCGGTAGACCTGCTCCTCCAACGATAACACTGACAGAAAATAGAACAGGAAAAAATGACAGCTCAGCCTGTAGAACAGGAAAGCAATGTCCAGCTTTGATTGCAGTCTTAAGCCAATTCAACAATGTTTGTTTTAACCTTTCCTGCTCTCAAACCTGCTGCTCAGTGACTCAGTTGTTTTGTCTGATGGCTTTTGGTTCACCATACACCTACTTGCAGCTCCTGCAAACTCACACTCAGCTTTTCATTTCTTATTTTCAGTGACCTGGCCATTTTTTATGCTGCTCCTCTGCCTCCTGCTTTCCTCTCCTGTGAGTGATGCACATGGCAGCCCACACCTTTGAAGACAGTGAGGCAGAAAGCCACAGAATGTTTGGGAACCTCTGGAGATCATTTAGTTCAGCCCCCCTGCTAATGCAGTTTCACCTAGAGTTCCACAGGGTCCTGTCCAGGTTGGTCTTGAGTATCTCCAGAAAAAGAGACTTTCAGAGAAGCTCTGCCTGCTCCTCTTTGTCAAGCATGCCTTGTCTGATAGTGGAGAGAGCAGTTTCAGTCACCCCAGGCCTAGCATCCCCATCTAGCTAAAGGCAGATCTGCCAGAAGAACCACTCCCTAGAGTGACCCTTGGGGAGCATCCCTGGGGCCCATATGCAGTCCTGGGTGAGACGAGACCCAAGCTTCCCAGAAGGCACTGACCAGGCAGGTGGAATTTCCAAAATCACTGCAGAGACAAGGACCACAGCTTAGTTCTGCATGACAGCAGTTCACCTGCCCAGGTGAGGCTGTCCCCAGACCACGGGCCGTGTCTGCAGGGAGCCTTGGAGACAAACATCAATGACAAATCCTATTGTTACTTGCTCTGGTGCGTAAGCAGAGGGAGCGCTTGGGGCTGTCGTTGTGAACACTACCACAAATGGTTGCAAAATAAAGTTTCCTCATCTCCTTCTCCAGCTGTGTTTACTCCAGATGGACACTGTTTGTGGAAGCTGGCAGCAGGGGATTTAGCTACGCAGAGCTCTGCTTGTGGGGATGGGGAAGGCTGGGTGCTCCTCCGGCCCTGTGCTGTCACAGCCAGGTGACAACAAACACCCGGGGGAGCAAGCAGCCCTGAAAGCAGAGGCTGCAAGCTGGTGCTGGCACTGCCCAGTGAGTGCAGGACATGCCACAGGCTCACTGCTCCACAGGGAAATGGCACCGGCCTCCCTTGTCACTCCTCCCCAGCTTTGCCGTGAGAGCAGTGATGGAATTTCTTCCCCAAAGCCAAGCAGGCATGGAGAAAACAGTGGTTTTTCAGCTCAAATCCCAAGTTCATTTGGGTATGTGCACTGCAGTGGAGCCCGTGGGAATAGCCCAGGGCTTGGCTGGGGTGGAAGGTTCATCAACATATTCTCTTTTATTAAGTACCACCTTTCAGGGATGCCCTGCCTGCATCCATGCTGTACAGACAAAGCACATTAGCCACAGCTAAGTGGCAAAAATATTCTTTACAAAATAGTGACTGGCAGGGGAAAGTAATCATTAGCTGCCAAGTACAAATCTGGCACCACTCAGGGCTTTCAGGAGCTTGTGGGATAAAGCAGCACTAACCAGGCTCATGGAAACCCAGCGGGAATAAACAGCATATATTTTAAAATTTGTAATTTCTGGGGTCATCAAAAGGTGATATCGTTTCAAGCTCCCAAAGCTTTGGAAGTGCTGAATTTGGGAAGCACACCCCTGCCCTCCCTGGGCATGCACATATGGTCTGGGCACAAACAAAATGGTCCGGGCAGGGTACAGATTAGCCACTGGGTGTCAAACTGCCTCTGGGCAAGGTGAGCTCTGGCTCACATGGACCATTTCACCTGCATATCATGGGCTTATTTTAGCATCCTCCCAAAAAGCATCTATTTTGCCTAGATAATGACTCACAGCATCACATATTTGAGGTCTGACTTCTGGTTCAAAGCAATTACAACATAAATGGCCCCAGTGTGAATAGCCAGTGCTTTCTAATGATCTTTTGTGGGCGCAGCCCTGCTCGGTGTGTCATGTAGACTGGGAGGACAGAGGTCAATTAGAGCATTTATTAGAGATTAGAGGAAATTACAAGGTAAAAAAAAAAAAGTAGCCCGCGGGTAATTTTCTGCTGGGAGGGGAGTTGATAGCAAAGGTCAGAAAGAGGCAAATGGAGCTGAACTGGCCCCATCGACTGGAATGGTGCAGTAAGAGGTTTCTGATGGCTTTTTCCTGCTTAGCAAATACACGTGTGCTGCAGCCTCAGCTCTTTCCAGGAGTGTCAGCACAGTGCATTCATTGGACACAAGTGTGGTGCAGAGCCTTAGAAACACAGCCTGGGCTGATTTTAATTGACCTGACCCTGATCCACTTTATCCATCTTTACCCCTGGCTTAATCGGGTGGTTGCAGTAGCTGCTGTGCTGTTGGTGTTAAATCTGTGTTTCCCTATGAGAACATCACACCTCTCTGCAGCCAGAAGGGTCAAGAAGAACAAATCTGCCTTTTAATGGTGAATCCCCACCTGGGAAACCAGAGGGGAACAAACAGGGCCCTGTCTGGAAAAGCACAAGGATGTTCTGGGGCCATCCTGGAGGAAAGCAACTATTCATCTGCATGTGTCTGGTCCTTGAGGTTGATTGTTTGTCTTTTTTATTTTTAGGGAAAATTCCAGGCAGCAAAGTAGGGGTAAAACTGATCTTGGAAGCTATTCCGATGCTTATTTCCCAGGAGCTATATTTAAACCTGTTCCCTTTCTCTTGCCCCCAGAAGTTAATACCAGCTGTGTGTCAGGCCTGCTGACACCTGCAAACAGCTTTCCAAAAATAATAAGAAGTGTGTTTATGCTGGGCTTAAGTCTTAAAAAAGGCACTTTTCTATTTTGGTTTGGGGTTTTTTGTTGGTTTGTTGGGGCTTTTTTTACCCAATACCAGGATCACACTACAGCCCATTCTAAGTGGCTAATTGAGGAAAATGTGTTTAAATTCATTAATTCTACCAGTATTAATGCCACCATCAGGTATAAATATGACATAAAGCTGTACAGGTTGACTTTGCCACATGAGATGTTCTCAGTCCAAACATCCATTGCTTCTCCAAAATTTTTGGTTTTGAAACAAAGCCTTAACTCATGTCAGCAATTCCTATTTAATTTCTGCAGCTTCCCTGCAGGGCAGGGAAAACCTCTGCCCCCGGGTGAGCCATCACTGGAGTCACTGGTGGGAACTCAGCTGTGTCCCTTTTGGCTCCTGCTGGGGATCATGGGACTCTGTGGTCAATGAGAAGGGCAAAAACCCCGCTGAGGATCCATCCTGCTCCCCAAAGGGATTTCATTTCCCCTCTGCTCTCAAAGGAGCTGGAAGCAGACCCAGCACTGGTGTCCAGAAGCAGAAGCAGATCCTGCATCACCCCCTGGTCCCAGGCAGAGTTTGTCCCAGCTCTCCATCAGCAGCGAGTGGGTGCTGGGCTTTTCCTAAGGACATTCAGGCAACTGCAGGGCCAGCAGCATCAGGACAAACAGGGCCACCAAGCAGCTCCTCGGAGGGCTGATGACTCTTAAGAGACACCATAGGGCAGACCCCTCTGGGGGGATCCTGTCTGGCACTGCTCACAAGGAAACCACAACCTTTGCACCACTGAAACAACACCAGCCTGGAAATATAAAGAACCTCTGCAGCAGAAACCCCCTGAGACACACCCCAGGGAACAGACGGGGCTACCCTGTGAACAGGTTGCATTTTCCCATTTTGGAGCATTTTTCAGCAGCACAGAAATGCACACCCAGCTGATGACATGCCCAGCATGGGCACATCCCAGGGTGCAGCCACTGGCAGAGCCACGTGGGCTGCTGTAAGCCTGCTGCACTGAGCCCCTAACCAGATTAGGGCTGTAACACAAAGGGCCAATTTGCACCCAGCATCGTGTATTTCAAGCTATCCTGAGCATCTCCTGGACAATAAGGCTGCCTGAAATGAGCTAGGGGGTACTGGACTGCTCCAGACCCCACAGGACAAGTACACCAGCCCCCAAGGCTGGTATTTAGCACAGCTTTGGAAATAATAAAGCAGAGAGAAGGCAGAGAAACACAGTCAGTGCTTTAGGCTGTGGGAAAGGGCAGTGGTCTGAGTCTGGCAGTCTTTCAGGCCCACTCTGGGAGCTGTGGGATGTCTAAGGAAAAAGGCAGCCCCACTCTCAGAGAGCAATTTGGGTCACAGGGAGCAGACAGACCCTCCCAGCTGAGAGGAGCACACAGTCCCTGAGATGTAGAGCAGCCTCACCTCAGCATGGCACCACCCCTGCCCTCTGCCCTACCTGCTTTGTCAGCCTGTTTCACTGTTCAAATCCAGTGTTCAAGAACAAGGGCATTATCAGCACAAACGGAAGCAGGGTTCACCTTGCCACATAGCTCTGCTCTTCCTGGGCTCTTGGGCTCTGGCTGCCCTTGGATTTCTCTTGTGGGTAAAGACAAGGAGCCAGCTCCACCCTACGGAAAGATGTGGCCCTGTCCCTCTTGTGCCAGTGCTGTCAAGAGGAGCCGAGAGAAACCCGAACCAGCCACAACAAATAAGCCAAAAACCTCACCAGGGTGTGACCTCTGACCAGGACAGACCAACTGGTCTAGACCCAAGATCATCCTGAGGAAACCAGGAGATAAGGAGGTGGGTGGATAGGAGGCTTCCCTGGCCAAGGGCACCCACCACCTTCACCACAATGGATGATGCCTCAGGCACTGGGAAGGGCTTTGTTGCTGGGGAAATACTGAACCTGCTGCTGCTTGCAGGATTGGAACCACCTTACCGATGGTGGGGTGATAAGAGGTTCCCCCTCCACCTGAGTCAGTGCCCAGAGCCCCCCACCATGCAGGACAGGGGACCCCTCTGGTGCCAGCACACCGGGGGACTCCAGCCCAAGTACACAGCAGTCCTTCCCTGTCCTGACCCAAATTTTCACGAAGGGAAACCCAGAGACAAGAGCAGCACGTGAGCCAGGCATGTTCCAGCATATCCCAGTGAGTTCCCACACCATGCTGGGAAGGTCTCGGTGCAGCTCAGTCTGATTTTCAGCAGTCAGGAGGTGGGGACACCTTCCTCTTTTGTGTTCCTTAAAAGAATGAACAGATCCCTGATCGTTGCTGGGTGCAGCAGAGCCCTGACTCAGCAATGCAGCTCTGCCACCCTGTTTGCTGAGGTTGCTGCCCTCCTGGTAAACACCTCACACCAACAGAGACAAGGTTTGCACCCAGATTCGCCCCAGTCTGGCACAACAACCTCCTCCTTAAGGTTTTTAGCTCCATCTCAAAAGGTCCAGCTCACCTGCAAATCAAAATCCCCACAGGAACAGCACTGCTGTGTCCAGGCTGTGGCTGGAAGGTGGCCCCAGTGCCCCTCTCTGACCTTCCTGCCCACTTCCACAGAGCTGGAATAGCCCTTCTGGGCCTGGCCCCGAGCACCCTAAGCCCACAGGGCAGCCTGTTGCTCTGGGGAGCAGAGCTGGGGAGGAGTGGAGGGAAGCGTTCCAGGCCCCATCCAGAACACATTCCCCCCCACACCCCTTCCTGCAGCACTTTTCTCGAGGGAATTCCACTGGGAGCAGGATGCCCTGCTCCAGCAAAGGGTCATTGAACAGGGCAGTGCAGATGCAGCTCCCAGGCTGAGCACAAGCCCAGCTGTGGCCAGCTAGCACACGTCTCTATTCAAGCCCACTTTTTGAATGAGGACCAAGAGACACATGGGCTGACACCTCTGATTTTATCTCTGCAAGGCGGGGCCCAGGGAGCCAAGGTTTGTGCAGTTTTTCACGTATGCAAAGCTCCACAGCCCCAAACCCACAGTGCCCCCCCCCCAACTCTTCCCCCCATTATCCAGAGCTGTACATGGAGCAGGTCCCCATCCTCACAGGCAACTCACAGCTACATCCAGCGAAGGAGCTAGATCAGATGTCACACCATGTTCCATGGCCAAGTGCTGCCCACAAGTCGCAGAGTCACTGGGCAGAGTGACAGGGATCCCAAAGGAACCTCTGGCTGGGGTGCTGTCTGCACACCCCGCAGCTGTGACCAGCAGGAACGAGCTTCTCTGGCCCCAGCAGAGACTCTGCATGCCTGGGGTTTAACAGCACATGTCGAACTGTGGAGGGCTGAGCTGTTCTCCAGCCCTCAGGGTAAGCAGGTAATTAGATTATCAGCACACGGCCAGACACTGCCACCCGGGCCACTGAAGGACAGAGAGGAGCTGAGGACATCGTTTCTCAGGACTGTGGTGACACAGGTCAGCACTGTGCATCCCATCCTCACTGGAATGGCACAAAGAAAAAGAAAGGGAAAATGCTTTTGCCAAATCTGACCTTCTTAGAGATGGAGCAGCAGGAAACAGAAATGTTCAGCGTAATATTGCCCCCCTTAGACTCTTTCTAATATCACAGCCTCAGCCCACGCTGCTGCCACAGCAGGAAACCCCAAATCTCCCCAGCTAAAAGCACAGCACATCCCCTGCCCAGGGAAATTGGGAGCTTCCAGCTGAACCAAATTCCACCTCTCACCTTGCTACAGGGTGCCCAGACAACAAATCCTGGAGCCTGGTTTGTTGGGTTGTGGATTCCCACACATACCATGGATCCACAGGATCAGCTTTGTGCTTCCTCAGGGCTTTTAGCTGAGCTCTCAGCCCTTCATCACACACTTGTTTTGGGTGGGACTAGGGCAAGAGGGATGGTAGCAGGGCTGGTCAGCTGCTGCCAGGATGCAGGAGACACAGCTCACCAGTGGGGAGGTGCTCTGTGGAGTCCCTCAGTACTGGGGGGAGGCGGGCATTTCATCCACTCAAAACCCCACCACAGCAGGAATTTAATGCTGGGGTATTCCTCTAATACAGGCTGTGACCAAGCCATCCTGCTCAGGCTGTAGCACAGCTGTGCCAGAGCTGAAGGGGGTCCCTTCTCAGCAGCACTCACAGGCTGGGGCTAAAGGGTCCATCATTGCCCCATAGCTTCATCTCCACCCCAGGCCAAAACTGCATCTGTGCCCAAACCCAGGTGTTAGGCCAGAAAAGGGAGCAGCACAGACCCAGAGGTAGCAGCCAGGTCCAGCTGGGAGCACAGATAGTGAGGCAACATCACAGTGATGGGGCAGCTCCCAGGCCAAGCCAGGCAGTCAGTCTGGCCATCAGGGCTGGGATCAGGTCCAGGAGCACCAGCAGGTCCACAGCAATGGTGCAGGGCTGACACCAAAACAGTCAACAGGTGGAAGTCAGGATGAAAGCACCCGTGGCCAGGCAACACTGTGCACTGTGCTTCTGCAAAAAAAATGTTTGAAGAGCAACCAGTCTTCCCTGTTTTGAGCTGGAATTTTCTGGAGCATCTGGAGATGCTTTAATTTATCTAATCCAGGGCCCTGACCCAATTAATATTCTATAGGATCTCCTGGAGCTCTTGTTTTGTTCAGCTCTTGGCTTCAAGGGCAGCAGAAGAAATTGAAAACAGATTATTGGGAATAAAACAGCTTCAACTCCTAGGCAGCTGTCTCTGATGGGGTTGGCTTCGTTTCCAACCAGGTGTGATGCAAGACTGCCTGTAAAGAGTTTTCCCCCAGGGGCAGCAAAAAGGCTTTGCCTAAAAGCAAGAGGTGAATGTCCGGGAGCGGTCCTGGCCCTGCTCACACCCCGGCTCCGGCCGGGATGAACCCGCGTGTGCGTCCGGCGAGGGCGCGGGGGCAGCCGGGGGGCCCGGGGCAAGGCTGGAGCCCCGGGGCAAGGCTGGAGCCCCGCAGCTCCGGCGAACCCAGCGCAGCGGCCACGAGAGGGAGGCAGAGCCCGTGCGCTGCCGCGGGGCCGGAGCTGCGGGACTGGGGCTGCGGGATTGGGGCTGCGGGACCGGGGCTGCGGGACTGCGGGACTGGGGCTGCGGAGCCGGGGCTGCGGGACTGCGGGACTGGGGCTGCGGGACTGGGGCTGCGGAGCCGGGGCTGCGGGATTGGGGTTGAGGGACTGGGGCTGCGGGACCGGGGCTGCGGGGCTGCCACCGCCTGCCCTGCCCCGGCAAGACCACGGGTCCAGCCCCCTGCCCCGGAAACCCTCGTCTGTCTGCTCGGCCTGGCCAGGTGAAGAGGCCGAGCACCTGAACACACAGGTTGTGGCTAAAGTCCTTCCCAAGGGCTGTTTTCTTCTCCTCGGATGCCAAGGCTTTGTCTCATTCTCAGTGCATTCCACAGCACGGGTTGTGGGTGGGATACCTTGCAGATGAGCAGCAGGACCAGGCAGAGGGAATACCTGGGAAATCCCTGTGGTTGAGCTCCCATCTGTAAATCCAGGGCGATCGCCCCACTGTGCATTGCAGAGGGACTGGCAGACAGTCTGCAATAAGCAGGGCAGGAGCTCATGGGGTTGGGCAGTCAGTCCCCATTACCCAGTGTCAATGGTTCTGGCTCAGCCCCAGTTAACACCATGACAGATTGCACTCGGTGGGTGCAGTCCCAGAACCCCATTCTTACCACAGGTTTGGTGCCCAAATGGGCCCCAAAAGCAGAGTCAGGAAGTCCTCAGTGAAGCCCACCATTGTCACACTCTGTGAATCAATGGTCCCTTTGGATACTGCTGACACACCACTGCTGAAAAAGCTGCACAGACCAGGCACTAGCAGCACCAGACATCCCTGGTCGGGAAGGGGCAGCTGAAAAGCTGCAGAAGTGTGTGGGCTACCCAGGGTCAGAACTATGCCAGGGCCAGGAAAGCAGCTAGTGGAGGGGAGGGAAGCGTGGGGAAGCTTCTTTATAAGATCACATTATGCCAGGTTCAAGCACAGACTTTACAGTGACACACAGGAGAACTGGCTCTTTGACACAAAAGTGGCCCAGACAGTGACTCACAGTAGTCCAGTGGCATTTTAAACACCTGATTTCCAGCTAACTGAGAACAACCTGAGCTCAGACCTGTAAGCTGCCACGTTATGAAGAAACCACTCCCTGCAAGTCAGCCTTTTGAGGGATGTTGCACAGGGGGTGGCACCTGGACACAGTGGAGCCAGTCCTCTGGCACTGTCAGCATGTTCATGTGGCCAGGAGAGTGCCAGCAACACTCCAGGCCAGCACTTGGCTGCCTTGTGGATTTCCAAGACAGACCAAAAGCCCAAGGCTGCCCACCCTCCCCATTCACCAGCTCAAGAAAGAAACTGGGGATGGCAGAGGAATGTAAACCAGGCCAGAGGACTCATTCATCCTCCCGCTCCCGGCTTCGGTGCATTCCAGGCAGTCTTACTACAGCGCAGCATTTTGTGTGCTGCAATCCATCCGTGCACACGCCTGCCTCTCATCCTCTGCCAGGGCTGACTCTCCTGAGGCACCTCGAGCTGAGTCTGTAATAAATCAGGCAGCAGCCTCCATCCAAGACACGCATTCCCTGGGTTGCTCTGCTGAAAAATGAGTGCTGAGCTTTTCATCTGAACACCTGCAGCAACCAGGCAGCTGTGCTGACCCGGGGTGTGGTATCACCTCCCAAATTAAAGGCACGTTGCTGTTCAGACGCTGTGTCCCTGGCCAGTTTGCTGTGCTCAGGACTGGGATTTGGCTCCCACGCCTGATCCTCCAGGTTCTGGGAATCCTGGTCTGGCTTGAAGCTGCCAAAGTGAATTTCAATTCATCAGCCTCTGAATTCAGTGATGGCCATTGCTCTGTAGTGAGCTGGTGAGAGGTTGGCAGCAAAATCCTCCCAGTGGAAGGAGGCTGGGAGGGAGACCTGGGAATGGGTACATGCAGTGCATGCTGGAGGAATGTGCCACAGGCATCTGGAGAAATATCTCCTGCAGAAGAGGTGGGAGCAAGGAGATTTTCCCCAGGGCTTCACTGGTAGCACCCTGGCAGATCCAGCCTGGGGCAGGAGCACAGCTCTGTCAGCCATGGGAGGAAGAGCAGCAGTGCTGCTCGGAGCCCACCTGTAGCACTGATCCACTTGGGAAGGTCAGGAGAGTGACCAGAGCCCGGACACAGGGTGCAGGAGGGTGGCCACACTCCCAGTGAGTGGCCAGTTCTGCAGCAGTGGGGTCAGTGCCATCCCACCGCAGCCAGGCAGAGCCTGCAGGGACAGTGGCTGGAGGTGAGGAGTGCACAGCCTGAAGCTCCCTGTGCTCCACAGAGGAGCATGGCCCCACCTGGGGAAGCTGGAGCCAAGGCAAGACTCATCTGGCTTTGCTTTGCACACTGCTGAGATCTTTCTTGGGTTTATTTTCATGCAGAGCCCCAGAATGCAGAGACAGGCGGGAAAGTGAGAGCTGAAAGCAAACAGGAAAAAGGCAGGTTCTCTTCGTTTCTATTTTTAACACTGCAAACAACATTAGTGTCATTATATTTAGAAAAAAAATATTCAGAGTGTTTCCTGCCTCCCCTTTCAATACCTTCAGCTATTTCCTTGCAGATGTTTCCAGGGGCCAGGGCTCAGAGGCAGGAGGAGCAAGGCTGGGCTCTCACCCTGCAGACAAGCCCTGGGAGAGGAAAGTTGGCTCAAAGCAGGTGCCTGTGGTCCTGCATGGGGACAAGGAAGACAATCAGGCTGTGGAGGATGTGTCCAGGTCCAAAGCAGGAGCTGTGTGACAACACAGGACCTTCGAGCTGCCTCTCGGTGGGGTGTAGCACCTTTGGTGCCATCACAGGAGGCAGAGGTAAGTGTAATGCAGGGGAAGTCACAGCAGCACTGCCAGGTCATATTTAGGGAGAGATGCTGCAGCAGCCAAGGCTGGAGACACAGCTCTGCCTCGCTGCAGGGAGCCTGGGCTGAGCACAGCATCCCTGGGCCAAGCTGCTCAGTAAGGGGCTGGTCTGCAGCAGAAGTTGCACCACGAGCCTGAGAACTGTAGCAGCAGCCAAGTGAGATCTCAAAGCTGGGGCTGCACGTGGAGGGTGGCTGGTGCCCCTTGCAGTCAGAGCCTTGTCCCTTGTCCACTTGCACGTGCCAGGCTGGTTTGGCTTGTCCTGCACAGCTCCGAGGCTCTTCCCTGTGCTCCCACAGCCCTCAGCTCGCTGCCTCACCCCCACAGCCTGCTGTTTGCAAGTGTTTGTGTTTAATCCTCAAGCAGATGATGCAGAGCAGGACTTCTGGGTGGCAGGCCAGCAGGATGGCAGACCACAGCTCAGCAGGACCACGGGATGCAAAGGAAACTGGGATTTGAATGTGGTCAGCTTCTGGCAGAGGAGAGTGCAGACAAATGCCGGGGGAACGGCTCTCCCAACCCCAAGCACGCTGTGCTATGTGTGGTTTCCAGCAAAATCACACACCAGCATTTCTCCATGTAGCCTGGGGAGCTCCCTGCCCCTGGAAGAACATGGGGATAATGTCAGAAAAGTATCATGGACAGCATGCACAACACCTCCAAATATCCTCTGCAGCCTGGGCCAGTAGGGAGGGCAGAGGAGCAGCCTGGCTGCCCCACACACTCACTGCTCTCCACACTCCAATTGCTGCCCTGGTGACAGGGGTTCCAGGGTGCATTTTCCTTCCTGGGGTTTGCTTCATCAGAAGGGCTGCTTTTTAAGAGCTGCTGCATTGCAAGGTGCTCCTCTGGGGCTCTGGCTGACTGCAAACTGGCTGGGAGCAGCTCCTGAGACAAGCTGAGCCATAGCCAGGCTGCCATCACCAGCCCTGGGTGACAGCCATGTAAGTCAAGCACTCCCTTTCTCTATTCCCCTCCCCAAAGCCCTGCAGCAGGTGGAAACCCACCCCAAAGGCTCTTGATTTGAAAGTATAGGAGGGATGCTTTGCAATTCCCAGCCCAGCCCGGCCTGCCCCAGTTCCCAGCGTGGCTGAGGCAGTGCTGCTGCAGCTCCATTACCAGCTGCCAGGGTTTTCCCAGCTTGGAGGCAGTGGCTGCAGGTGGGAGCCCTACCCTGGTGATCCCTGGTAGAAGCTCCTGGTATTTTCCACCTGGGGACAAAGGGATCCAGACTGTTTTCACACCATTGCACCACCCCCCTCCATGATGTCTCTGCAGATGGCCCTGGGTGGCCCGTGGCCAGCTTGGTGGGGCTGCAGTGCTCTGTGAGGCTCAGAGGGCTCCTCTCACCCTGGATTGTCTGAGCTCTCAAAAGGAGATCAGCAGTGGGCTCCTGGAAGGAGTCATTCTTGTTGATGTGGTCAGAGCCAGGGAGGTGCTGATCTCTCTGCCAGAAGCAGAACTGGACCAGTTATGCAAGCAGAAGAGGCAATCTGCAGTGGCAGGGACCAGCTCAGAATGAGCAGATTCTAATCCAGAGCCTGACACATCCCAGTGAGTCACGAGTCACAGGCTTTTGTTCATTATTTTTTACCCATTTTTTTTAAGAAAATCATAATCACTGTACTCAGAAAATGAAAAACTTCCAGAACAGTCTCCTTCCCATGGCCGGGAGGGCTGTAGGTGCAGGGACCTCACACAGGCAGGGCTTGCGTGGCTGAAAGCCAACAGAGTCCCATTCAAAAAGAACCAGGGAGTTTTCCAGCAGTTGCTAATCAAGTGTCCTACAGGAGAGAGGCAGCGATACCAGCATCAGGTGGTGGCTGTCACTTGCACCCTCACTGCCAGGTAAAGGTGGAGCTGCCACCACCAAAGATGGGGACTTCAGCTTGTTTGATGGGCAGTGGGAGCTCAGAGCCTGCAGAGCAGCTCAAGTGGGAGGGTGAAGCCCTCACCACCCCATCTCCTCCTGCCCCGTGGTGCCAAGGCACTGACAGCTCCTGGCCCAGGAGAACTTATTTCCTATTTCTGCCTCTGTCCCTGCTTTTGGGGATGCTGTCCTGTGTAGAAGCCTGGATAACTGGAAACGTTCACAGTGGGGTTCTTCAGTCTCCCGGGGGAACAGCAGGACAAAAATGAGACTGTGACAGCCCTTCCTCCCTTCCCTCACCATGTCAGAGAAACCACCAGTTCATGGAAGACCCCCATGCCCCAGGACACTTTTTCCCCAGCCCCAGCTTGCTTTCACAGGGGGAATTCAGATGGCCACAGGCATCATTCTTGGGGATCTCCTGCAGGGGATTTTAGAACCACAGGATGGCTTGAGATGAAAGGGATCATCCAGTTCCCAGTCACATGGGCAGGGACACCAAAGTTTGTCAAAACCCCATCCAACCTGGCCTTGATCTGCAGGGATGTCCCAGGCTCCTTGTCCTGCTCTGCCTCTGTGGGTGCAGTTCCCTGACACAGCCATGCCCCTGAGGAGGAAGCACCTGTCCCGTGCAGGTTGGCACCACACTTGGCACAGTGGGAGGCCTGAGGACACTGTGTGTCCTCTCCAGCTGTGTCCTCTCCAGCTGTGTCCCCCTGCTCCTGCAGCTCTCCACTGCCCCCTCAGTGCCCACACAGAGCCCCTGCCTGGGCTGTGCTGGGGCCACCAGAACCTCCCGATGCTGTGGGGGCCACCACAAGCCTGTAAAAGGACAATCTTGGCTCTTGCTTTGTGGTCAGAGCACAGAAGAAGCCCAGCCAAGCAGGCTGGTTGCTTTTATTTAGGCTCAGGACCTTTGTGAGGCAGTCCCCTCCCTGTTCCTTTGGGGGGATCCTCATTTGGGGGCCACCAGTTTGCAATTAGCAAATCACTGCTCTCCCACCTCCCACGGCACCAGGTCACCCTGCCCTGGGCAGCCCAGCAGCCAGGGGAGAGCACAGCCAGCCAAACACCTTTTACAAATCATTCTGCATAGTTCACATTCTCGGCCGGTTTATGAGCATTTTAGCTCCTCATATTGATCAGGGCTGGAGCCGAAGTAATTACATTAATCAGAAATAATTTCCCGTGATTTTGAGTCATATTTGAGCTGGTGCCTGGCTCCTCTGCTCGCCCCTCTGCTCTCTGCTCCCTGGTACATACTTTCCAGGCGACATCGCTGCTTTCATAACCATAGCGAGACCCAGAGGTTTGTTTTTCTCAGCTGGATCCCACACACACTCTAAAAGTTTCAGTCGTGTCTTTATTGATTTGGCTGGGGAAGGCGACAAGAGGAGGTGGTTTATGTGAAGTTCATGCTTGGGGAATGTCTCCAGATGTCTCTGGCATCAGGAGGGGGCATAGGGAAGGGCTGAGGGCCTGGGACTCCTTGGCACATGGAGGCATCACTCGCTTCAGCTTTTCTAGTCTTGCTCAGATGGAGAGCAAGCCCAGCCATTGCTTCTCTGCCTGGAGTGGAATTTGGAAGTGGGACTCACCTGCAAAGCCTTTGGCATGAGTCCTGGGGAGCAGCAGCAGGTCCCCTTACCAGCTGGTTTGGGTGGTAATCAGTCACTTGGGGTTTTTAAGTGCTGGGTGTGAAGGGTGAACTGGCAGCTCTTCAATCCCCACCAGCCCAACCTCCCAACATGCCCAAGGTCCATGCTGAAAGCTCCTGCAGGGGCCAGGCTCCTTTCAGTCATCAAGGATGCTGAGGAATGCCCACTGCACTGCCTTTGGGAAGGTCTCCCAGCCACAGCCAGGGGTTTGCAGGGCATCCACTGGAGCTGTGCCAGGTGAAGAGGGCTGTCTTTGCCTCAGGCCACTGCCCTGTCCCAGCAGCCTGGATCTGCCAGCACCCTGAGCTGCTCCTGCTGATGGCCAGCCAAGAGCAACCCTGGGGATGTGAAGGGCTGTGACATTTGGGAGCAGACACAGCCTGCATCACCCAAACCTCCTGCAGCAGCACCGCTTCCCAGGCACAACACCAGCTGCTGATGTGTGCAGCACTTGCATCCTCGAAAGCCTTGCCAGAGTCACAGAAAGCAGGGCTGGAAAGGAACACAGCCACCACCAAACCCCTCTCGAAAGCAGAGCTGGCACAATTACAAGGTGAGTTTGGAGCATCCCTGGCTGCACATTGGTGTGTGCCTCCATTTGCAGCCTCTCTGATGCTGCAGGGGACGTGGCAGCTCTGTGAGAACACACAGCACCCTCGAGCAAGACAAGAACTGAAGGAAAAACACTGTCTATTTTAGCCTGAAACCATGAGAAAAATAGAGATGGTCAAAAAGAATGAGCAATTTGATCAGGAAATGTGAGTGAGCCATCCAGCTCCATGGAAAATAAGAAGGGTCTTTCAGTAACCACACAAGGTCAGGATCTGGGGATTATATCTTGTCTGAAGGATAAAAGTTCTGGTGATATTTTTTAAAAGAAGTTCATGTTTGATGATGTTTGATACCAAAAATAAAGTCCCAGAGGATCACAATGTTGAATACATGATGATTTCTGACACTATTTTCCAAATAATTATGGAAAACCTCATCTGGCTGAAGTTTCCAAGCTTTGTTTTACAAAAGTCTTGTTCTTTGAGTTATCTGTTTGTTTAACTTAGGGGGACAATTATGAATTGCTCTTGTCTGGACTGCAGAAAAAAAAAATTCAGATGGAAGTTTCGCCCAGGATTTGGTGGGCTTGATATGTCCCTGTTGTCCCTCCACAACAGCTGATCCAAGGCTGTGCTGTGCTGATGAGAAGCCCCTCAGCCTGAAGGGTGAGCTCTTGCTGTAGCTTTGGCTAAGCCAAGCCTTTTCTTGGTTGTGGTCATCCATTTGCTCCTCATGTATTTGCTCAGCTCCTTCCTCTTGGCAATGTCAGACTTTGAGAGCAGAACCAGCCCCCAGCCCCATTTATCAGTGCTTCTTTCTAGTGAAACCTACCTAAAAATATCTGGGAAATGGTGAAGGATCAAGTGTCCCCAGCACCAGGCACCGTTCCTGCCTCTCCTTTGGCCTTGCTGGCCTCGCCACCGTGGCTGGGAGCTTGGAGGGGCCAGCTGGTCCCAGATGTAGCCAAGGTTCCTGATGCAGTTGCCTGACCATCAGAAACTGGACGGCAGCCCTGAATTCTTTTCTCACAAGTCACTTGGCCAGGCACCAGCTGGTAAATACTTTCAGTCCCTGCATCCTGGCTCTGGGGTGGAAGCAGTGACCTCAAGGTAAAAGACTGCCTGGCCCATCCCTTGTCTCTTGGGGTGGCCAGTCCTCTCAGCCTGGTTCCACTGCCCAGTTAAGGTGTGAGAAGCAGAGGGAATAAAAATGGCCAGACAGGGATGGAAATAGCCATCACCACCTCTCTCGGCTCTTGCTGTTTGAAATCGGAGCCAGATTCATTCTGGGTAGGAAACAACTCTCCCATCCAGCCAAAAGCAGAGATATTTCAAAATTTCCCAAAGCCACGGTGTTTTCCAAAAGTCTCATGAAAAACATCCAGCAGCCACCTCAAAGTGCCCAACAGCTGAGGGAGACCTGAGGCATCTCCATTTCAGCTCAGGGCTCTTGGTTTTTCCAAGCTGGATGTATGTCCAGCTTTCCCACCAGTGCTGTCCACCCTCCATGGGCAGCCCTGCTCCTCTGCAGTAGGGATTTGAGCCAGGGGTGCCCAGGGAATGTTCTCCCCATTAAGGTGTGAGGCTGGACTCACTCTAGACCCATGTTTTCACAGCCAGGACCCAGGGCAGCCTCAGTGCTCTCTGCCAGAGATGGACATCCAGACCCTGCTCTGACTTTCCCCAGCTCTAGGGAGGGTGTTTAACACAAGATGAAGAGTAAAGGAGGGGAGTCTCCAGCAAAGGAAAGGCATGAAGGGGGAATATGCTCAACATTCATCGCAGATGGATGCAATTTCAGCTGAGCAGGGTGTGCAAATGAGAGTTTTTCTGTGTTATTCACGATGGCACGTTAGAACAGCAAACACATTAAAAACTCAGCGCTCTAAAATGTAAATTCACTGGGGCAGTTCCTTCATTTCTATAGAAACAGCAGTGCTTGCCAGTGGCTAACTCAAAGGAGATGTATTCAGATCCCTGTATCAACTATTTTCTTGCACAACTGACCACAAAAAAAAAAAAAAAATTTACAACCCCCCAAAAAACCTGTCAATAATACCATGGAAACTGCAGAGTGAGACATATGGACTTAATTACCAGCTCTGAAATCACACGTATGGTACAGAACACATATGGGCTACGTGCTCCAGAGGGGAAGGGCTATAACTGAGTATTTATAACATGAACTGCTAATGTGCTGCTTTGGTGCAACTCTGCACATCAGAACTGGCGCAGGTGCTGATTGCCTGTGCCAGACTCTGCCTGCAGCCCCCGAGGTGCCAGCACAGCTCCCTGGGTGGGCGCGTGGGACCTGAAGAGATGGGAGAAGGGAAGCTCAAGCCCATGTCACCCATGGAGATTCCTCTTTGGGAAGACAGATTATGGAAGACTTTGTGGCTACCCCTCCAGATGGCTCCACTGGGCACTTCCAAAACCCAGTAAGGTACCAGTGAGGATTGCCAAAGCCATCAGAAGTGTGGGCAGCTCGCCAGGCATGGGATGCTGGGTTTGGCCCCATCTCGCTGCTTAACTCCAGGCAGTTGACTTGACTCAGGCTTGATTCGGGCTCTCTGTCACTTCCTGAGCTCTGACAGCTTCCTGGTGATGGCAAACCATCACAGTGAGGTCACCTTCCTGCATCTAAATCTCAGTGACAGCAGGGGTGGGGGGAAGCAAGTTCCCCTCTTGTTCAGAGCTGCGGAGAGGGTAAAGAAGGGAGCTGGCCCTGTACCCAGAACACAGCAGGTGACAGGGATTTGATGGCCAGTGGGCTCCCCTGGACAGCCCTGAGCCTCAACCTCTCCCAAGGGTGCCCTGCTGCCCCTGAGACTTCACACACGGGTCTGTCAGCTGCTCCAAGGGTCATTCATTGTGGGAAATTGGAGGTTTTTTATTTCTGTTACCACCACTGTCACTTGATTTCTAACTGGAAAATGAACTCATGGCCCTTAATCAGGAGTCCCTAATAAACACAAGCCTGGAGTGATTAATTGAAGTGTCCCCCTGTAATAAGTGAGTCTCAATAATCAATCAGAGACGTAGATTCAATTAGAGAATTTACTAATTAGAAGCAAGCGGGTATCAGCCAAAACGCACCGGTGGACGGGCCAGTAAGACAAGCCGTTTCCTTGTCTCCGTGCACCGCGAGGAACCCCTGTGGCAAGGCTGGACTTTGGCTCTCCTGAGACACTCCCAGGATGTTTGGCTGATCCATAGCCAGTATGGGCACTGGCTCCAGCATAGAAAGTGAAGCATGAGAGGTGTCTCTGGCCTTAGGTATCAAACCCTCGGGCTTCTGAGCACCTGTCAGTGGGTCCTGAACCCCCCTGCCAGTGAGTTCAGATCAATGTGCCATCCTCATGACTCCTCTGCCACAGGCAGGGCTGCCAGAGCAGATCCCTGGACCTGCAGGCACGGCCTGGGTCATGCATGGAGCTGGGGCTCCAACACACAGAGTGGAGGCTCCAGTGCTGGGATAAATGACAGCAGCCTTTGAAAAGTGGCCTGGTATTCCCACAAGCTGCCATGACCTCATTAGCAGCCTGATTGCAGCTAATGAAGCAAAGCCAAAGCAGAGGTTTGGGGTGGTAGTGTGAGAGATCAGCCTGTGCTCCTCCCTGCTGGGCTGTGCCCTCCCTGCTCCATGCCCTGGCTTCCAGGCTCTGGCAAGCATGGAGGTGAGGTCAGGATTGCTGCTCAGGTGACTGAGAACCTGTTTCACTAAGCCAAAATGGAGGGAAGAGATGGGGCATCACACTTGGTTGCATGGTTTTGGGGATCTGCTTACAGCACTCAGCAGCTCCTGTGTGTTTGCCAGCACATACCAGATATCCAGCAGCAGTTCTCATCATGCCTGAGTGATACAGAGAGTCTGTGCACAGCCACCAGCATCCATCCCTTGGGCCAGCATAGGAGCAGTAGTCCTGGCCCCCAGAAGGCAGGCAAGGGGCAGGGGTGCAGGAGAGGAACCAGGGAGAGCTACAGGACATCCTGCATCCTTGGGCTCAGGCCTTTCCTTTGAGCTCTGGGCTCACAAAGTCTCCTCTCACATCTTGTTATAAGATCTGGGGAATGGGAATATGGATTAGTGGCTCTGTCTAGTGTAGGTCTTGAGGTGCTTTGGTTTGTCTTTCCTAAGAGCCAGCCTCACAACCTTGGTCACAGGGGATGAGAGAAAAGCTTCCACAGGGCAGACTGAGAAAGCTTTGGGAGGCAACTGCTGAGCACCCACTTCTCCTCCCCAAACTTGGATTTATAATGCTCACAATTGATTAAGATGGTCATAATACTTCAGGGGCTGAATTTGCATTTACAAGGCTTAAAATCAGCATGGTCAGACTGCAGCCTTCTCTGCATTACATAGCCAGAACAATGCAACTCTGTGTGCACCTGACCACCCCACCCCAGCAGCCTCCACAGTCCCTCTCAGCATGAGGATGATGTTTCAGCAGCAGCATCATCACAGCAAATCCATTTCCAGCTCCTTTGGGTGATTCACCCCTCTTCCACAGCCTGCCATGCACTAGCTGCAGCACTGAATACAGGGGTGGGTGCCCTGTTCCTGCTGGGGCATGGCATTGTCCCACAGCAGCAGGGACAGTCCTGTCAATCCCCTCAAATCCCAGGAGGAGGATACCAGCTCTGCCTGGACAGACCTTAACCAGTGGGATGGGGCATGAACCTTCCCTCCCAGGCTAGGAGAAGGGAGCTGGATCACCTCACATGCCTGGCTCCCAGGATCTCTCCTCTGCTCCCCAGGGACAGCACAGCATCCCTTCCCTGCCCTCCTTGTCTCTGCAGACAGCATATTCTCACCTTGAGGAGAGTGGAAATGGCAGCTGGAATGTGGGCTGGAAAAAAAAAAGAAAGGAAAAAAAAGAAAATCTTGAGGCTTGTCCAAACCTACTCATGTTTATATTGGAGCCTGTGAGTGACATCAGAGCAGGGAGAGTATAAACACCAGCAGGACCTACTCTGGGCTTTCAAACCTGCGAACACACCACTGCCTCCAAACTGCCTGGGGGGTGATGTGCTGAAGCGGCAGAGGGGAGAGCACCATGAGGCTCCAGCTGGAGAAGCGGCTCCTGTTCCTCTCCCTCCTCTGCGTTCTCTCCAAGGTAAGGGAGATGGGGCACCGGGGCAGTTTTAGCCGTGGAGCACCCGGGTCTGGCAGAGCGAGGTGCGGGGGGGACCGGGCTGTCACCACGAGCCCGGCGGCTCTCGCCGGCCGGCAGCCGGGCTGCGTTGATGCGGGAGGCAGAGCCATGCTCGGGAGAGGTGTTTGAGATGAAGCAGCAGGGTCCGAGCGTTCCTGGGCCCAAGGCTGCGCTGTGCGAGTCCCTGGAGCACGCAGGAATGCCGGCAATGCGCTGTTTGCTCCCCGCGTTCGGTCCCCGCGAGCCAGCGAGCAGCAGCTGGGCGGTAGCGGCTCCTCCAGGCTCCTCCAGGCTCCTCCATCCCCGCCCAGGCTCCCGAGGCAGGGGCCAAGCCACGAGCACCAGCCCTGGCATTGCTCAGCTCTCCCCACTTCTCGGAACGCTCACGCCAAGCCAGTGCCTCCGTTGGGATTTGGGTTGTTGTAGTGGTTTTATTTATTTTTTTTTTCTCTTGGATTCTGTGTGAAAATATTTGCCTGTGCAGAGAACAGGAATGTTGAAAAGTTTGGGGCATCTCAGCTCCAAGTTCTGATTGCTGCTTCAATCCCCAAGCAGGGATGTTGTGGCAACGTGGTGCCTGTTTGACTCTCTTCCCAGAAAGTTCAGATCTCTGACAGGAGCCACATTGTCATCTGAAGACAAGTAAATTACAAGGAGCAGGGGAAAATGGATTTATGGCTTGGCTAATCTTTCTAAAACATCAATTTGTAATAGCAACCTCCTGAAAGATGAAAAATGCCCTTGGCTGCCTGGGTAAGATGTAGCAGAGCAATGATTCTTGCCCCACGTGCTCGCGAGTGCCTGGAGGATGACCAAGGACCATTGTGCTGCCAGCCTAAACCTGGCCACCACAGCCAGCCCCTTGGTCTCTGCCACAAGTCTGTCTCTGGTGTCTGTCATATTAATAATGCTGTTCACTGACAGAACCAGAACAAGACCCAGATTACCCAATCCATTTTGCATATATTTTAACTCCAATTACTGGCACTGACACTTCTACTGCCCCATGAAAAGCATCTGAACTGCTGCAAGTGGGGAGCAGATTGTGCATCAGTAGCTACCCTTTCTGTCTGACTCATCATGCCAGACCTGATTCCACTGGAAGAAACTGAAAGAAAAAGAAAAATGGTATCTAAAACCTAAATGGCTCAGCTGAACCCATCACTCTCCTGCAGACTCAGCAGTCACACCAGTACCTGGACCAGGGCAGGGATGAATGTTTTGGTTGCACGTTTGCTGTGCTGTACATGCTGGCCCTGCATCCAGCAGCACGTGCATGGTGCTGAGCACATGCACTGTCAGGCCAGGACTGGCAAAGGATTCACTTCCAAACTGCAGAGCCAGCTCTCGTGGCTTCAGGCTCTGGATGCAACACCTCTGTCAGGTGACATGATGAGAGCTCAAGAGCTGCCTAAAAAGGCTGTTGGTGCCAGGGTGGTTGTGCAAGCAGGATGAGCCAAGGGTACAGACATCCACCTGCCCAGGTGAAGTCCCGTGGGCACAGCCCTGGCAGGCAATTGGCTCAGCAGGCAAAGGACTGCAGTGCACAGCCCTGCCAAAGTGATTACTCAGTCCAGCCATGAGGGAAAACAGCTCCCAGCCCTTGAAAACGTGCCTATCTCTGGGCTCCTTGCCCAGTGGGCCAGGCCAGGTGAGGATGCTGCCGCAGAGGATGCAGCTGGACCAGTGGGGAATGCAGTGAGCTTTGCCTGGCTTCAGATCCCCACTGCTGATGCAATGTCCTGTTTCCTGGCATGAGTGAGAGCTGTTAAGACTGTTAGGAGTGAGGTGCTGTGCACTCACTACGTGAAATCAGTCCCTGCAAAGCCACCTCTCCAGCTGGGCACAGCCTGCTGCCTTGGAGGCAGGCATGGGGGTGGGCTGCTTTCCCTCCCTTCCTTCCTCCCTCCCACTGGGCTGCCTGGGGCTGCTGACCTCATTAAGTAACCACCTGGGATGTTCACCTTGTAGCTCCATCCTCCTCCTGTGTGTTCAGAGCAGTGGTACATTAAAATCTCCATCTTGCAGAGTGCTGAGCATCTGAGCATCCTTGATTCTCCGTGGTTTTCCACGGCTGCCCTTCAAAGGGGACAGTAGCTTTCCAGGCTGCTTCAACATATTCCCATGGATTTTCAGAGCCTCCCTCCACCAAAAATCTGCCCACGTGACTGAGCCAGGGCGACCTGGCTGTCCCAGAGACAAAGCAGCTGTTAGTCAAGAACCACCCGTATGGATTCAGCTTTGCCTTCACAGGTTTGTGCCCAGCTGTGCCGGAGACCATGCTACTGCCCCTGGGTGCCACCCCGCTGCCCCCGCGGGTCTCCCCTGGTCCTGGATGGCTGTGGCTGCTGCAAGATTTGTGCCCGGCGCCTGGGAGAGCCCTGCGACTTCCTGCACGTCTGTGACCAGAGCCAGGGCCTCGTCTGTGACTACAGCTCAGCATCTGCAGGGACAGGAGCCACCTGTAACTGTGAGCACAGGGGTGCCCGTTTTCCCCAGGGATACCCCACGCTCCAGCCCAGTGCCAGTCATGACCTCACCTGGCTACAGGCATCCCACAGCACTACCAGGGGAGTGATTAAGGCTAGGAGAGCAGCTTTCCTGAAGGTGATGCACGTAGCTTGGCCATGGGGCTGTGCCCCATCTCCTGCCAGCTCTTGTGCTGCTTTCTGACAGAGGATTCAGGGTGACTTCAGTAAGAATGGACAGGGGGTCCCAGGTACGCTATAGTCACACAGTCCAGGGCTGGAGCCTGGGGGTCCTGCAGAGAAATCTCAGCGAAACTTTTCCTAGTCTGGAAAGCCTGAAGTCAGGGTCAGGTCCAAAGGGCAGGGGGGCTTTCACAGCTTTGAAAAACCACAGGGGTGAGGAGAGAAGGTGGGGAAGGAGGGGAGGCTGGCTGATGAACACGCTGCTGCACACCCAGGTCTGCCCTGCACACCACTCAGTCACAGCTGTGGTCCCCCCACTTCGGTCCCTTTGTGTCAGCCCCACAGTCACCCCCAGCAGTGCCCCCTGCCATCCCCATCTCTCTGCTACTCTGTCCCCAACGGGCTCCCCGGCTGTCACTTGCAGTTGAAGACGATGAGGAGGGCTGCGAGGTGAACGGCCGGGTCTATCGAGAGGGGGAGGTTTTCCAGCCCAGCTGCAAAATCCAATGCCGGTGCTTGGACGGGGGCTTCAACTGCATCCCGCTCTGCCAGGAGGATGTCCGGCTGCCCTCCCCGGACTGCCCCTACCCCCGGCGCGTGGAGATCCCAGGGAAGTGCTGCCCTGAGTGGATCTGTGAAGCCCAGGACCAGCACCTCCTCCGAGATGCCAGGGCAGGTAAGATGCAGGGCAGCTCCAGGGAGGGGATGCCCACGAAGGTCTCTGGGATGGTCCCTTCACCCCAGGCTGTGGAACATCAGCAGGAGACACCTCACGTTTCGCTGCCACTCAGGGCTGTGCCTGCAGCACCACAGGGCGTCTGCGCAGCACCTGGTTACAACCTCCCTTTCCCCCCTCATGTCCTTTCTTGCAGCCCCCGGGGCAGTGTCCCCACTGCTGCGATTCCCCTGCCAGCAGTGGGGCACAGAGTGGAGCGCCTGCTCGGCCACCTGCGGCGTGGGCTTTGCCACCCGCGTGTCCAACCAGAACCGCTACTGCCGGCTGGAGACCCAGAGGCGGCTGTGCATGGTCAGACCCTGCCCGGCCCTGCCGGCAGCGTTCCCAGCGGTGAGTGAGGGCTGGGTGGAGCTGCTGCCTCTGGGCAACACGTTTGGCTGACAAAGGGAAGTGCCAACCAACACGAGCTAAGGGATCCCCACTCGCCCGTGGGCACCCCATCAGTCCTCCTCAGCCGTGAGCTGACCGTGCCTCAGGAATGTATAAACCATCTCCTGAAACTTTGCTTGGAAAACAGCCGATGGCAGGTGCAGACCTGAATTTTGGGGTCTCTGGATGTCTGAATCCAGGAGCACTGTGGATCCCACGCAGGTGAGATCAGCCTGCCCCTATGGCCAGAGATGGATTTGCAGCTCCTGCCTGGCTCCCTGGGCACACCCGGGAGGTGGTTCTGCCACCCCCTTTTTTAGCCTGGCACAGCCCCAGTGTGGGCACAGTGTAAATCTGGCATGTGGCACTTTCGGCCCACTTCTTTCCCCCTGCACTGCCACTGCCACGTGCCCCTGCTCCCCAGCTGCCAGGACACACCACCCCTCTCCATCTCCCCATCGGTCTCCATTCTGCCTTTCCAGAGGGGAAGAGGAGGTCATTTGTAGCTGTGCCCACCCCGGATTCACCCTGGAGCCAACGCCTCATCCCGGCAAAGAGTCTGGCACAAACCCATGGCACTGTGGTTATGGTGAAGATGGAGGATGTTTCCGTTGGGAAAATAGAGAAATGATGGACTTTGGCTGCAAAGGAGGCTGGAAACAGAGAACAAGATCCCCGTGTCACTCATCACCTGCCTCTTTTGTGCACCCCGCTGCCCCAGGCAGGGTTACTGGGCAGCATCCCTGAGTTTCTTAGGCTGAATGAAATGGGAAATGGGGAAATCCTGCTCCAAGCATAAACCCACCCAAGAAACCAGGAATTGGTCCTTTCCTGGATCAGTGGGGCTTCTGAAGAGGTGATGCTCCTTCTCCACCACATCATGCAGCTCTGCTTTGCAGGGGATTCAAGAGAGACCATCTCCAGCACCTGGAAGCCAAAATCCCTGGAGGGAACCCTCATACCCTGGCTCCCCAGAGAGGGAACAGGTCATCAAGCATCCCACAAGTCACTGCTACACCAGGCTGAGCTGCTCGACCGTGCAGGAGCTCAGCCATCCCATGGTACCCACCCTGCAACCCAGCAGCCGCCTTCCCGGGCACGGGCAGGATCCTCCTGGTGGCAGCTCTAATTCACCTTCCCCTCATCCCTCCAGAATAAACACGAGCCTTCCCGCTCTGCCTGGCCTCCTCCTCCTCTCCCAAGCGCTGGTGGTTTGGCAGGGCTCCGGCCAGCGAAGAGCTCAGACACCGGAGACTCCGCTGCGCAGCACCAGACATACCGCCTGCCATCCAAGCACACTCCCTGCGAGCCGGGGCCAAGGGACAAGCGGGGAAAAGGGAAAACAAATCGCAAAGATGAGTCGGGGCCGTTTCCCGACGGGCTGGAGCTGCTCCAGCCATGCAGGAGTCGGCGCAGGAATGCTGCTCTGCTGCTCTGGTTGCACTTTTTCCCAGTGAAAGTCCTTCTGGGCGGTGGGAAACGAAACCCAAATGCCCTCTACCGGCCCCGCACAGATGTGCAGAGGAAACGCGCACAGGAAGGGCAGCAGGAAGGAGCAGCGGTTTGGGTGACGTGTCCAGGTGAGAAACGGACTTTTTAGATGCGTATTTCTGAAACTAAAAATAAAGATGTGCTCATCCAAGTGTGGAGCTTCTCTGTGCAGGGTGAGCCCAGCCCGGCTGCTCAGGGCCAGGTCGGTGGGTGCAGGAAAGTCCTGGCCTAGGGTGGGGCAGCTTGGAGGCACCTCCGTTCAGGCTGCTTAGAGGAAGAGAAGGAAAAAGAAAAAAAAAAGTGAATCAAAGCACTGAACACATTATTACATTTTATTATATCCTGGGTTTAACACTTCACTTTTACCCAGCCACAAGCTCTGCTGATGGCATCAGCCCTGGCCATAGCAGTGCCCAGGTCTCCAGTGCTGGGATGTGCAGGGCAGGGCATGGCACTGGCTGCACTGCTGCTGGATCTGCAGCCACAGGCACAGCCCAGGCCGTGTCTCTTCCCAGCCTCCCAAAAATCAAAGCCCAAACTCCCCTGTAACTCATCCCTCCTCCTGCCAGGCCCACACTTCCTCCGGTTCGCCTGGACTGGGGTTTCCCCAGAATGTTGCAGCCATCGTCAGCAGCTGACTGCCCTCCTGACCCAGGGCAGCGTGGAAGGGCAAAAGGCTGACTGGCAGAGGGAGCTCCTCTCTCCAGCCCAAGGAAAAGCCTCCCCAGCAGCAGCAGAAAAGGCAGCAGGGCCAAGGCACTCACTCCCTCAGGCCCTGCAAGAACTTAAAATAAAACAAAAGTCAAGGATGCTGTTCAGTGACCTCTTGGGGGTAAAAAAAAAAAAAAAAAAAAAAAAAAAAATCACAACTCACTGCTCTTGCAGTAAAACATTGCCTACAAAGGGAATTATTTACTGCAATCATCTGGTGCTCGGCCTGAATACAAATCATTAATTCTGTTTGATACAGGCCACGTGGTGAACCTCCAGCAGGCAGCAAATCGCAGAACAAACAGCTTTGGTTGACTTTTTTAGTTTCTGGTGGCCATGCCAAACAAGTGGTGACCTAAAGCTCATCTAGGCTTCAAAATCATCACATTCCTCGACTGACAGGGATAAAACATGTTGTGGTTACTGAAAATCCTGGTTTTAAGCCAGTTCTTGTTCAAGCATGTTGGGACTCAGCCACCAAGGCCGAGTGAGCTGCCAGGGCTGTCACACACTCCCAGATCCTGCCTAGCCACCTCTGGGTGATGGTAAAAATCAGAAGGTCACTTTTTAAGCAGCAACCTGCAATTCTCATCTCAAACAAATGACTCAACACACCTCTGCTATAATTATCTTTTTTTTCCCCTGCAGAATGTCTCTCTGAATCACTAAGCAGCAAACATCTAAATAATGAAATAATGATTCCAAATAAATCAGCATTATTTTTCCCTATGAATACAGGGAAATCAACTCTTGCAATTTGATTGCTAGTCTCACAATATTTGCAGTTCTCTCTAAAGCCCTGCTACCCTGGAAACGTGGTTATTTGAGGCTCTGACGCAGGGTCCTGGCTTTGCCTGCTCGTGTGGGGCAACAGAGAAATATTCCACCCCATCCACAGGTAATGTGTAAAGATAAAAATCCCCAAACTGAAAGAAAATTCACTCCTGCCCTCGAGGCACAAGGCCACATCTGCACAGAGCCTGGGATCTGCCAGCCACACTCGTGAGCCAGTGACAAGCAGCAGATCATGGCTCATTTCTGTGCAAGTACACGCAGCAGCTGAAGGAAAGCTGTCCTGCTGGATGAGTAAACAACATGCATCAGAATGTCTTTTCCAAATCACTCTCAGGATTGATGATTTTTAAATGCATGGAGTTGGGTGAGAGAGGGCTGGATGAGCCCCTTATTAAAGCAAAGCATTTTCAGAAACTGAGCACAGGAATGCAGTACTCAATTGAAAAAAAATAAAGTAGATCAAATGGGGTTTTTATTTTTCCTGGAAACACATTATTCAGGTTATGTGTTTGCAGGAGCTGTCTTGGCCCTGTGTGCTCATCCTGACATCAGCACTGCTGTTCCCTGCCAGGAGCCACAGGGGAGCATCCTCATGCGGGATGTTTGGGTGGAGCTGGCAGCAGCACCTGAACTGCGAGTGAAACCATGGGTCACACGAACACCTGAAACACACAGGAGGCAAGCACAAGAGAAAAGCTCTGTGATTGTGCCTCCAGCGGGTCCAGGGAGCAGGAGATGTGGAGGGCATGGGGCTGCAGCCATTCATGGACAGTGCTCCCCATGCCCTGCCCTGCTCTTCTCTTCCCATGGCAGGAGACACCAGCTCCAAACTTTCATTCTGGGGACAGGAAAAGCTTTGCCTTAATTGCTGGGAGCAGCTCACGACCCTTCCCATGATGACAGAAGTCATCCCAGGAGCTGCTGTGTCTGCCTCAGTTTCCCTGCAGGCTGATGCTCTGAGACAAAGGGAACTGCTCCCAGTCTGTTCGACTCCTCTCACTGCCTTTCCACACCTCCATAAAGTTGCTCTGCAAGTGCTACCCCAAGCCCAGCTGCAGAAGCAGCTTCAGTGCACAGAGGTGAAGGGGACAGGAGCAGGGCAGGATGAAGAATCACTTCCCTGAGCACTGCACCCCCATGGACCCCCTCCCTCCTGTGCTGCTGTCACTCCAGGAGCACAGACCCACCAGAGCCTCTGCAAACTTCAGAAAAGCCATATCCTCACCACATAGATACACCTACACTTCACCTCTCCGGCACACCCATAGTGGTGAGATTTTATGACAAAAGCAGGAAATAACATACAATGTTTCCCATCGCTTATTGCTGTAGCAAGCACTTTTTGAAGTCAACAAACACACCGGGTACTCTCAACATGAAGCTACCGCCGCTCCATTTGCATCCTGGGCTTCCCCACCGTGTCCCCGAACCGCCGTGCCTGAGCATGATCCAGCGGAGATGTTCAGCTGCTCCCAAGGAGGGATGCGCGGTCGGGATGGCTGGGCAGGACTCACCCTCCCTTCTCCTCCTCCTCCACACTGGCTGCTGAGATAGCAGCCTCCTCCTCCCATCCCCTGCCCCGACTCAATTCCCGGAAAGCAGGCGGTCGTGGCCCTTCCAGAGCCTTGCCCTTCACCTCAAGTCGTTTTTCTAAGGTCGTTTTCTTATGGCTTATCAGGGTAAACCTTCTGCCTGCTGATTGCTTCCCTGTTAACTCCCGCGACTGCAGATCTGAGCGGTTTCTGGCCCCATTTATGCTGCAGCAGCAGCTCAGCAATGCGATCGGGGCTGCCCTTCCTCGGGGTCTGCTTTGGGGTCGCTGGTTTTAGCTCTCGACCCAGTTTCACAGTATCTGGGTGTCTTCTCACGGTCCTTGTGACAGAAAAGGAACGGCATAGCCCATCTCACGTCCTCCCTGCACGGGTCTGAACCGCTCGAAGGAGGAAGAGGGAGAGGGAGAGGGTTTTTTGTGCTTGGGGAGGGAGAAAGAAGTAGGCAGCAGGAGCAGCTGTAGGGAGGGGGCAGCTCTTGAGCAGGGCTCACTCTGCCTGCGCTGGGGACAGGCAGCCTGGCACATCTCTGCCTGCTGGCACTGCCTGCGGCACCGGGGATGGCAGCATGAGCCCCCCGGCAGCCTGAGCCCCATGGAACGCTGCCAGTCTCCTCCTTACCTCTGCTCCCGGTACTTCTGAGCGTTGGAGCCAGGAGAAGGGCTGTCAGGAGTGGCAGTGAGGGCGGCTCATGGGGTGCAGGCTTCCAGGTCTGGAAAACTGGGAGGTTTCTCCTCACAGCGAGTGGGACAGAACCGAAACAGGCTGAAAGCTTCGGCTCCCCTCCTCAGACACCTCCCAGGCGCTGCGCGGCAGAGCCCCTCTGCCCCTCCCAGCCTCCTGCTCCCTCCGGGCAGTCCCAGCACCCAAAATAGCCGAGGGGCTGCGTGTCCCTGCCCGGCTCGGAGTGTCCCGAGTGGGCCGGGGGGAGGCGCCGAGGGAGTGGCGGAAGCCGCCCCGCCGGGGCTGCCTTCGGCACATCCTCGCCGTGCCCCGGGGGAAAGTCCAGCGCCCTGCAGTCCCAGGCCGGGCTCAGCGGGAGCGGAGGGCTGAGGGGAGCCGCAGCCTCTGCCGGAGGACACGGTGCTGCTGCGGGCACCGGCGCCTCCGGGCACTGCCCCCCGCTGTCCCCCCGGGCGCTGCCGCGGTGCCCCATGGCTGCGGAGGCTCCCTCCACGTGGCCCGGCAATGGCAGTGGGGCTCCTTGCCCCGTGGATGCCGCCTTCGCCCAGCGCTTCCTGCCCGCCGTGTACCTGACCGTGATCCCCCTGGGGCTGCTGGGGAACGGGCTGGGGCTGTGGCACCTCTTCACAGGGCCCCGCGAGAATGCCCGCCAGCCCCTCAGCCTGCTGGTGGGCAACCTGGGGCTGGCTGACCTGCTCTACGTCAGCACGCTGCCCTTACTCGTCAACTACTACCTGGAAGACAGAAAGTGGCTCTTCGGGCAGGCCTGGTGCCGCCTCACCCGCAGCCTCTTCCACCTCAACCTCTACGCCAGCATTGGCTTCCTCACCTGCATCAGCATCCACCGCTACCTGGGCATCGTGCACCCGCTGAAGGCACGGGGCAGGTGCCAGGGTGCAGCCTCTTCAGCGTGGCTCTGCGTGGCGGTCTGGCTGTGGGTCATTGCACAGATAGCTCCTGATCTTGCCTTCAGCAAGATGGATCGCATGGGAAAGGAGTGCCATGACACGACGGGACGCGAGCACCTGGGCGTTTACCTGCCCTACACCTTTGCTGTCACCGTGACCGGGTTCATCATCCCGTTCCTCATCATCATCGGGTGCTACTGCCACGTGGTGTTTGTGCTCTGCAGGAATGACAGCGTGGACCCCAGCCTCAGGAGGAGGAGCATCGGACTGGTGGTTCTCGTGATGGTTCTCTTCTCCATCTGCTTCCTCCCCTACCACATCTTCAGGAACCTCAATATGTGGTTTCGTGGCTGGCAACTGCAAGGGTCCTGCACACAGGCTGTAAAGGACGTCTACATTTCCTACCAGGTGACTCGGGGCCTGGCCAGCCTCAACAGTGCCCTCAACCCCCTGCTGTACGTGATTACTAGCAAAGACTGGAGGTCACGAATGAGAACCATCCACCAAAGCGCTCGACAGTGTCTGAGGCCACCCTTCCGGAGCAGAACCTCTTGCCAGGCACCTGAGAAGAAGAGGAGCACCATTCTTTGTAAAGGGGAGGCTTCTGATGAGCTCTGAGGTACCCGACACCCCTGCTTCTGCCACAGCAGCTTGTGCTTGTCCTTTCCCTGGGTGCAGCCCCCCACCTGGACACCTGCTTTGCAGAGATGGTGACAGCAGCACCACGGGCTCCATCCTCACAAGGGATAGACAGGACTGTCAGCATCAGAGAGAAAACTGGCACCAGATATTACAAGCAAAGCTACCCGACCCAACCATTTTGCCTACAGTACACCCGGAGATGGAAAGAGATGAACATCAGGTTTGCTCCAGTCCAAGGTATTTCCTTCCAGCCTCTCATGCACCAGTCTGAGCTGGTTAACATCCCCTTGCTTCCCAGCTCCTCTGTGACTGAGGGATGGGAGGGAATGACACCTTGTTCCTCCACTGCATCCTCTCTACCCTAGTGTACATGGGTTTGAGGCAGGATTCTCTCTTTCATTTAAGGAGACATCCTGCATTGCAGGACAGCTGAGAGGGCAAATTTTTGCAGGGGGGGAGTGCTTTGGAAATGGAAATATTCATTACAAAATCAGGTTTTAAGTACATGACTAAGCTGTGCCAGTTCCTGGGTGACTGAGCTGTTTCAGGATCTGTGGGATCCTTTATTGCCCACCTCCTCTGCAGAAGGAAAAGACATTTTTGGCATTACTCCCTCTCTTTTGGAAGAGCACTTAGCAGAACTAACAAATGGTCATTGTAAAGTTTTTGGGGGCTATTGGTTGGGGTTTTATTTTGGAAGGTGAATGACTGCAGTAGCCTGAACTCCTGCTTTCAGGGGGCCAGGAGAGTTTGCAAAGCTTCAGATGGGTGCTTGCATCTTGCATCCAGACTTGCGAGGGCATTAGATGTGACTTGTAAAAATTAGATGTGCAAAAATAAAAGAGAAGCAGCACTGGCTTGAGGGCTTGTGAAGGCGGGATCTGATGATGAGGGCAGCTGTGTGTCATCACGAGGGGTGACAGATCTCTGCTTTGAGGTGAGCAGAGGCTCCCAAACAGTATTTTGGTTTTTGATCTTGGTGTTAGCCACACAAACAGCTTGAACATTTCAATTCAATAATGTGATATGCAGCAACAGCAGCTTTTGCAGCCCAGCTGAAGGAAGTGGATTGTGACTTAAAACCAGCCCTTTCTGGGAAAGCACTGGCCCAGGGACGGACGTTGCACTCTTTTCCTGACATTTATCTCTGTCAGCTGTTCCTCGCACGGACCCACCTTAGCTGGGCAGCAGAGGGAGCACACCTGGCTTTCAGCACTGTTAATATGATTGAAATGCAAATAAACACCTCATGCTTTCAGTTGTGAGTCGTCTGCCTTCTTTTAAAGCTTTATGGGAACCTGGGAGCCAGCTGGCCTGCGGGTTGGAGCAGGAGCCTGCCTGCTCAGGGAGTGGTAATGATCTTCCCAGTGCTCTGCAGACAGGGAACTGCTGGGAGACTGCAGGCAGCCCGTGAAGAGTGATCCGTGTCAGGCACACACTGAGGGGCCTGCTCAGTGCCAGGGGTCCAGCAACATCCAGCTCCCACCTCAGCCAGAGGAAACCCGAAGATAAAGCTTAAATTCACCAGTGAGATCTTGTCTCTCTGCAGTAGGAAGGTTGAGACATTTGGGTCACATCTGGTCCCTGCTCCTTGCACACACGCTCCAGATCTGGGCTTCTCCAGAGCTCTGAACTCTTCTCCTCCTTTCCCCAGAAAACACCCATTCCTCTGAAAGCTTCCATCTTCACACATGGATCCTATCTAACATGCTACAGCTCCCCACAGAACCAGCTTTGGCTCCCGCAGCCCATGGGAGCTGTTGGCACCCTGTCACTGCACCCACTGTGGGCATGACTGATTGAAGCAAAGCATCACTGCATGCTAGCAAGAAAGCACTGCATAGGAGGGGCCAGCAGACTCTGCTCTCACCTCCTGCATCTTTGTGCCCAGATAGGTCTTTTTGTCTTCTCCAGTGCCCCCTCCCATCACTGTTAACAATGATTTAAAGATCTATGTCCTGAGAAGCACCTCTGAGCCCCAGGGACAGTTGCAGACATAAATCTGCACATTTTTCTGTGTCTTGTGTCTTGCAAATCAGCAAAAGGCAGTGAGAATCTGTGTGTTGGGCTGATGTCTCAGATATTTGGGGTGGGATTTTTAATTCTTTTTTTAATCTATAGCTTCGCAGTCCCCTTGATTCTCAGACAGTGCTGCTTCCCCCTATGAACTGGGGAGGATGAGCTCCTTCCCTCTGTTGTGTGTGTAATTAAGGCTCAGTCACTGGCACATGAGCCTCTTCAGAGCTGGTGATGGGGCAACAAAACAGCCCTCCTTCCTCCAGCCTTCCCTCCTCCATCCTCCTTCCTCACTGCCAGGGAGGCTCCTTCCCTCCCAGTGAGCAACTACGGCTCTCTGCAGGTCATGGAGGTGTGTGGGCACTGCAGGGAAACTGCTCAAAAAGTGGGGGCACTGCTCACCCCTCAAAACCTCCCAGGGCTCTTTATCCCCTGGGATGGGACCAGAGTATGGGACTGTGCCTGGAGCAACCAGCTCCCAGCCTGCCCCAGTTCCCACTTGTGGCATAAGGAAGAACTTTTGGGGAGTGGGTAAATGGGCAGGAAAGGTGGGGAGCTGTTGTAATCCCCCATCCCCTTCCCCCAGCACTCTGCCAGAAATTGGCAGGGCCACACACAAGCATATGCTGCTGGCAGGAGGGGGTCACTGGAGAAGCTGTGCCATGGTTACCTCCTGAATCATCACCCCTTTTGGGCTCCTGGCTTATGATGAGCTGAACATTCCTCTTTCCCTCGCTTGGCTTTCTGTTGCCAGACTTTGAAGATGTCTAAAAGCAGGTGAGAGGAATCCCACCTGCACTCTGTGCTTTTCCCACAGCCTCTCTGGTGCAGCAGCATGGAACAATGATCTTGTCTGCAGAATCAAGCTGAAAGCAGATTTTTAACTCCTTTACCCAGATTAGACCATACCAATAAATCAAACATGGTGGAAATTCTCCTCCTGACACTAATGGGATGAGGATGAAGCCTGGAAATTTGGCAGCATTTCTTGCTTCATTAAATAAACCACTCTTGGTTTAGGATATGTTGCAAACACAGTCAAGAGTTGTTATGTTACAGAGAACTTTTGAGCTGACAGCCCAGGGAAGCCAGTCAGGCAGAAATAACAGGCACACATACAGATGCACAGATGTACAACCAATTTCTTCCTCCAAAATGCAGAACTGTTTTTCTTGGCGTGCAAAACACTCTACCAAGAGGAAAATTTTGCTATCAGCAACATCTAAATGCACAGAACTCAACACTGATTAATTCCTTATTCCGTTTTGCCCATGTTAGCTAAAATCTGGCTCTGACTCAGTTCAGGGGTGTTGGTATGGCCAGTGGAGCCCTGATTGCTAAACAAATGTGGGTTGGCTGCCCTGTGGCAGACACAGGGCTCGTGCCTTTGTGTCAGAGACTTCCACAGCCCAGGAGAGCAGGAGCTGCTGCACACAAGGGACTGATGCTGGGGACATCGCTGTGGGGCTGAGATGGTGCATGGGCGCCTGTTGGAGACCCCATGGCCATAACATGAGAGTCTCAGGCTCAGACGAGGTATGGAGACCATGTAAGAAGCTGAAGGAGAACCAGCGAGAGCAGGACTTGGCTCCCCAGTACTCCAGGCACCCAACACCAGGACTTTGTGGAGCATCTTTTACAGCCTGGTGGGAGGCTGCAGTGTGCACACAAAAAGGGATGAGTCACTCAGGTCACCAATGAAAGGTCACAGCATCCTCAGATTCTGTGAGAGGCGTTTATTTCTTCAGCAAAAAAATTTCATTGCTAAAGTACCTTTGGCTGCAGTGACAACAGACCTGACAGGTAATCCTATTTACCAAGGATATCGATCAGACTGGGAAGGAATAGTAGATGCAATTATCCAGGTGAACTGGGAAAAATGGCAAACATACCTGCCAGTGGGGTGCTGTTCGTGAAAATTGTAATAAAAGAGAAAAATCAGAATCTTTGTCTATACTACGTGGAGTGTCCTGGCATCTGAGAGACCAACAGCTTGTGCAGAAGAGCGAATCACAGAAATAGAACAACACTTAGCGTGCCTGTGTGAAGCCATCAGTCTAATACTACTCCTGCAGCGCATGCAGTTATAAATAGGTGATGCCGTGCAGCGTGGGACCTGGGGAGCGGGTGAGCCGAGCAAGGCACGGCCAGCTCCCGACCTCGCCGCTCCCAGCCCCGGCACGCATTTGTATGTGCGCTACGGAGCGACTGCGGCTGCACCCTGCGGGCACCGATTTGTCCTGGAGGAGTCGCCGGTCCCTCCAGGCTTAAAGGAGTTGTGCCATTTTTTACGCCATTCCTCTAAGCATCCCCCCGCAGCAAGCCCTCCTTCCTTGCCCCGGATCGCCAGCACAGGAGCGGGGCAGTGAGAAACCCCCGGGAGCTGCTCAGTGCACCACGGCCTGTGCTGCCTCCTCAGCACCCTGGGAGGAAGCTGTCATTTGAATATTGCCCAACACCTCCGCTCTGTCATGAAAAGGAGACACTCAGGTCCAATCTGGCTCCCTGAAGAGTCCTTCGTGCCAACGCACAGCCCAGCCAGAGTGAAATTCTTCTGCTTGTTTGGGTTTATGGGCAAAAAGTTTACCCTAAGGAGCATCAGAGAGCTCCCAGGCTTCCCAGAGGCACCACAGCTCCTCCTTGGAGAGGCTTCTTCCATGCTGAGCTGAGGACATTCAGGGACAGGAGACAGATTAACTCTGTCCTGGCTGCCTTTGCTGGGATGTGGAGGTGCTGCTCAGCAGAGGTGGGGACAAACACCCACCACAGCTCCCAGTCTGCTCTTACCAGCACAGCCCACCCTGCAGCACCTCTGTGTCTCCAGTGCAGGCAGTGGGGAGACAGTCCTGTAGCAGTGGGAAGCTGCAGGCACGGAGGAGAGCTCAGGGGTAATTTCACCGGTGGGAATGCCAAGAGCCATTGTCACTGAATGAAGCGTTACTTGGTTTGAAGACAAAATTCCTCCTTTGAAAGTGTGTAGTGCTGGCCACACAGAGCCATGCTGAGAGTCCAGAGGAGATGGGGATGCAGTTCCCTTGGGATGCAGCCCATCCAGGAGTCTGGGGCTGTCCAAGAGCTCATCAGGTCTGCAATACCCACCATGAGATGCTGCAGCTCCCTCAGTGCTGTTGAAAGAAAGAATTTTCTTTGTGCAAAGCTGAAACAACGGCACCATCCCTGTAGCCACCATCCCACTGCACTGAGCTGGGATGTGGGACAAGCACTGGCAGAGTGCTCCAGGGCAGACACCAGCTGCACAAGGGGCACAGTGAGTGAGCTGAAATGCTATTTTCCTTTCCAGTGGGGCATGGAGGAGCAGAGAGTGGCTCATGGATAAACCAGCAGACTCAGCCTGGGAGTATGGGACACATCCTCTCCCAAAGGCACAGCACAGGGATGAGTGCTGGACTTGCAGGAACACCAGCACGTGCCAGTCCCAGCCTGGGGGTGTTCTCATCTTGCTCCATAAAGGGGGCTGTTCACACGTGGGTCTCAAGCCAGAAACCCCCAAATGGCCATGCCCTGAGTCTGTGCCTGATCCTGTGTGGAGATGCCCAGGGGATACCCAGAGCATCACCTCCTGTCACTGCTCAGCACCTCAGCTCCCACCCCAAGAGATTCTCAGACAAGGGGTCTAAAATTCAGCTAAATGTTTCAGAACACAGAGGAGCCTCTGGTTTATCGTTCCATTTACCTCAGGTGGTTTGCCTGCCTCCAAAAAAGCCTACTGTTAATTTAATTCCCTCTAACTGATTCATGGCAGACCTGGCATCCCAATGCCTGGAACAGCTGTGATTCCACACAGCCCCTGAGCATGGCTGGAAAGAAAGGACCAGGGCTGGAGCAGGGGACAAACAGCTGGGCCAGGCAAACACATGGACATTTTTGCATTTGCAATTCAGAGAGGATGTGTTTATCTCCCCAGTAAGTCCTTCCAGAGAAAAGCCTGGAGAGAACCAACCGGAAACCCTTTGTATATAAACAAGACTTTGTAAAATCTGCAGATTTAAGGTGGAGGAAGAAATAAGTCCCTAATACGGTGCTTCCACTGCAAGAGAAAACAAATATTTCATTTAGTTCTGTTCGTTCCCCACTGGGAACCTGCTGTGCTCTCAGGCATGGGCAGCAGGAACATTTTCACAGGGCATTTACAGCTCCCTCGGCTGCAAAATCGCTTGTGGCCCCAAACCCAGAGCCGTTCTGGCCAGTGGAGTGTGGGACCAGCCATGGAGCATCTCTAGCAGGGAAGAAAAATGAATCTTGAACGAATCAAACCCTGCATCGAAATAAGTCAGTGCCTGGCTGGGAAGCTCAATCAACCTCTCAGCACCGGTTCGTTGGAGGAAAACAGGAAAGGAGACCTTGAGTTTTACTAATAAATGCACTTTTCTCCAGTTGAAGTCCCGGGGCCGATTTGTTTCCTTGTGGGTTATTTTTAGCACCGAAAGGAGCCATTTGCTGTAAACTGTCTGCCCGGGTGCGGAGCGCCGGGGGCCGCAGGCGGGACTGCGGCAGTGCCCGCACCTCCGGCTCGCCGCCCCGGCTGCCCCACGGCCCCGGCCCTCCCGGAGCGGGGCTCAGCTCGCCCGTGGGGCAGGACCCACCTCCGTTCCTCCCTGAGGCACATCCAGGCGGGCACAGGCGATGCCTCCTGCCCCGCCAGCCCACGGTGGGGGCACCTTGGGAGGGGGTTCCGTGGGATCCGGAGGACGCGGTTCTCGCACCCACCGTGCGGGCAGACACCTTCGGCACGGGGGCCAGCCGGCGCTCACTGCACGGCACACAGCACACAGGGCAGCAGGGCAGAGCCCATCCCTCCCTCTGGGGTGTCCCACAGGATCCCTGCAGCTGTTCAGGACCTTTCCAATCCCTGCAGTGCAGCGGTACCATGGCGTGAGCTGCCTCGTAGGACAGGGCGAAGCTGTCACCGGGGAACCCTCTGAAAAGAGCCTCACATACTTGTAATTCCTTCCCAGAGCCTTTGTCGCCACCACCCCTGACCTTCCTGGCAGTCCCACAGGCTGTGATGCAGGTCAGTAATTTATAGCATCCTCTCCCTGCGGCCAGGTTCCTGGGTTGGGTCTGTGCTGGTGGCCATGGCAGCTCATCTCCAGATTCACCTTGCCCAGAAGCAGGACCCTTCTCCAGACACACTCCCAAAGCCTCTCTCCTTCTTCACTAGGAACCAGGGTCTCCTGGCAGAAACCAGTCCACCCTGGCACCGGCAGCAGCACCACAGAGTCTCCCACCTCCAAAACCCAATCCAAAGTGGCTGACAGCTTTGATTTAACAGGCTCTCTGCAAATATTTCCACAAATTTTTAAGTAGAGGCATTATGATTTTATCTTATTATTTTATAATTAAAGCCAAGTTCCTCAAACAAAATAAATGAACTGACTAAAGCGTCCGAGATCAAGAACTTGCTAAAGCAGAGCAGCACCTCTCCCGTTTGGTTGTGGTCCAGGCGCTTTATGGCAGGTACTTTGTGCCTGGCTGATGTTCAACTGACAGCTTTCCAAGCATATAAAAAACTTATTAGGCTGAAAATAGACTTTGTGACCATAAAGTGTCACGAGCACTGTCAGCATTTCCATCCCAGGTCTGCTTTGTGTACAACCACTGGCAGATCAGGCTGCTGAGGGGAGCAGGCTGGGAGGATGGGGCTGCGTGTCCCCTCATAGGACCCATTTTGGGTAGGAAGGGTAATTGGGAAAGGCTTCCTAATGAGCTCTGGGGTGTTAGTAGGTGGCAGGATGAGGTTTAGCGTGGCTGGGCAAGGTGGTTGAAGACAGTCATACATGGAACTGTGTCCACCTGCTCTGGAGCTGGAGACCTGGAAGTCACATCCATTGGAGACTGTGCAGAGGCAATCTGCATTTGCAACCACTTTATATCCAATGCTTCATTAGTTCCCTTGCTGAGCTTCCAGATCACAGTGCAGAGCAAAGTGCCTGCAGCCATCTGAGCTACAAAGAGCCCAGGAGGGAGGCAGCGGGGATTCTCCGAGCCAGGAAAAAGCCGTGAGGTTCCTGAGCCTGGAGTAACTCCGAGCATGGCCAAAGGACAGATCCAAGGCAGCTCTGGTGTGCAGGAGGATGTTTTACAGGATGATTTGCAGAGTCTTGGGACAGAAGCAAACGTATCCAGCTGGGATCCAGTCAGGGATGCTGTGCCTGCAGAGGAAGGCATTGCCACGGCCCTTCACACAGACAGGAGGGATCGCTCCCTGTGCCCAGCTCATGGTGCTACCTGGCTGGGGGCGGCCCAGCAGTGCCTGGAGTCTGCTGTGGTTTAAGGACATAATCTGGGCAGCTGCAGCTGGCTGTTATTCATACCCCGAAACCTAATACTTTCTAGAAATTAACTAATCTGTTACTTTAGAAGTACCCTGTGGCTTTGCCAGGCTATCTATAATCTAAGTATTAGGTGGCATTAAAACTAGAATAGCTGATGCTTTTACTAAGGCAAACAAAACCATCAATTTGATGTTTAAAAATAACCAAAGAAGCAGAGTGCATCAGGATGGTCCCCAAGCCCTGAGAAAGCTGGAACACCTTGCAGCCGAAACTGGGAAAGGGGCTGACACCTGATGGGGCATGGGATTGACTCAAGCAGACCCACACAACTGGTCCCTCTTTAGTGATTTTTGTCTGAGACTGCTAAGCAGCTTTGTTTATTTCAATCCATTAGAACTAGAAAAGCTTTTTAATAAACTCCCTGCCAGCCTGGAATTAGTAGATGTGGGCCAATTAGAAACATTAATTAGGCACTGGTTTAAACACAGATGAGGTTTGACTTTGTTTACCAACCCCAGAGGAAGCAGCTTCTCAAAGTTCACCTCCAAAGGACTGGAAAAGGCACAATCGCTCCCAGTCACAAGCACCTCCCCACACAAACACGGCATTTGGATTTACGTTTTATTTTCAGAGCTCCTGCTTTTTCTTTGGCTCCCCATGCAATAAAAATGAGACATTTAATCTCATAATGCAACTTCTCGCTGAAAATCAATGGTAAAGTACATTATCTTGCCTGCCCTGAACCCACGGCTCCAGCTTGACCTTCCTCAAGCAGAGCGAAGTCCGGGGAAACACAAAGGTTGAACTTATGGCTTCCCAGCAGGAAAGTGTGAAACTTTCCTGTGCTTCGGGAGGAACAGGACAGGATGGCCCTCCACAGCAGCCGTGTGACAGAGTTTGGTGTCACTCATGCCCTGTGATCACTGCAGGCAGGAAAAAGCAGTGTGTGAGCAGTGAGATGCAGAGCAGCCTGAATTCAGCCTGAATTTTGAAGCCTCCAGTCCCACTCCAAACACAGTTCTGGTTTGTTACTGGGGGATTTCTCATTAGGAGCTGGATCCTGCTACCCTTTTTCCTGCTGAGCAGCGTTTAGTCCACAGGGGCTTCTGACCTACATGAGGTCAAAGCAAGCCTCAAAAGGAGAAATCAGTGACATCCCAATCTGTGTAACTCCCAATGCAGCAGGGAAAGGCCATGCTGAGGGAAGACCTGTGTCCCAAGACACTGCAAGGTAAGGATTTCTTCTGGGGTCAGGAGAAGACCTTGGAGCCAGCCAAGGTCAGTGCAGCACAAGCCCCAAAGAGGACAGGGCTGGCAGAAGGGAGCTCTGAGAGCTGCTCATACCATGGCAGCAAAGATGCTCCCCCTGTTCCCAGTGTCCCCAGCCCCAGGGAGGGGGAGATGCCACCCACAGACCCTTCCCTGTGTAGGCAGCACCTTGGGAAGGCCGTGCTGTACCACCTCTGCCCGAGATCTGCTGACTCCCATCACCAACATGGGTTTGGAAAAAAAACTGCACAGGATTTAGTTCATGATCAGCTGAGACTGATGCTGCTCCTAAAAGAAACGGGCCAAGCACCTTGTGCCTATTGTCACCCACAGGTGGACAGCACTTCCCAGGGTTTTCCATGCTGGAACCTACCATGGCATGTTGGTCCAACATCTGCACAGAGCAGTTTTCTTTCAATAATAAGCTACAGCATCAGCTTAACCCTCCAAATATCACCCTGGGGCCCCAGAATTTGACCTGCAAGGCACTGGGGGCCCCAGAACGCCTCCTAAAAGGTGTGTGACAGGCACCCAGAGATGCAATCATCAAAAGATCTCCTTCTTCTCTAATGGAACCAACAGAAGCTCAGATAGCAGCTCTAGCTCCTGTCTCTAAGGTGGGATGTCATTGCTGACCAGTGGAAAAAATTACCAGCACCAGGTGAAGTTCATCTTCTCGAGCAGGAGGCCCCCACATGTCTCTGGGGTCAGAGGTTTGACAGCAGCCAGGCCCCGTTAGCAGGGCTAGAAACACACCCTAGAGAACACAAAGCAGACACATTCCTCCAGTGGAGGCTCTGCCACATGATTTAGGAGGCTGCAAGCACCGCGATGTCGAGCAGCAAGCCGACAGCTTGTGCTGCTCCTGATGGATGCTGGAGTCTATTTTCTCTTCAATAACAACTTTCACTAATGGTGCTGGCACGGAGGCTCAGCAAGGAGGAGGGAAGTGGCAAGTGGCCAAGGTGAAAAAGAGTTCACAATTACAGTAGGAAAGGCCACTGTGTCACTTGTGCTGGCCATGGAAATGCTGAGGGCAGTGATGGAAGGGGCTCTTGGAGAGCATTGAGTCATCCCCTCCTTCAGCAGAGCACCCACTGTACCCAGAGCATTTTCAGCAGACACCCAGACATCTGCTTATCTTATTTTTAAACTCCTCAAGTGACGGGGTGCCACAATCTCCCCCAGAAGTCTGTTCCAGTGTTTCACTGTCTTCATGGGTGAAAAGTTTTTCTTATGTCCTGTTCAAACCTTCATTGCTGCAATTAAACCCCAAAGCATCATCTTCTCCAGAGAGAGAATAAGATGGATGAAGAAGAAGAGTTTATTTTCCCGAAAGAGATACCATCTCCTGCAACACACAACTCAGAAGTATCTTTCTATTTTTAAAAGTGAAGTATAGGAGTTACGTAAAAGCTATGGAAACTAGAAATGAGAAAGAGGGTCTTCAGTTTGTGGGCTCTGCCTCCTACCACAGCTAATTTCCCTGCTTCCTGGGGCTGACCAGGGCTGTCCATAGCACATCAATGCTGAGAGGCTGAGCTCGCTGCCCCTCACACCAGCACAGGGTGGACGGGCCCCACATCCCCTGTGCCTGCAGTCTCTCACCGATGTGCCAAAGAAAACGGCAGAAACACTAAATCTGTTTTTGCTTCTTTCTGCCTTCTTAAAACAGCACTGGACAGGCCAGACTCTCTGCTCTGGTAACCAGCTGGGAAAAGGATGACACAGATAACTCAGACAGATAACACAGCTAACACAGACAAATAATACAGTTAACACAGATAGATAACAGAGATTGATAACACTGGTAACACAGCACAGATAGATAACACAGACAACACAGATAACACAGATAGATAACACAGATAACACAGATAGCTCAGACAGATAACACAGATAGATTACCCAGGTAACACAAACGGATTACACAGGTAACACAAACAGAGTACACAGGTAACACTGGTAACTGTTCTCAGTGCCATGGGTGTGAAGTGGCCCAGCACTGTGCAGAACAGCAGGAGCCAGGGCTGCCCGTGCAGGGATGATACCTCAGGGTACTTTGGGACAGCCACACATCCCCAAAGGCCCCTGCTTTTGGGAAGACAGGTAAAGAGGGTGAAGGCATGGGAAACTCCTCCAGCCTGGGAGCATCCAGGGGCAGCTTCGGGAAACGGGGCTGTTACTGCTGTCACTGTCACGAGGATGAACCGTGGCCTCGCTAGGGCTCACCTGCAGCCGGGCACTGCCAGTGCTGCCCGGGGCTGCCAGGCAAGGAGGGCTCGGAACACACCGGAGCCAGCCTAGGTGTGAACGCGAGCCGGAGACCGCAGAGCCGGTGCCCGGGGCGGGCAGGAGGAGCTGCGCGGTGCCCGGGCGCGGTGCGCGGTGTGGGGTGAGTTGTGCGTGGTACCCGGGCACGGTGCGCGGTGCGNGGGGCCATGCGGAGCCCGGGCTGAGCGCGGCGGCCGCCCCTCGCCATGAAGCGGCAGAACCTGCGCACGGCCGCGCTCATCCTCTGCATCTTCTCCTACCTGCTGGTGGGCGCCGCGGTCTTCGATGCGCTGGAGTCGGAGGCGGAGAGCGGCCGCAAGCGGCTGCTGGAGCAGAAGCGCGGAGAGCTGCGGAGGAAGTACCGCTTCTCCGCCGACGACTACCGGGAGCTGGAGCGGCTGGTGCTGCAGGCCGAGCCGCACCGCGCCGGTCGCCAGTGGAAGTTCGCCGGCTCCTTCTACTTCGCCATCACGGTCATCACCACCATCGGTGAGTGCGGGCAGCCCGGCCGGCGCGCCCGGCATCCCTCCATCCCTGAAGCTCTGCACTCCGTGTCTCTCCATCCCTGCCTCCCATCTCCCTCCATCCCCACGCCCCTGCATCCCATGTCCCCCCATCTCCATGTCCTTACGCCCCATCCTCCTCCCAGCCCCACACCTCCAGTACCCCTGGGAGCTCCGGGACAGCTTGAGGGTGCCCGCTTGGCAGAGGCAGGTCTCACCCTTGCAAGGCTGGGACATCTCTTCAGGCCGTCCCCGAGCTGACCCTGTGGGACCCCCAGCGCCCAGTGGTGGGTGAGGCAGCCCACGGGCAGGCTGGGGCCGCCCTGTTCCGGGGGTGCTGCTGCGGCTGGGGCCACGAGACACGATATTGTCCCAGGGAGGCGGCAGCTTGCTGAGCTCCTGCGGGAACCTTTGGAGCAGGCAGCTGCTAAAGTTGGCAGCGGTGTGGGAGGGCAGAGGTGGGGACCATGTCTGTCCCCTGCGCTGGCTGTAGCCAGTGAGCTGGGTGAAGGGCTGGGCAAGAATTGTTGGCTTCTTTGCTGGCTCAAAACTCTGGACATTCGGCTGTGTGACACCTGCTTCATGGAGCCAAGAGAGCCACAAGCCACTGCCCGAGGCTCTCCCTGCACAAAAACCTGCAGAGAGATGGGTGTCAGCTTGCAGGGGAGCGACTGAATCACATTAAACTATGTAGAACCACTTATCCACACTAAAGCCCAGTGCCTTGGTTTGGCTGCTTCAATTTTGCAAGAGCATGAAACGAAATTGAATGAAGGTTGCCTTAATTTAGGTGATATTAGCCACATGGGAGTTGAGCACTGTTTAATTAATCCACTTTGATTAATCCATGCACCCTTAGCATCCCGTGGGGGTAGACAGGGATCCTATGCTCTTGTCACTGCTTGTGCTGGAGTTTTAGTCAGCAGATGTGTTTTGGAGGCAGGAATCCTGAGGCTGAATCCTGCCCTGGCACAGCCAGCAGCCGCCTCCTGTTCTTCAGGACAGACTTCGCCTTACCAAAGGGCTTGGGATGGTTGAAATACCTGTGGTAGCTGGAAGCATCGTCCCTCAGGACAAGGGTTGGTGGGAACAAGTGCACTGTGTTACCAGAGGACAAGAGGTGGCAGAGGGACAGATATCCTGCAGGCTCTGCCTGGGATCTCCATGTGCTCCCATGGGATGAGGTGTGGGGTTTGTGCAGCTGGAACACACATGGCCAGCAAACCACAGTGGGCTCAGGGCTTGGCTTGGGTCAGATGCCAGCAGGAGGGAAAGATGAATGGTTTCAGCAAAAATCCTCATCATCACCTGGCAGGTTGTAGCTTCATTTACATGATTTTCCTGTTGGCTGTGACAAACAATGGCTGTGCTTATCACACACCCTGTGTGATAAATAATTTCAGCCCAGGTGCTATATTTCTAAAATCCTGGCATGTCAGATCTCTTTATATTGGGCTGTGCTCCAAATCTCCATTTTAACATTATTGTAGCTGTGTTTACTCATTCTAATTCTCTTTGTCATTTCATAACCATCAGTCAAACACTCCTTCAGCAGTCTCTCAGGGTATAACAATTGTTTTTCCACTTACTGCTCTTCTGGATCATTATATTTACCTCCTCATTGCTGTCATTGTATTATCTTGTAGCCTGGGACCTGGTGATTGCACTCGGTTATTAAGCTTGGATCTGACTGGGAGGTTTTGCCACTGCAGTCTCCTGTCTGCTCTCTATTTCATGGAATGTGGCATGCAGGCATTACTTTCATCATTTTTTGTTGTGTGAATTTGTGAACAGAAAGAGCAATTAGAAGCTGTCTGCTCGCAGTCCAGAGCACAGCATGCTGAAGGGTAATGCTGTCCTCAGCCCCTCAGCCCTGTCCCACGCAGGAGTTTCCTGGAGCAGGAGGTGTGCTCAGGAGCCCAGGGTAACATGGTTATCCTCCCCTGGCCCTTCCATCACTGGGTGCTGCAGCTGCCCCAAGTGTCCTGGAAATCCACGGGCAGCAAGGATGAGGTGAAGCCAAGTCACAGCTTAGAACAACTCTGTGGGGTAACAAGAGGGTGTTTTCCCCCCATGTTCTCCATGCAAAAGTCACACAAATTCCTGCAGAAAGTAAAAATACAAGTAGCTGTTTGTGAAAGGCCTGGCAGCAGCGCAGGAAGGAGCTGGCGCTGTCCTGCAGGCGCCTGCAGAAGGGAAGTTTCAGGCCCTAGTAGTTTCTTGTAAAAGGAACTCAAAAGAAAGGCTCAGATGCCTTTGGATGCCTTTGGATGCTGTTACTCCCCACACCATGTGACTCCCTTGTACTGAGTTCGTTACTCATCCGCTGAGGTCAGGGGCCACCGATTTCTTCTAAGCTGCTGTAATTGAGGTGGGCACAGAATGGCTGGAGTCCAGAAGATTGCAGCGAATACCTCACCATGCCTCACAGTATAATTGTGTGTGTCCTTGAGTCACAGCTCTGAAACTTGGGCCAAGGTGGAGAAATTAAATCTCAGAAGGCGTTCAAGGAGAACCTTGTCCTCCTGGAGCTCCTTGTGCCCAGGAAAAGGGCTGACAGGGCTGTGGTGGCATAAATGCTCCCTACCCTGCATCTAAAACAGCACAGCCCCTCCTCCCCAGCACTCCAGCGATGCTTTAGGTCTGAGTCTTAGTGACACTGGAGTAAATCTGGAGGGGGTCTGCAGGAGTCCTTCCAGACTTAGCTGCTCCTGTGGGGACTGTACCTATAGCACAGCGTCGCTCTAGCTCCTGCCCAGCCAGCCACACAGCAAGTGCTCACAGAGCTGAGACTCAAAGGGGCATGTGACACTGGATGGCTTGGGAGGAGGAGCAGGTGACAGGGGAGGTGGCAATGCCTCTGCACGGGCAGTTGTGGATGGTCCTGCCTGGGTGTGTACCTCCCCACAGGGTGATCTGACGCTGCTGGTCTCTGCATCTTGCAGAGCCTCTGTTCCCCCTCACTCTGGGGTTCAGGTCACACTGCACACCTGGCACTGGCACAGCATCGTGGCCTCTGAAGTGTTTGTGAGCTGCAGGAGGCTTATAGAGCCCAGTCCAACTCTAGGCCTCCTGCTGGTGTCTGTGATACTGGGGGCTATCAAGAGGGTACCTTCTCTCTTTAGAGGTCAAATGAGGTTCTGCCTACACGATACTGCAATGCCATTATTCCAAAGGATGTGGCATCCCATGGCTCCGTTAGCATTGCCTACAGATTTGTTACTGAGTCATTTTCCATTCTTCCCCCCATTTTTCTACTGCTCCTCTTGGTCACAGGGCAGCCTTGCTGGAAACCCCAGTGAGGGCTTGACGTCGGCTCCCCTCTTTCCTGTGTCCTTCACAGGTTATGGGCACGCTGCTCCTGGCACGGACGCTGGCAAAGTCTTCTGCATGTTCTACGCCATCCTGGGCATCCCCCTGACGCTGGTCATGTTCCAGAGCCTGGGGGAGCGCATGAACACTGTCGTGAGGCTCCTGCTCAAGAAGATCAAGAAGTGTCTGGGCATGAGGACAACCCATGTCTCCATGGAGAACATGGTCCTAGTGGGCTTCCTGTCCTGCATGGGCACCCTGTGCATCGGTGCCGCAGCCTTCTCTTATTTTGAGGGCTGGACTTTCTTCCATGCCTATTACTACTGCTTCATAACCTTGACCACTATTGGCTTTGGAGACTTTGTGGCCCTGCAGAAGAACGAGGCTTTGCAGAAGAAGCCCCCGTACGTGGCTTTCAGCTTCATGTACATCCTGGTGGGTCTGACCGTCATCGGCGCCTTCCTCAACCTGGTGGTGCTGCGCTTCCTGACGATGAACTCGGAGGACGAGCGGCGGGACGCCGAGGAGCGAGCCTCGCTGAGGAGAGCCCGCAACAACATCCACCTCAAGCCAAAAGAGGACAGCCGCAGCAGCAATGCCATTTTTCTCCCTGTGGAAGACAGGACGAGCCAGATGAACCTGATCCCGCTGGTCCAGGAGGACGCGGAGAGGCAGCGGCGCCAGTCGACCGCCTCGGCGGCCGCGGTGCCGTCCTTCTGCACATGCCTGTGCTACAGACCCCAGGTGTGCGGCAGCCCGGCGCCCTCCCACCCCGAGACCCTGAGCTGCCACACCAACCCCGTCTATTACAACTCCATTTCCTACAAAATCGACGAGGTGTCCCTGAGCACGCGGGGTCAGACCGGCTCCTCCCCGGGGAGCACTTTGTCTTCCAACAGCCCTCGCTGTCGGCAGCACCCCCGGCTGCGGAGGAAATCCATCTAGCAGCGCGTGCCGAGCTGCACTCGGCGCTCCAGTCCTACTACGATGATAAATTAAGAACAGAGTTGTCAGGTTCTTCTTACTCATTTCTTCTGTTCCTCTCCCTCCCCCCAGCAGGAGCCTCTAGATCCTGTCGGGAAATAACGATCCCTTTTTCGCAGGCACTGAATGACATTGTTAGTTTTTCTTTGCTTTTTCCTCCCAAGTAGGTTCAAGCATTTGGGACTGGTAAGAGCCCCCTGCTCTGTGTGAAGCCCAGTGGGCTGTAGGTTTGCTTTCCCACCTCCCTGCTCCCCAACGGGTGCATTGCTACCCTCCCACCCTGTCAAACCTTGGCTGCAGCTGCTGCCAGCACATGACTCTTGCTCCATGGGCTGGGTTCCTGTCAAAAGCAAAGCCTGTGTGAGCAAGCCCTGCAGGACTGGGGACCTTTAAGCTGTCCCCTGACACCAGGTGCAGGTAAGTCAGTGCCACGCAGTAGGTTTGCAGCTGGTGGGTGGGCAGGGAGAGGTGGCCAGGAGGGAATGGGCTGCAGTCCTGAAGCTCAGCACATGGGGACAGCTTTGTGGAGGACCTTCATGTCCTGTGAGCAGCCTTCTGGGTCTGAGCTCAGGTTTGTAGCTGGCTCAGTGCTTTTGGAAGCTGGAGGCCCATGCACTCACCCACTTGCCCACCAGCACACCTTACCTCTCATACCTCACCACCACGGGTAGGTCCTCCTGGCTGAAGGGATGCCGTGTCTCCTTCCCAGGGGAAGCTGAACTCCTCCAGTCCAGTTCAGCCCAGCCCCAGCTCTATTCTGTGCTGAGCCCAGACTGTACTAAGGGCAGCCTCAGGGAGAGCCTTCCTGACCTACACAGTCACCTGCAAAGGGCTTGGTCCTGAGGAGACTTTTTTTTTCTTAGCTAAAATCACCCCTTCCTTCCCCACCTTTCCTCCAGCTGGCGGCCCAGCAGCTGTGCCAGCTCCTCGCCTCCTCCCAGCCCCTGTGAGCCCATGGGTTTGTGCTTGTTGCTGCTGGGGTTATCTGAGGTGGAGGTCATCCCACCTCCACGTTCATCCCCGTGTGGGATTTGTCACCTCCACAGCCACACCTGGGAGGTGCTTCCCAGCTGGTGACCCCAGTGTGGCCTTTGTCCATCCTGTCTCATCTGCACCAAAGCAGGACTGGGCTCTGACAGTGGTACGAGCTATTTATTTTTTTTCTCCAATAAGGGATATTTTCACTCTCAGTTCTATCTAAAATACCCTCCGAGGGGGTTTTTGTGGCGAAATAGCCCCTTTTCCTGGTGGGGAAAGCATGCAGAGTTGCCAGCATTGGGAAGGTCTCAGGGCAGGCTTTGCTCTTTCCTCTTTTTGTTTTGGGTGGCAGCTTAATAAAAGGTAAATCTGTCTGGTGGTGGTTGGTTATTTGTCACAAGCAAGAGCAAAGGGATGTGTCCCAGCCCCAAACCCCAGGCTGGCTCCCTGTGGGCAGGCTGCACAGCCTGGGCACGCAGGCAGGGAGGATGCTGGGCGAGCTGGTTGGTGGCACCTTCACCTGGGGGCTCCCCAGGGGCCTTTGGGGTGTGTGGCATTCCAGGGGCTGGGGGGTCCAGCAACTGCCTCACTTTGCACCAGTGGCCCCAGATGTGCACCAGCTGGGTGAGCCTTGGTTTAGAAAGGGGCAGGAGGGAGGGAACAAAGCAAGCTGTGAACGTGGAAAACAGGCTTAAAAGCGAGGCTTTTGTTGGCTTCTCAGCTCCTCAGCGTGTCATTTCACGCTGATCCCACCAGCTCAGCCCTTTTGTCACCATGCCCCATCTCCCCCACCCTCCCCACAGTATTCAGCCCAAGGTTTGGCTGTACTGTGCTGCCCTTTGCCATCAGAGCTGAGCAGATGAAGTCTCTCCCTCTTTGCATGTTGAGCCTTGGACATCCTCCCAGTGGCCAAGATGGAGCCAGCATCTCTCACCCTCCTCCAGCACTGTGGAAAGAAGCAGGTCTTCAAATCCTGCTCAAGTCAGACCTGCATGGTATTGCCCTGGTGAAACTCACCTCTGGTGGAGCTGGAAGCAGGAGAAAACCCCAATCCAGAGGCTGAGCCAGCCTTGCACTGTCCCTCTGGCTTCAGCACAGCACTGCCCAAGCTCGGTGGCTCCATGGCTGTGTCACAGAGCCCACAGTGCAGCCCTAGGAAGGCACAGCCTGGCAGAGGCAGCGGGGCTGGCAGTGTGACCTCCACGCCCTGCAGGGCAGCGCTGGTGACGAGGTGACAATGCAGAAAGTCGGGCACCTGCTCTGGTTGCTGCTGCTTCCATGTGGCCTGAGCTTCCAGGCAGTGCTGCTTGACTGCTCAATGACAGCCTGAGTCCCTTTCTGCTTGGGAAGCTGGTGGTGGTCCCAGGGTGGGAGACGCCGGGCTGGCCCCTGACACCCCAGAGAATCCCTCCTGCTCCTCCCCCTTCCATCACTGCTCCCCCAGGGGCTGTAGCTGGGGCAGGTGGGAGGCTGCCCCTTGGTCTCACCCTGATGACCCTCAGAGGGATTTGGAGGCATGGCAAAAACCTTTCAGAAATTCTTAAGTGAACTCTGTGATCCCTGACTCCCATGGGAAAAGGACATGCAGTAGCTCCCCAGAGAATGCTGCCTGCTCTCACCACCAGCTCCTCCCACAGACCCCTCCAGCAGGATCCCCCCGACATTTCCCACCTAAGGATTCACAGCTCCAGGTCATCCAGGCAGCAGCTGCACACCCAGTAACATCTGAGGGTCTCCTTCCCCTGGGGGTCCCCAGACTCCCCTTCACCCACACTGGGTATTCTCAACAGCCTGGGCCAGGGGTGGGGTTTTTTCTGCCAGTAGAATCTTCACCTCCAAAGTTTCAAAATCACCCTTGAATGGCCAGTGCTGCCCATGAAGGGTCTTGGAAAGAAAACAACAGGAGCTTTGGACTGGGGTGGTGAGCAGAGTACAAGTGGGGTGGGAGCAAGCTTAGCTCTGTGCCTGGAGATGTCCACGGCCAAATTACATCCAGAAGTGGCTCAGGGAGATGCAGGTTTGAAGCTGGGGCAGATTGAGGGAGCTGGAGTGACAGCCCTTCCACGGAGCACTGGGACATACCAGGCTGAGCTGCTCTTATTCCCTACAGGCACAAGGAGAAGGAAGGGGCCAGCTGAAATCTTAGGCTGAAGACAATGGTGGTGGCAATGGAGAGGGCAGAGACACTCCACAGAAAAATCTCCAACACACCGTAGGAAAAAAAAAGGTTTTATTATCACCATTATCAACGTTTTCATTAGCTTAACACTGAATTGTAAATCACTCAATCATTACATATTGTCTGAATAAAACCTACAGACAGGAAAAAAGTATAGCAGAATCCTCTCCTGACTACAGACGAGTGGCCGGCGTCCCACCTTCCACCCAAGGCAGCCCGGGCACCTCGCAAGCCACTCGCCACCTGGGCAAGCAGGCTGCCCAGCTCCATTGCCTGTGTTCCCTCTGGCTCCACAGAGATTACAGCTCACCAAATGATGTTTAAAAACCTCCAGAAAGTTCTGGAGAGGGTTACAGAGGCCAAAAAGAGCAGATCTCGGCTGCCCCCACTCCTAGGGAAAAGCAAGAGGAGTGGTGTGCCTGCGAAGTTACTGGTTTTTGTGGAGCAATTGATGAAGTAAGAAGGTTTAACCCGTGAAAGCAGATTTCCCTACAGTGGCCAGGCCCTGGCAGTGGGGAACAAGGCAGAGCTCCAGCACAGTGGCAGAGGGGGTGGGAGCATGGATGGGCTGGGGGTGGCCCCATCCCCGAGCAGAGGCCAGCTCTGCTGCACCGCGCCGGGGCTCCCGGCGGGCAGCGGGGATGGACACAGGTCAGTGCAAAGAGATGCTGTGGGCAGCCTCAGTCCCCTCGGGCTGGAATAAGGCCTCGTGTCCAGAGGGAAGTGGGGACCCAGGTAAGGAGCAGAGGGCGCTGGGGAAAGCAAAGGGAAGGTGGAGGAAAGCTCGCTGGGAGCTCCCCTTCTCCCTGGCCAGCACAGAGGCAGCTCCCTGTCTTCTCCTGGCTGTCGGAAATGGCACGTCCTGCCTGCCTGCCTGGGCTGCCGAGCCCCTGCAGAAGACCCCTAGCTCCTTCCAAGGATGGGAAAGGAAGGACCCCCTGGAGTTTGAACGTGGGACTGCCACAAAATGTTGGCAGGTCACGGGCATCCCTGGTGGGTGGCAGGCCATGGCAGTGCTGCGTGAGGGGGTCTCGGGGGAGGCACTGCATCCCCAGGATGCCCTTTCCACTGTGCAGGGAGCAGCTTGCAGGGAACAGGAGGAAGACAATCCCAGTGTGGTGAGGCATGGGGAATATGCCTTAAGAGTCACTCTCCAAACCTCACTCTTTCCCTGGCTCCAAAGCCAAAATCAGCTCCAGGTCAAGAAGATGGAATCACCAAAGCAGAGACCAGTGTGCAGCACTGGGTCAGGAGCAACAGCCCCAAAAAGAAAAAAACTGCTGAAGGATTTGCAGCTCCAGGCTGGCATTTAGTGGGGCCTGAAGTCCCAGCGGGCAGATATCCTAACATTTGGTGCCCAAGCAACTACAAAAACCAGCTCCTGCAAATCCTGTGGGATGGCTTCAGCAAGGTGTGTCTTGGGCTGCTTCTGCTCCCACCACAGCTCAGCGAGTGGAGCTCACGGCTGCCCGGGCACAGTGTGTGCCCATGTGGCTTCTATGCCAGACACAGCCCTTCCCTGCCCACACACAGGGGGCTCAGCCCACATGGTGTGCCCAGAATAAATGCCAAGGCTGTCCTTGGACCTGGCCAGGCTTTGGTTGCCATTTTACCTACCAGAAAGTCACAAAAGGAAAGTCACAAAGGGTCGTTGCCTCTGTTTGCTGGTGCTCTGGAAAAGGCTGGTGCAGGGTCCTTCTGTTTCAGCCACTAAAGTGCAAAGAACCAAATGCTACAAAGAAACTCTCCCCAGTCCCTCTCCTCCACCAGGATAAGAGCAGCTACCACGGGGAAGGGAGGGCAGAGGGTGTCTGTACCATGGGAAGAGCTTGAGGTTCCCCAGGGATGAGCGTGATGCTGCTGCTGTGGGTGAGCAGCTGGGGATGGACGTGCGGCTGCCTGGTCACTGGGGCATAGCCACTGGGCAGAGGAGCCTGGCAGTGAGAGCTGAAGCCACATTTTGAGAACACCAAATCACTTGCAAACTCCCTGTGGAACTACTGTGTTCACAGACACACACCTTGGCTGGTGTGCACTGGGGTAAACACAAAAAGGCTTTCACTGATCATTTTCTTTTCACTGATCGTCCTCTTTTCTAAGTGTTTGGCTCAAATTTGGCAGCTGCAATTTCATTTTAGATGCTCCCTCCAGTATGCCCTGGACTCCTCTACCAATGGCACTTTGCATTTACACATCTCTCTCTCTCTCTCTCTCTCTCTTTTCAAAGCATTTCACAAAAAACAGGAGCTCTTCCAGCATTTCTTGGGGCTCCCAGCACCACTGGGACCTGCTGCCTGCACAGCCAGCAGCCTGGCAATCTCGAGAACAACACGGACTCTTGTCCTATGGGAAATGCTGGGAGGAATCCACAGGCAATGGACCGGGATGCTGCTTTGAAGCTCTTTTGTTCTAAGCACTGCATCAGTGATGGAGATGACTTAAAATCCAGTATCCTGATACTGCCACTTTGGAAAAATCTTTAGATGAGCCCAGCACTAGCAAATTTCTGAAGAAAGGCACAGAACAGCCTGTGCCTGTTTTATACTTTGGTCCCCTATGGACCCCTTGCAAAGGTGGAACCTCTCTGCCTTGGGTGGAATTTTCTAACAAAATGGACAAATACCACCTATGAAATGGACAAAATAACCCACAGAGCCTTTAAAGAAGAGCAGCTCAATCTGCTGCTCTGAAAAAATCTCTCCCTTTAGCCTGGCACAGGTATCTCGAGGAAAATAGGCAGCTGTCAGGCAGAACTCAAGTGGCCCCAGAGTGCAAAGGCTTTTTTGCTTTATCAGGGCTACAATGGCAGTGGGAACCATTCTCGTCGAGTTACAAATACTAGATAGCCTAAGAAAACAGGAGATTGAAACAGTCATGAAGTTTATAGTGAAACTATTTTTTACCTCTGTAGCATGAAGTCACCTACAGCTGTTTCTTCACCTAAGAGAGATCTCATGTCGATGGGCACAGACACTCACAGAGAAGTCTATAGGATGAATATATCTCACAAGGCAACAGCCCAGTCTTTGTTTTTTACAATCAAAGTTAATGTGAATCTTTTTCAAAAGTGATGTTGTTGAGATTGAGGACAATTATAAACTGTATCAACAATATGTACTACAGCCTGCAAGTCACAATCTGTGCACACCCAATGGAATATATTATTGCTTGGTAGCCTATTAGACTTTGTTTATAAAAAGATTTTTATACAGAGTACAGGATTATGACAAAACTAGCTAAGTAGTTCTCATCTTGAAAATACAACATCAATTCTTTCAACAAAGTAGCTGAGAGTTAATGAACGATAACAAATATTTACTAATAATTTTATGGCCAGTTTGAACAGAATTTCTTATAGGACTCTTTTCTGGTGTTTATTTACATATGCCTCTTTTCTTTTGGAAAAAAGTTGATAAACTATAACAAGGAACATAGAAATCAAAAGAATAAGTAAACTTCATACCAGGAACATCAAACATTTTTGAAAACAGTAAATTATGTTACCTGTTAAAAAATGTACATATCATTTTGTCTTTAAAGAAAAATATTTTTCCTGTTTTAAAATATTACCAACAGCATGTAATAAACTAACTTAAAATGAGTTTCATAAAAAAGTTGTCTTGCTGTCTAAACATTACTAAACATGCTTAGGTTGAGATTCTGTTAACTGCCTCAACATCTTAAAAACAGCTCCTTTACAGGAACTTGTGATATTCATACTTCAGAAGACCTGCAAATTTAGAACAGTACAATGATAAAGGATCTGGTAGCTAGGAACAATAAATATATATTTTTATTCAAAGCAAGTAATTCTGCAATATCCTTCGAAACAATCCATGGCCAAGAAATGCTGGCCCTTACCCTGCCCACAGTGCCTGCGGTGCAAAGGGATGCTCCAGCAGCTCCAGCTGCAGGATGAGGACCCATGGATTGAATTGCAGAGTGAGGACCTTGGGCATCCCAGCTGTGTTGGGGCAAAGGGAAAGAAACACTAGGAGACTGGGAAAAGATCACATTTTTTTGCCTGAACAAACCAGGACCAACCACGGTCACGGCTGCTTTTTGCTCAGAGCACAAAGAGGACAAAGCCACGGGCGAGGCTGCTCTCCCTGCGTGCAGGGGATTGCCACGGGGGAGAGATCATTCTGCTCTCAGGGATGCTCTCAGCATCAGGATTTGTTTTCCATAATGCAGGTAACATTTAGGCATTGACTCTCCACGTTTTTTTTGGCCAGCAATGCTCCCATTATCTTTACAATGTAAAGTTGTAATATAATGTACAGTTCATGCACAAGGAACAGAGACTCAGCCCTGAGCTGGGCAGGTATTTCTCTCTCCTCAGTCTCATCCCTCATAATCATTCACCAGCCAAAACCATCGTGGTGCTTCTTTTTCCTTTTATTTAAGTCTCCTGCTCTTCCTCTCTCCCTCCCTGACTCTAACCAACAGCAAAACTCAGGCACAGGAAAAGACTCAGCCAGGACTTGAAAAGGGGACAAAAGTTCAGTTTTCAGCTGTTCATCACTCTGGCAAAATGCTGCTTTATACACTACCACACTGGTAATCCCAACTCTCACATCACATCACCTTAGACAGAAACTGGCCAGCCAAATTTTTTGGGGGAAAGTGGGTTTGGCTTTGTAAAAATAGGCTATTCCAAGCCTGAGACTTGTCTTGGATGCTACACTGGGAGTCTTAAATCAGTGGACAACTAGAAGAGTTATTTTTTTGACTGCAATACACCACAGCCAGTGCAGGAATCACGGGTATGAGTGAAGCAAGAATTTAGACTGCAGGGTACCATGCAACTCCCCTGGTCTCACTCTGTGTCCCGTGGGCACTCACAGAAGGGCTCCTGTGAGTCTGCTTCATGAAGGAAAGAAGGAAGGTTACCTGCACTTGCCAGTTCATGTGACTGTGCTGTGCTTGGCAGCCAGGGACTGCAGTGCTCACTCACTGGGGAGAAACAGGACTTGGAAGTGAGTAAAACAAAAACGAGAAGCACTGGACCACAATCAACCACGTAAAAAATGCAGAAGAAAATAGGACAGAGCAGACTGTGAAACTGCCTCCAAACTACAGAACTGGAGACTTTAACAGAAATAACACAACTAGAACCATAATTTCTTTATTTTACCCTGACAGTGACCTTTCAGCATGATGAAAACCAGACAGAAGACAGTCCTCGGTGTTAAGGAGTCCTGTGGTAACTGAACTGATCATCACTGAGCCTGCAGAGATTTCAGAGGGGCAGGAAACAGAGACACGTCACATCTGCCAGGCACACAGGAACTGAGCTTTTCCACAGACAGTCATTAAACAAAGCTTTCTGGGGAAATATTTTTGGCATTTATAGTCTCCTACTCCCCATTACAAACTGCAAAAATGCTGCATTCATCTTGCTGGACACAGGAAACTCAGGATTAACTTAGCTCTTACTGGTAGATAATGTCCAAATGAAGTACCAATATACAAAGGTTTCGGCATAACTTAAGACAGAAGCCCTGTTGCCAGGTCTGGCGTGTACCTGGAGCTCCCCACAGTCCTTTTAAAGTCATAGTTATTAAAAGATCCAGTGCTACAAACCACTAAATCTACCTAATCTATTCTAGTTCATACACATATTGTACAATATTGCCTAGTACTCACTACATACCAAGAGGAAAAGATGCTGACTTGAATTACAGTAAATGTGCTTTTTTTTAAAAAATAAAAATAGAAGAGAGAGTGCCACAACATAGTTTGACCAGCATGCAACAAACTTTCTTCAGCTAATATATAGAAATTGTCTAATACGATTAGAAAAAATAATTAGTGAGAGGCCAGAGACATATTTGATCAAGGAAATTAAAGAGATTTTTCTAAAATGTTGAGGCTTTTGCCACTGAAGGCTCAAAAAACTAGTCATTCTATGTCCCTTGTCCTCCTTCCCTCTCCTTTATATTCTATAATTTTTTACAGATTATTGTAAGGCCTATAATTTTTTGCATCTATCCTGTAATTTATCTCAAAATAATTTAAAATGCCATAGACAAGCTAGGACCAAAAGCAACTGCTTTTACCATCCACTCAACACTCATGCTTTTACTCTAAAAAAGCTGAGGTCCACATGCAGAAATAAATGCTCAGTATTTCTCTATGACAGGTCAAGAATCTGCTCATTCCTACACGGGACACAGGACCTTTTAAACCACAAAGTAAAACACCTCCAAAAGCTTTTTCTGCGACAGCAATCACCAAATCCTTATTTAGGAACTAAGACAAGACCTAGCCAAAACAGAGCCATCAGCAGAAAATCTTTGGAGATTCTCTGTGATTCTGGATAATTTAACTGTCTGAAGGATCCAGAGCACCTCCTCCAGCACGTGGCTCTGCTGGCAGCAGCTGCCACAGCTCAGCAAATGTGCTTTACTCGTTTAATGAACAGAACGTATGTGCTGTGACCACTGTGTCATCACACTCCTCACTCACTGGCTCTCTGTACTCTGGGGATCACAACTCCTCTTGCAGGACACCTGACAAGGTCTGTGCACTACTGAGACTGCCTAAAGCTCCCCTCTCTCCACAAGGAAGGTTGTGGGCTCTCCAGCACCTTCTTCTCAGATGGCAAACTGAGGTTTCTTTCTTGTGCACCCCCAGAAGCCCCCATTTCCTCTCCCATGGCAGAATAAAACAGTTCTGTTTCAGGTCAGTGCACAGCACAACAGGAAGGGCAGCATCTCCAGCAGATATGTACCAGTACCAAGGAGATGAAGGAGAAAAGCAGGAGATAGAAGACACCATGACTGAAGGATGCACAGCAACAAGTAAGGGAGCCAGCAAATTGCAGAGCATCTTATCTGACAATACAAAACACCTCAAGCTGCGAGTGTGATGTTCAGCTCCCACTTCTAGTGTTTTGGGGTTTTTTTTCTGAGCAAAACTGTGGTTAATTAGCCTGCTAAACTCAAACTCTGTTGAAACTGTCTGCTCTGAGTAGGCGATACCTGTTCTCCCACCAAGTATGCTTCATCAGCAGCGTTGGACACGTAATGCAGTAAAGACACTTGCTGGTAATTTGGCACAGTTTGAAAACACAGCAACGACAGTGTTACAGCTAACATGACTCAGTGACAGGGAACTGATTCTAAAGAAAGAGTTGCAGGCTTCTTTCTTTTTCTTCCTCTCAGAAAGAAAGATGTTATAAAAAAACCTAATGCTTCCTCTTGTTTCTTTTCCTGCTCTTTTTAGGCCAGATGATGACCTCTGAATTTTTCAGGTACTTTCTTGTGAAAGAATTCATGTTAGAAATTTCTAAGACACACAGTTAAGAGAAATTCATTCCTTACTCCCCCCAAATTCTTTTGAATGCTGCAACTTTCCAGGGTTAATATTGATCTGAAACAAGGGTCCAAGAATGACAGCGAGAGAAGTGAAACAAGAGGTGTATGTCTAATTTGACAACTAGGACTCATGCCCCATGGCACCTCCTCCTCGGACAGAGAGGGCACAGTGCCCTCCCCCTCATCTTCTGTCTAAGGTCACTGGTTTATCCTCCTCTTCCAGCTCCACAAGAACTGATTGAACATGCATTGCGCTTGAGGTCAGAGTTCCAGCAAACAAAACCTTGACAGCATGTTTAAAAAACAAAAGCAGTCCCCCCTTCCTTACTCACTAAGACCTGTCACAGCAGGGTCCCACTGTGCTCTCCAGGGACAGCTGTGAGGACTGGCGCAGGAGCGGGCCTGTGGTGGGATCTACCATCGAGGAGGTTGGGAAGAGCTTGTACCAGCCGATTGCTAAAGTTGACAAATCCAGTTCTTCCAGGAGAACCCTGGCGACTCCCATGAAGTGCTTGCGCTCCATGCGTCCATAGTTCCCCCAGACTATCACCTTAGGGACAGCAAGGGGGAGCACAGTTAATCCTCCAACTTGCACGCTCGCTTGGGAAGCACAAGCCTGACCAACCCTCTTTCTACTCATCCAACTTCCTGGAGCTGTACTACAGCCTGAGAAGACCAGAAATATTTACTCTACCAACAGGTGACATGAAGCTCTGGCTGATATTACTTTTTTATTTCAAGCACATGTTTACAAATCCTAATGTTATTGGATTTTTTTCTTCCCCCATGGAAAAGAGGTGAATGTGCATGTGGACAAGACACTGTTCTGCTGGGCAGGGACAGCACCTGCACAAAGTATCCGCAGGGCTGCAGTCCAACACCTGCAGTGAAATCTGGTCCTGGCATATAACAGGCCTTGGACACAACAAAAGGTGGCCTGGGGGGGAAGAAGGGCAGGAGGAGCTCCTGATCTGGAAAAATAAACCAATAAAAAAAGGTGGGCAACAACTTGGGCCAAAAGCCAACAGTTTTAGGAGAAGAGCAGGTTTTAACTTTTGCACATGGAGCTCGTGCCACAGGGCAGATGGAGACATGCAGAGGCATGGCCACTCACCTGGAGGAAGGGCAGGAGCCAGGTGCTGGCAATGGGAGCAGTGACATGAGGAGCGCATGTGAGGGATGTGCAGGGCAAGCAGCACAGACGGCCAAGAACAGCTCACAGACACAAAGGAAGGGCTAATGAAAGAGCTGGCAGAGGAGCAGGGAAGGCTGAGTCACACTTACGACACGATGGAGACCAGTGGGTGGAAGAACAGATGCAGTGGGGGTCATGGGCTTAGGCATGCTGGAGGTCTGCACGTGGCCAAGGGGCCCTGCGTGGCTCAAGACAAGGGTGACGACTGACTGCAGAGTGAGTCCAGGTTCTGAAGAGGAGAGGATGAGTAGGGGATGAGTTATGATGACAATTAGTGATCTCTAGTTAATCCTGGCAGCTTCTTGCCCTCGACTCCTTACAACCACAACACTACAATTTTCTGTAAAATGAGGCAGGAGAGACAACCAATGTCAATCAAAAACCAAAAAGTCACACTCTAGGCCAGCAGGAGATGGAGCAGGCCACTGCGCAAAGTGGGTTTGGTGACATGGCCATCAGCAAAAAGCCAAGCTCCTCAATTTATTCTTGGAATTAAGTGCCTTTCCTGGCAGCAAGGCAGCAGGTAAGGAAACCCGCGCAAGGCAAGAGCAGACCAAACCAGGTTCCACTCCATCTCAGTCACAAATGTGCAGTCTTGTTGCATCAGTGGAAAATGCTTTTAATCAAGGTAAAGGAGGTAGAAGTCACTAAAGAAAAGGGTCCAGCAGGTTAGCTGGCAATTCATATGCCAGTGAAGGTAAACAATAGAAACTCATGGATTAATTACATTAGCATTACCAATAAATTTTAGCCAGGCTTTATTGGATGGAAATGATTTTGATATGAGTCAACAATGCAAATCACTCTTTGCTCTGGGAACATAGGTACAGAGTTGAAAATATGAGTATGGCAGAAAACATATGGCAGTAAAGAGGTAGAAAAGGGCAGGATGTGTGATTGGGTGATGGCAAAGCAGAGTGTCCTGAGTGTGCATAAACACAGAAGACAACCCATGCTGCAAGATCATTTAGCACCTGTGGGTACCACCTATCTCCTAACTGGGTAGGAAAAAAAGGAATTAAAAAAATAAAATTCAACCTTTTCCAGACAGGCATTCCTGGTACCTGGCAGGGTGTCAAATAATCAACAGCTTGAGTATAAAACAAAGGGATTCCTTTCCACTTGTTACGTTCAGATCGAGTGCATTTGGTTCGATTGAAAACATTTGCTTTTTCTCATCTAAGTTAATCAACCAGCACAACAGACTTAGTGCCTTCCAGTATGAGATGTGGAAGAAAGTGAGGGGCAGACCTGACCCTTGCTCATCTTACCTGCAATACTTTGCCCTGGGGACTCTCAGCAAACAGCAACACCTGATTGTACAAAGGGTCCAATGACTTGCGAGCCACTTTTGTCTTCTTTTTGGCAATGCAGACGCCATTCTCTAGCAGGTAAGCTTTGATGTAAGCAGCTGGAAAAAAAAGAAACACTGTCAAAGATGAAGAAAATCTTCACGCTCACTTTGGAAAGACAGAATGTGCCATGTCTCATGTGTTTCTAAAGGAGGCACTTACAGCAGGGGAAAGATCTGCCCAAGCAGCCTTGTTTTCAGTACAGTGCACAGGCTGCTTAGTCCTGCTGAAGCCAAGCAAAATCTAAATTTTCCCTACTCACCAGCCTTGTAGGAGGCTGGGGCTCAGGGAAGTACTTTAGGAGATGAAAGCATCCTACCTGGCAGTGTTTTGGAGCCGGGTTTTGGTGTCAGTCCTCGAGCCTGAATGATATCCACTTCAAGCTGCCCATTTCGCTCTTGCAAGCCAATTTCCACGTCCCCTAAACCAGAATATACATACGACTTTCAAAACAATATATCCTTGGGTTACTAAAATGTTAGAAAACCAATCTTCATGTCCCTCCTGCTCAAGGTGTAACAAACTTCATGTGCCTGATTTCCTCCTGTGTTACTCTGCAGCAGCTCCACAGTGACTCCAAGACACACTTGCAAGAGCAAACTCGACTGGGAGCCCTCTAAAATGGCTTTGGTGGCTCAGTCTGCTACTCTTTGTGGCAGCAAGCCTCTCTCCAGATGGAAGACCCTGTGACTGCAGGCTGCTTTGGAAAATGCAATTGTGGTGGACCATAACAAAATTCTTACAGAGCCTGGCGGGCCTTAGAGAGAAAGAAAAACCCCAAGATGCAGAGAATGCATTTTCAGGATTTTAGCTGCATTTTACTCAGTCTGTGCCTTTCAGAGCTGAGGGAGAAAAGCACAAAGTTGCTGCTCTCCTCCTAATGCCACATTTGCTGCAGTCAGCAAAACCTTTCAGCCAAGCTCACTCGATTTAACAGAGAAATGGAGCAGGACAGTGTTAGATCAGCAGATGCTGGACAGATTATTAGGTGGCTCATAGGAACTGTCTGTTCAAGACTCAATTAAAGCCACCCAACTCCTTTGTGCTCCTTACCCATCGAGGTGGTGGCCAAGGTCTGACGGCCAACAAACTGTGCAGGGCCCATGCTCCCCAGGAAGTCACTGAACTGCCCAGCAGATGCCAGATGGACTCCACTGAAATTCAAGCTGCAAAAGAAAATTATTTTGGCAAGTGGTTAATTTGCATTTTAAAGCAACCCAGTAACTAAAGAACCAGATTTAATATATCTTCAAAATGAATGACATCTACAGAAACCTTTTCTTGAGCAAAACTTGCTGATTTCCACACACTTTAGTTACATGGAATCCATTTAAAATCTGTTTCCTCATCTGAAAAGCCCCAGTAATGGCTGCAGTCACCAGCTGGTCAATATTTGTTTAGCTATAACTAATTTTCTCCAAGGAAAATCTCTGCCATCTCAGGCTAACATCTGGCCTGTCACCACTTCAGGTAACAGATTCCTAGAATAGCTAATTGGATCTCTCTTGGTAGCCATCCCTTTCCTGTCCTCACTTCTGGGGAGGAAATAATGCATCTAGAGCAGTAGTTAAAAGTGAGATGAGGAGGGCAAGCATCAATCCCCATGGGACTCAATCCCCTATTTATTTACCACATACACACAGAGCAGTGCATCTCCTTTTTGATCAGAGGGTCCCATTTCCTACTGCTCAACACCAGAAGCAGGGACATGGTTTTCATATTTGCTTCCACGACTGCAGCTACAGAGAGGATGTGGACATGGGTGGCAAGGCTAATAGGAAAACATCCTCAAACATCAGCAGCATCTCTGCCACAGTCACCACAGCAAAACAAAAGCTTTTGGGAGGACAGAGCCTCCTAATCTAGTCACCAGGCACTGAGGCTGGCCCATGGCACAGCTACAGGTGCTGGTCACTGCGCTTGGACACGTGTGTAGCAACACAAAAGCATCAAACTCTGTGGTACACTGACACAAATCCAGATTTACCCATTTGTACCCTGATTTACGCAGCTGTTTTGGGGGCTGTAGAAGAACTTGCTGCAAACGATAAGGAGAAGGCTTGAGGCCAGCATTTGACACCTACATTTGTCCTACAGGCATCTGCCAAGCCACGACACAGCTGCTGAGACTCACGTCAGGAGCTCTGTGCCGGGGTACCCACGCTGCCGCGCCGGGCGCCGCGCTGCTGCGTGCCAGAGGCGGGCACAGTGACAAACCTCCTCCAGCTCTCCAAACGTCCTTGGAGGGGGCAATTACCCACATAATGATACAGCCACCTGCTGCCCAGACCTGTTTCTCACAAAGGATGCTGTGAGGAGGCTGCACGTTGGGCACAAGAGGAGCCCTGCCTTCGGGGTGGGCTGGGGACCGCAGGCTCTCGCACAGCTGAGTCAGCCACAACGACTCGGTGATGCCCCCCTGCAAGCCAGTTGCATTTAGAAGACTTTAAAAAGAAAAGAAACTCTTTTCAAACCCCATTCAACCGGCAGTGTGTTAATTTCAGGTTGGGATTTCAGCTCTCATTAGCTATTTGCAGACCTGCTCTCAGCCCCAAGGGAATATTTATTTGTTCTGACAGGGAAGGAGGATGCCAAGCACACACCCCTCAGCATCTTGCCACGCGTGGGACTGAAGAGGAAATGTCACTAGCACAGGTGCACAGGGTGAGCTCAGCTCCCTGGGACAGGGGCACTGCACTAAATGACCTGAGTTTTCCACGGAATACTGCACCTCCCCTCTACACTGACCTGGCTCTTTGAGAAACCTGGTTACTGCTGCTACACAGGGAGAGCTGCTGAGCCATCAGCAGGGAAAAACCTGCCCTTGAGCTCTTTATGAATGTCACCTTTGTGAAAAGGGAAGAGGGAGTCTCAGCATCCAGGGTGACAGGCTTGGGAGGGGCTCTGCTTGGGTGTATTTTCCTCAGTTCAGTGGTTTTTTCACCCTGCATCCACTGTTTGCACCAACACTCCAGGTGATATTTTGAGATACAACAGAAACAGCAGCATTTGTTTGGCATTTGTTGCAGAGAAGTCTTAACACTTTTCTCAGTTTCCTGTGTCACCAACTCCTCAGCAGCACAAGGTGCACCCCCAATGTCCAGGGCCACACTCTGCTCCCTGTGGGTACACAATTCCTGCCCCACCGGGGCAGCCGTATCTGGGACCAGGGCAGAAGTGCTGGATTTGTGGCCTGGCTCTCCAGGATAAACTGTGCTCTACAGAGAGAGAGAGACAGCCCCAGGGCTGGAAAATCTGCAGGGACATGGGATGGGGGAAGCAGAGGAAGAGGGAGCCCGGAGCCAGACAGGCTTTATCAGGCTCATGATTTGCCCATACAAGGAGGGAAGAAGTGAGTCGTGGTGCACATGAGGACCAGAGAGACTCCGTGACCCTGCTGGCTCAGGCATTTTGGGCTGCACACAGAGTCAAAAAAGGATGAAAACTAGTGCCTAGAGAACTCAAAACAGTGCAGGAAAAAGGAGACCTGACAGACAAAGACACAAGATTCAGCAGGAGATGAATGGACCATGAGCCAGAAGGTAAATGTTTTCTTTATTCTCTTCAACTCATGGAAGACAAATGGGCCAAACTCGGGTCTCGCTCCTGCCCTGGGGAGTGTGTGACCTGAACGAGCACGTAAATAACAATCTGGCATGACAACCCACAGCCGTTCAGGGAAATGTTCACTGCTGTGCTCAGAACAGATGCTTGGGCTAATTAGCAAGATGCTGAGGACCAGGATAGAGGAGGGGAAGCCCAGGACTGAGTGAAGCAGACGGCTATGAGAATTCACAGCACACCCAGAACCAGGCCTTGAAGCAATTCCTCTTTAGGGCAAAGTTCAGCCATGTTACTGCAGAGGGGACACAGAGGTGGGACAAGACCACCCACAGAAACCCCACACGCTGCAGGACAGCAAAGAAGAGAAACCCCTCTGGCTCCCAAATATTCAATTCACTAAACCAGTTCCTCTTGCCTGCCAGGGAGAGAATCACCTCAAAGGCTGATGCCAAGTATTCCTCTGCACTTTATACCTGTGTGGAGAGAAACCACCTGTGCTCTCACACCAGCCCACCCCTCCTCTGGTCCAGCAGGATGTGTCCCTGCCCATGGCAGTGGGGCTGGAACCAGATGATATTTAAGGTCCCTTCCAAGGCATTCTGTGATTCTGTGAATGCTGCTAGCTAAGGCTCTGCTCAGCAGCTGGGGCAGCTCAGGAGAAAGTAAAAGCATCTACTAACAGAGCAGCTGATGCTGCAGCCTGCATCAATGATATAAAAGAAAACAGCAGGAGAGCGTGAAGGACAACCTTAAAAACCTTAAAAGGCACAAGAATAAGAGCTCTTGGACTAAAGGTGAACCAATGGCAACTGGAAGTGTTTACAGCAAAGCAAAGGCTGCTGTTATCCTCTATAAATCCAGAAGTCAGAGGGCTCTGGATGACCTTGAAACGATGAATGCTCTGCAATGCAAACTACAGCGAGAGGGCAGGACACTGCTGGAGGGACACCCCCCGGGCTGGGCCACCAGCACAGGCCCCTGCAAGGAGGGCAGCAGAGCTGCTGTTGCTCCATAACAACGAGGCTGATCCCAAGAGGAATGGCAGAGCTCACTTAGAAACACAGGCCAAGGTCAAGACTCCATCAGTCTGGATAACAGCCCCAGTTAATGGGTTTACTAGCACTGTATGAAACTCAGTATTAGATTAGACAGTTAATGTTCCCCACTGTTGTTATGTTTGACTGGGAAGGAAAGACAGAGGGAATTAATTCTATAATAGATTATGCCATTAACTGGGAGAACTGGCTGCTATGTTGCACACAGAGGCTGACCTTTTGCAGTGCTGCTTTATTAGACACTAGAAACAGCAGCTCTAAATCTTGGCTTTGACCAATTCCTGGACATATATTTGGGTATTGCCAATAACCCTGGAATGGAAACAATTTCTGTCTGGAAAAATCATAAGCTACCTCCAAGAAAGCCACTGCTTCTCCCTTGAGGGGAGAGGGAAGGGGAAAATAAAACTGCAGAAATTTAGTATGAATGTGAAATAAAAGCAGCAGGAACCATTTAGCAGAATAGACCAAATTTCAGATGCTCAAATCCAGCTTGGTGAGCTGTCTATCAAATGGTCAGAGAAAAGATGGGATTGTGAGGTGGTGGGACATGTACAGTGAGGGTGGTGGGACAGACCTTGCCCATTCACTCACTTGTTTTTCCTGCAGCTAAAGCAGAGAGGAAAAGGCCTCCAGGGAGCACTGTGACTTCTTCCAACTCTTTAAACGCAGTCCCGATGCTCCCAGCAGCCCTTCCCTGCCGCTCTGGAGCATGCTGCAGGCTCAGCAGACTTTTCCTGCCTGACCTCTGCAGATACTGAGCTGTTCTGACCTGCCCTTGACCCAGAAACCAGCTCTCCACCACACACTGGATGTGTTGGAGACAGGCTCCTGAAGGGATCTGCTGCAAGTGACAGTGGTGTCTCTACCTTGGGTGACAGCCAGCAGCTGTTTCACACACACTGGAGCAGTCCTGGAAAGCCCTTCCTCTCCCACTGCCCAACATGCCTCTCCCTTAAGGGGAACAATCACTACAACCTGGTTATCACCCATATGAGATGTCTTTTTTTTTTATTGCATCTGAAGAGAAAAGCTAAAAATAGCCAGAGGAATAAAGAGGGAGCGTTTTGCAGCTGACTTGCAAATAGCAGCTGTCAGAGCCAGCAGGGCCCTGTGACAGGACCATCTCATGCTGCAAAGAGCTGCACACAGAGAAGATTAACAGGTGACACTTGTCAGCCTTTTGTCTAAAGGGCACAAATCGTGCACTGAGCGAGGGCAGCACAGCCTTTGAACAGCAAAGCGAAATTAATTATCTCTTCTCCGGCCTTTTACTTTCACTAATCATGATTTACAGGCTCTGCTTTGCCATAGACAAACGGGAATGATTTTAACAGAGTTAAAGATTATGGGTTTGCTGTGGAATTGGTCCTAAGTTGAATGCAACTCTGCTCTTAACCAGAAGGCAGAGGGAGAGCACAGGGAGGTCAGCGATGCCTGCAGGGTGTCAAGGACAAATGAAGGACATTTTGCTGGAGGATGCTCTGACCGTGGTCCTTATCTGTAGGTAAGGAGGCAGAGCAGGGACAGCAGCAAGATGCCACTGGATACTACTGACCCTGGGATCTCTGAGCCCACCAATGCAGCAGAAACCTGCATGAATGTTAACGCTGTCTGCACAGCAGCTCAGCAGAGGCTGCGAGTGCCATTCCAGCCAAGCGCATAAAACAGACACATCTACGCCCGGACTGTCCCTGGCACAACAGCCAGCAGGCACAGCCGCCTCCCCGCCACGCTGCAGGCACCTTGGGACAGCAGGGACACACCTTGGGACAGCAGGGACACACCTTGGGACAGCCACGAGGGGGAGACAAGAGCCCACGGCAGCAGCGCTGGCAGCAGTGCCCGGCAGCTCCCGCACCATCCCCATGCAGAGCAGGTACCAACCACCACCCCGCCTTTATGGCACACATGACCGAGCCCATAAACCACTGCTGGTTTTTGGGACACGTTTATATGCAGAATAAAACTGGTTGTGTGTACGGACTGGGGAATGAGGCTGGAGAGCAGCGCTGAGGAAAAGGACCTGGGAGTCCTGGTTGATGGGAGGTTGAACATGAGGCAGCAGTGCCCTGGCAGCCGGGAGAGCCAACCCTGTCCTGGGGTGCATCAGGCACAGCATCGCCAGCCAGGCAAGGGAGGGGATTGTCCTGCTCTGTCCTGCACTGGAGCAGCCTCACCTCGAGTCCTGGGGGCAGCTTTGGCACAACAATATAAAAAAGACATTGAGCTATTAGAGAGTGTTCAAAGGAGCCCATGAGGATGGTGGTGGGGGTGGAGGGGAAGGTTATGAGACACACTTGAGGTAACTTGGTTTATTCATCCTGGAGAAGAGGAAATTCAGGGAAGATCTCATTGTGGTCTTCAGCATCCTCATGAGAGGAAGCAGAGGGGTAGCTACTGATCTATTCTCTGTCATGACCAGTGACAGGACTCGAGGAAATGGTATAAAGCTGAGACAGGGGAGGTTTAGATTGGATATTAGAAAAAGGTTCTTCACCCAGAGGGTGCTCAGGCTTCCCCAGCAGTGGTCACAGCACCCAGCCTGTCTGAGTTCAAGAAGCATTTGAACAATGCTGTCAGGAACAGGGTGGGATTCTTGGGGTGACCTGTGCAGGGCCAGGAGTTGGAATTGAGGATCCTGGTGGGTCCCTTCCAACTCAGCAGATTCTATGATTCTATGGATCTTAGAAGCTGTGCACTCAAACAGCTCAAGCTGGGCTGAAACTGCCCAGACTTTCTTCTTTTAAACACAACATTCCTAATTCTGATTACTTAGGAAATCTGTGCAGCCTCTGAATTCTGTGTTCCTGTGCAGCACACTGTAGGTCAGGGCACATGAAATCTGTCCTCTGTAGAGTAATTTAAGAGTGGTTTAAAGGCTCTTTGCCAGCTGCTTGCTTCTCTGTTCTTTCAAGGCAGCAGCATTTCCTGACCTACCCCTTGCAAAGGTCTGTGTCCTTCCCCTCTGTGTGCATCATGCAGCCGCCTCCTTCAGGGTGCAGCAGCTGCTCCTTATACACGACTGGATGGAGAACCATTTTTTCAGAGTTTGCTTGTAAACTGATCAGGATTTGAATGCCTAGATGGACAGCACTGATTTCAATGCAAAATGCTAGGAAGAAAATGCAGAGCAGCCGTGCTGATCCCTCTCACACAGCATATGTGGCTCTGCTCAGCCTCTCCCGCACTCCCGCCCGCTGGTGGCTACAGATTAGCATGCAGTGTACAAAGGCAGACACATTTAGGGAAAATGTATCATTAATTTCTTTTCCTGTCCGTGTGGAGTTTGTCTGACCTCTTTTCTAAATCTATTTTTAAATTCCTTTGGGACTCTGTATGCCAGGTATCCCATTATGCTGTTGCAGAGCATTAGCAGAATCAGCTTGTCAGAGTCTTGTAAAACTCACAGGAAATATGGTTAGAATGCATCTCCACAAGTCAGACAGTCCACACCCAGGTCCCAAGGCTTATTTACACCATCCATGACAGCTGCTTTTCTAACCTGTTCTTAAAATCATTCCCTGAGAGTTTGTTCCTGTGCATTGTTTTACTTTTCCTTCCAAATCTTTTTCCAGTCCTTCCTCTTTACACATCAGTCCTGAACATTATTTGTGAATTATCAGTTTGAAAACCAGATCACATATTCCCTTTCTTTTCCTCTTGATACCATACGTTTTTACTCTATCTTATAAGATTTTGAGACTAGTCTTGATTGTACTAACTTGTAATGGCCACACACTTGCTGCTGTGTCTGTGCAGAAGAAATACCAAGTGAGGCACTCATCTGCACCTTCACAGGCTGGGTGTAACACCCTTTTTGCCCAGGAGCTCTCTCAAGAGAATTCTGTGTCCTCCTTCTGTCTCTATTTCACAAGCTGCACACCTTGACTCCCACAGAGCTCCACTGCTCCACTGCCATGGCTTCGGCGAGGTGGGATGGTGGTGAGGCCAGACAGCTTCAACACAGCCACCCCCTGACACACCCAGACAACAGCCATTTTCAAAAGATAGCATTTTGTCTTGTTCTTTCCATGGATTCATTTACACTATCCACACAAAAACCTATTTGCCATCATCTCAAGTCTCCAGAGGTGATACATTCCTTAAGAGCTGTTCCACTCTGTCTGGTATGTGCATGGGATGTGTCTGGGCCCAGGGCTCAGAAATTATTGTTCTGTTCTTGTAAATAAAAAAGACTTTTTTTTTTTTTTTGGTCCTCCCATGGCATAAACTTGCAATTAATAAGCAAGTTGCCTAAACAAAGCCATGCATCTCAGTGGTTTGACTTGCACAGCTGAACTAACAGATACACCACACAGTCTACATCTAACACTGAGCTGAACTCTCCAGCTCTATCTTTAAAAAACAGGGACAGCAACACATTCCTTCATCCAGAAGAAATGGGGAGGGGGAACTCTCCTCTGGGGCTGATAACATATTTGACGGTTATTTTATTTGAACATTAAAAAACCCCCATCAGAACTCCAGTTTCAGGGAGCAGTAATGTTCTGTGTAACAATCACACTCATCCATATTGCATGTTAACGCCTTTTAAATCGCATCTCACAGGCAGGAGCCAAGCAGATATCTATCAGCTAAGGAGGAAGGCAGAACTTGCCAATGTCCATTACCCCGTCTTTCAAATATTTATGGTGTGCACAGGGAATATGCATCCAACTACACTGTCCAGGGACTGGGCACACAGCCCCTTAACCTGTCAAAATCGATGTGAATGCTGCAGGAGCCCTCACTTTGGCTGAGAAGGTTTATCATGAACATCTATCCCTGCAGGACCCAAACCCACCCTAACCCCACCATCTGCACAGCTCTCCTCTGCCAGGCAAGATCTCCAACTCTGCCTCTCAACAAGCTCTGTTTCTCTCTGGGCCACTCCACTTTCTGTAACATTTTTAGCACTGTGACGTGCTGTCTTATGTGCTGTAACACATTGTACTCTGCTCGCGTATCCGATTCCTTCTGCTGGGTGAATTCTGCCACTGAAACAGTGCTATAAAAACTATGCAGCCAATTCTGCACAAAGACCTCCCCCACTCCCTTCCCCACCTTGCCAGGCTAGCTCCATTTTTAGCAATCACTAGTCATCTCAGATGCACTGAATAAAAGATAGCTACCTGTCTTCAGTGTGCAATTCTGTCTGTTCCCAAGAGGTTGCTGAAGGTGGGATTCGCTGTATTTCGTGCTGTAACTACAGCTCTCAAGGTCACATCCTTTCTGAGCTGTGCTGGTCAAGCTCTGCCAGCACAAAAGGATGTGCTGTTGCTGAACAGGCTGAGGAAATTCTTGATGTATCACAGAAAAAATCTCCATGCCTTTCCTGGTTTCCATCTCAAAAGACACTGATTTCTTACGGTCTGAACAGATAGTAACAAACGTTTCATTATATTTTTTAGAAGGACTCAGATAAAAAGAGGCCTGAAGATAATCTGTTACAAAAGACCCTAGAAGTCTTCTGGCTTTGGAAGTCAAAAAAGAAACATTCAGTGAATAGCTGCAACGTGAATTTCCTGAATGGGGCATTCAGGAATCAAGTCTTTTGGTCACTCTTGAATGACTAGGGATACTTTTTGGTGAAGGGAAAATGAATTTTCACGTGGCCATGTGGTCACAACCCAGGCCAGTATTTTCTCCTGCTTCCTCTTAATTATTGCTCCACAGTAAAGCAGAGAAGGGCAGGCAGCTAAGCCCCAGTGTGGCTCACACCAGCCCAATGTGTGTGACCTGGTACCAGAGGCAGAAGGAAGCTGTGAGGTGCGAGATGCCCGTGCTGGTGGCACTGGTGCCAGGCTGTGTCCTGCCTCCTGCCCTCGGCACGACACAGCCTGCAGGCAGAGCACAGGCTGCAGAAGAGAGGTGACATGGCTGACAACAAGATGCTTCCTTGCTGGACCTGCACACTCATCTCAGATAATAAGAGAACAATCCTCCAAGTCTTCGTTAGTCACCACCTGCTGTGCTTTTCTAAGGCAAAAATCACCTGAGCTCTCCAGAACTTAATCATCCCAGCAGTAGTCAGCAAGAACAAAAACAGTATGAGTACCACTCACCAGGCACTATGGCAGCTTGCAGGCTTTTGTTCCAGGTCCATTTCTATCTTTCTGCTCCATTTTCAGGAAGAAAAGTGTTTGGCAGAAACAAGTTACATGCAAGTCCAGAATCTACTGCTTTCTGAATGCTGTACATGGTCTCGTGCAGCTGCAGCAAAACCCAGCCAAAACAAGATGTAGATCGAGCAAGAGCCAGGATGGAGCTGAGATTCTGCTGAATCTCACAGGGTTGTTTGTGAGTTATTCCTATATTCAGAATTGTATCCTTGCAGCAATCCTGGTGTCCTGAGACTACCCCATAGGCACTTACTACAGTGGATAACTGTTCTCCCAAGCAGATTTTTAAGTATATACATAGAAGAGAATATTCACTGCCGTAGAGATGTGTAACCAGTGCTAAGATTGTTCCGGATGAATTATGAATGGAAACATCTGTGAAAGCACAACCAGCCTGGCTGCAGCAGATCTGTTCAATGACAAGGGAAGGACAGACAACAAGGTTAGAGAGCACATCACTTCCATACCCTGTTTGAGGGCAGAGTGTAGCCATAAAGATCCCCCCAAAAAGGGAGCAAAACAGTGGCAGTGCTGCTTGAGATCTGCAGAGATGAAAAAGAGCAAGACCCTGAGGTGAAAGATCACTCCAAAATAGCAGGTAAGTCCTAGAAAGTGTAAGAAAAACACAGTTGAAGAGCCAGTCTGTTGTGAAGAACAACTCAGCAGACACAGCAAGGGCTTGACAGATGGTGTCCCATGTCCTCCCTGCAGCACACAACCCAGCCTGGCTTCAGCACCTGGATTCACGAGGCTTGGTGCCTGCACGGGGTGGTGAGAGCATGAGGGAATGAAACCTGGACACGGGAATGACTGAAAAGAGTTTTGTTCAAAGTAAATATCTACTTCTTCTACAAAATCTCACACTGAGTTTTATTACATTAATTTCCTATACTAGTGCACAAGCACTGTGCAACAGAAAACCGGGATAAGAAGGTTGGAGGACTTTTTATCTGGCAAAAATTTACATGAAGCAGTGTGTTGATGCTGTCAGCATTTACTGGCATGCTGTATGGAGCTTAAATTCCAGGAGATGCATCATTTAGCCCAGCTAGTCTCCTCTATACTTCATCTTCAGGCAAAGGGAATATTTTGCTGAAAGAAGGCCTAGCATACATCAGATGTACCCCTGTATAACAAGCCTATCCATGAAAAAAACCTGGATTTTATGCACTCTGGTGTTCACACGAAAGCAGCATTGCTCAAAATCACGCACTTCAGAATATTCTTTGACTGTGATACCTTGCAGCTGCCACCAGCTTGCTGCAACAAGCATGAAAAAGCACTCAGTGAGCAACACTTTGTAAAAGCAGTTTGTAAGGCTGAGGGCAGGTATTTAAGCCTGCTGCAGCAAAGTTCCACCAATCTTTGATCACTTCAGTGTGTCAGCTTTGGAAGTTATCCTTAAATTGATAAGGATTATAAAAACACAAGAAAGCGCTTGAGAAACGAGCCCTCTTGGAAGATGAAGTTTTCAATCCATCTTCTTCCAGGCATGAACACACCAAAGGGAGGTACAGGTGGAAAGAACTAGAACAGCCTCGCCTTGCTGAAAGCCAGGGCTTTGACAGTCACTGGTGGAAACTCTCTGACCTGGGAGTACCTGCACCAGTCACAAGCACAGCTTTTATTAGAAAGAAAATCAACTTTCCACAGCTAACAGAGACATATGAATCTTCATTCTGCCTCCCTGGGAAGACCGCTACAGCAAATGGGAGAGGTCAAGAGAAATCTGATTTAGGAAAAACATGTTTCTGTTCCTCAAAGCTATTCCCCAAACAATTCCATTCTTTGCTGCAGGAAAAGAAAGCAGAGAAACTCCCCTCCAACCATGTTTTAAGAGCATTGAACCCTCTTAGCTCTTTGTACTCTCAGCCCTGTTTGCTTATCACTTGTGGCTCAGACAGATAGCTGCAATTCCCACTGGGCTCCCAGAAGAGATTATTATCCCACCTAGGAACAAAGCATCCAGGAACCACTTAATCACACTTTTCAGAGAAGGGAAGAAACTACCCCATCCCTGGCTGAGGTGCTGGCAAGGATGTTCTGGCAGCGTTCAAGGCTGGAATACCAAATGTTAGACTTGTTCTAATAAAGACACTTGGATTGCAAGACAGGCTTTTCCTTTCTCTGTTGAGATGATAGCTACATGTCACCTGCCTTCAGGGTGAGACAGCACTTGCAGGGGAGCAGTGTTCTGTTGGCAGAAATACTCCCTCTCCACAAAAGCCCAACAAAGCAGCTGGTGCATGCAGTGAGAGGATACAGACCATTCAGGGAATTACACCCCTTCCCAGGAGGGTAAGCTATGTAAATATAAAAAGGAAAGAATTTTGCTCTGCACGAAAGCAGATTCTTGTTCTTCATTGCCCAGTGACTGAACTTAATCACTAATCCTCTACATCTAGCAGCAGAGGCAGAGCTCCAAGCCACAGGACTGTGCTGGTGTAGCAGGAATATTTCCCTGGAGACAGCAGCTCACAGAAGAGATAAGGTACATCACAGCTCTGGAGTGACAAGATTGCTATCACAGTCTGTGCCTCATTACTATTTTGAACCTTCAGCACAGATCTATGATGCCTTTCCAGGATTAGCCTACTTCTAAAGCTAAAGAAAGTCTCTCTTAATTTACAGCCTGTTACTTATTTAACACCAGAATCACATTAATTGAGAATGCCTTTGGACTACCCCAGCATTTCAGCTGTACAATGTACTTGGAATATCACACAGGACAGGAGAGAGCATTCAGAGTGATGCCAAGTGTGGTCCTTGGCTTAAACAGAACACCTTTTAGGTATAGAAACATTTTGGCCTCACACCTAGAAAGCACAAAATCAGATGGTATGCATTGCCTTCTTTTTTTAAATACTGTGGGCTTTTTGCTTCCAAAGATTTCCATGAACAGTCATCTTTGTAAAATTATTAAATTTCCCTATATGGCTTCAAGTAATGGAAATATAAAAACCAGAATTGGAGACAAATCAGGTCCCAAAGTTCTGGCCTAAAGATCCCCTGCTTTGCATTCTGGTATAAAGTCTAAATGCAACAAAGTGTGCTGTAACTTCTCTTGGGGTCAAAAATCTTTTCTGAAACACTTTATTTCAGGACACTGTAACTCAGATGAAACAAAATAAGGTTTTTTACCAGAGTACATACGGGCTCCAAAATATGTATTTTGATATCAGAATTTTGCTGTGCTGTTATGTATTTTATTACTTTCACCCTTTTCAGCACCTTGACACTTCTGCCTGCCCCAAACCAAAGGGCTATTTTGAAACAGGGGAAATGGACAACTATTGTGCAACATTAAGAACTACTGGCTTATAATTTACAACCAGTAATGAGCCTCTGCTATTGACCCTGAATTACTCATCCAAAGGCAAAGCAGTTAAAAGCAATGGGTATCTGCTTCAGCTCAGAATAATGAGGACACTAAAAAAAGTACATAAACAGCCAAGTATGTGCCAGCTATGCAGGCAGAGAGATCTGCTCTAATTGGATGGGCAGTACACCTGCAGCACAGGCGAGTCAGGAAAACACATCGTCCATCATGCTGGAGGAAAATTAATTGGTACAGGGGCAGTGCATGCCACGAGTGGTCACCCAGCTCCCTCCTGATGACTTACTTTCCCTCGGATCCGTAACTGTTCATGCTGTCCTCGATGGACTCGTGGCTGGCTTGGCGGACGGTCCTGCTGGGCATTTCGACAGCCAGGCCGGTTTCTGTGCTCCTCTGGATGGCTCCTTTCAGTCTCCGACCATCACCATCTAGGAGCACAAGGGGACAAAAGGCAGTCAGAGCCTTCCCAGAGCCTTTTGCACTGACAGAGCCACGGAGAAGCAGAGAAGGTCTTTTGGAAGACCAGCCTGGCATCTGTCACACAACATTTCCTTACCCAGCCCTGCTTCATCAGCAGCTCCCGAGCCATCTCTGAACACACCCAGTGCTCCACCACGCCAGGGCCAGCAGACACTCAGAGCATGAACACCTCCCTGCCTACTCCAACATTTGTACCAATTAAGCATCCATTGAGCAGGCAGCTACCCAGTCAGGGAACACAGCAGCAGCAGCCACGGGCACAGCTGAGGAGTACAGCCTGACGCCTCCGAGCCTATCCCAAATCCCATGTTGCTGCCTCAGGTTGTGTGGAACAGCATAAAGAGTGGCAGGTCCTGGTGGGCATCAAGTGAGCAGAGGGGAGGGAAAGGCCAGGCAGCACCAGAGGTGCTGTGAAAGCAGAAGCCCTCCCAAACTGGCCACAGGGGAATAACTGGGCACAGTCAAAAAGTTCCCTGGTGGCATTGGAAAGGCACCCGCAGTGGAAAACCCTGGAGAGGACTATTCCCCTTGGCAGACGCCCTGGCCACAGCACAGAGGGAATTAAGTAGGTTCTGGTTCCTCCTGGGTGCAGTCTTCAGAGGCTCAGCCCTCTGAAATTAACAGCTGCTATTTTCATCCTCCATCTCGAGCAGTCTGTTTCTCAGAACAAACCATGTTATGTAATGAATATGTAATGAATACCATTACTATTAATTGCTGTAGCTGGTGTTAGGAAGCTCCAGATTTCATCCCACATAGAGCACTCATCCTGAAACACATCTGCTACAAGTTTTCTGAACAAAGCAGAATTATCTGAATTCTCTAAAGATGCCCAGTCATTACCCAGGACTCAGGCAACAAACCCCTGACCCAAAGTGCTCTCAGAAACCTTCCAGCTTCTTGAGCACCACCTCCAGAGGAGAAATGACCCAGCTACTGCATCTGGAGAACCCAGGAATGCCAAATATTAAAGAAAACAAATCTTTCAAAGAATCACAGGATGGGTTAGGTTGTAAGGGACCAGAGTGGGTCATCTGATCCATCCTCCCTGCTGAAGCAGGGTCATCCTAGAGCACACTGCACAGGATTGCATCCAGATGGTTCTTGAATATCTCCAGTGAGGGAGACTCCACAACCTTCTGGTAACCTGTTCCAGTGCACCCACACAGTGAGGACATTCTTCCTCATATTCAGGTGGAACTTCTTGTGAGTCACTTTCCAAACTACTTTGGAAATACGAGGGTATCTGTTAGAGCCTGCCGGAAATACACTGTTATTTGTGTAACAGGCAGCTTGACCTAAAATACTTTTCTTTAGATCTTCATGTGAAGAGGGACTTTGAAAAAAATTTTCAGTAAGGGATCAGAAAGGCTTCCTATCCTACTTCTCCAATTATATTTACACTGAAATGCAAAGACAAAAATTCTCCTATAAATACAGACATAAAGTACCTTTTCCTCTGGTATCATGAGGTTTCCAACTGGGCAAACGTGCTGGCCCCAGGGCTCTGCACCAGCTGCTGTCCCCACATATGGTGCAGCATGTGTACACATGTCCCTGTGAGCTGAGGGGATCGAATTTGCACGTTCTGGGTTAACATTAACTACAGTCTGCACTGTTGGTGTGCCTAGAGCAACGCATGAAGCACGCTGGATAAATCAGGAAGTTACACAAACCTAAAACATATTTCTCATGTGCTTTCAAAATCCAAACCTTCAGGCAAGAATCACAATATGGGCACCAACAAAAGCAAAGCCTCGTGAAAGGGCTGTGCCTGTTCTCCCAACCAGAGCAGAGCAGCTCCCTTTGATGCACCCTCTTCAGGCCTTGTGCAGCTCCTTGGAGCCTCTGATGGGGTTTGTAGGTTCCTCTGAGGGCACATCCCACAGCCTTGAGGGCAGACTTGATGGTCCATTTCATTTGTCTCGCATTCACCTCCACAAACAATCTTGGAGTCATCCACACGCACCAGTGCCCATCCCTCCTTCACATGTGCACTCAGAGCACTCACCCTCCTGCCCTTTCAGGTTAGTCCTCACAGGAGCTCTGCTGGCAGCCAGAGTCGAAGCATCAAATGACAAAAATGTAGGAAACAAATTAAAAATGCCCCACTGCCCAGCCATGCAACATCTGTTTGAAAAAATCTCTTCTTTCCCCAATCTAATGAGGTGTGCCCTGGAGACACTCAAAATTAAAAGACTATTCATCCACAGCTGGCAACAAACAAGAGGCTTGGGACAGAGCAAGGGTTTGGAGCAGCACAAGGTGCTTGCTGCTTTCTGTCAGCCATCTCCTGATTCAGAGCCAGGGACATCAAGCAGAAGGGCCCAAAGGCAAGGAAAGGCAGCACTGTGGGAGCACCAGGGCACTGTACCAGAGATGATTTAGCTGGTACGGGGCAAGTTCAGCTGCAGAGCACTGCATGCACAGTTTTCCACTGCTGGGTGGGTCGTTTTCTAGTAGTCCTGATTGCTTTTGCAGATCATTAAAAAAAAAAAAAAAAGAGAGAGAAGACAGACAAAGAAAAAAAGGAAATTAAAAAAATTAATTGAGAATCTCTGTAAAACAAGACAATGGGAATAGAGGACAAGAATCCTTTGTTCCTCCCTCTTCTTCCGGACAGAGATGCACAGCAACTCCTGCCTCTTACAAATGATCTCTCATTATTCTGGAGAAAGGTTTCTCCAACCTTTCTGCCCCTACACTCTCTTTTTGCCAAAAGTTTCCCTTGAACAGAAGGGGAGTAATTTGTTTTGCCAAAAAGGCAAGCTCCCAAACAACAGGGGCCAGACTGAAACAGGGTAAGAGATCACCATGAGCACCAGAGATGCCATCAGAAATGAGATACAGGTTCCTAAACTACCCACCCCCATCAGCTGGGAGGGGCAGACAGATCAGGGATAGCACACCCGGAAAGGAAATGAATATGGACTATACTGCACTTCTCATCTGTGAGCCAAAAACATTTCACAAGCAACAGTCACCTGCCACTGACCTGCTCTGGTCAGCGTGGAGCATGGCACAGGGGCTGTGCCTCCCCTCTCACCCAAAATCTCTGTGCTCCAACACCTCTGCCAATCAGAACATAAATGAGATGCATCTATGTGGGTGCTGCCTGGCAAAACCATTTGTCTTAATTTGTCAGTGGTATCTGCAACAAGTAAGAGTAGCATCGACATTTTCTGCAGTGTCACCAGATTTATTCTCTGCACCTCTTCCAATCAAGCAGCAAACAGCAGAGGTTAAGCAGTCAGTCGAGCCTGCAGTGCAACACATCACTGAGAGAGGATTTTACTTCAGGGTGACCTTGGGAAGAAGAAATTTTTTGGTCAAATATCCGGGATGAAGACACACAGCATCTTGCTGGTGCCAACAACCAGAAGGGCCCAGCAGTCACTCTGCCAAGTTCTCAGGGTTGACAGGAGCTTCGATTTTTGCTCTGTTCAGCCAAACAATTTATGTTTGGCTAAAGAATATCTTCTAAAGCGCTATCCACTCTGGGTTTGAAGGTATTGAGAGATGAAGAATCTGCCATTTGCCTGCACAGTTTATTTTACTCCCTGACATTTAGAGATGTGGCTTAAGTCTGCCTGGTTCCAGCTTTAACACATCAGGGTTTTCTTAGAGCCCTTCTCCACCCTGAGAGCTGCTTTGTGTTTTTGCTATGAAGACTTTTCTGCAGTGCAGGTGAGTTATCTCTCAATCCTATTTTGACAAGTTAAACAGACTCAGATCTCAATGTCTCTCATGCCCTGGCATTTTTTTTTCTCCTGGCCTTGAATTTTTTAAATTACCTCCCCAGTTTTTAAACGCCCTTTTGAGAACACACACAGCAGAACTGGAGTCTGCATTTTGGTGCAGAAACACATACAGAGGTAAAAATCAGCTTGTACTCTGATCTTCACTGCTTCTGCTGGCATCTCCCAATACCACAGTAAGCTCCTGGTCACATCACACCTCAGCTGGAGGCTGTGCAGTCCCTTGCCTGTCTTGCTGGTACAACCTTGCAGAACATTATATTAAAAAATAGGTAAGAAAATTAATTTTATCTGAAAAGAAAGAAAGCAAAACTTCAGACAGCTCTATACAGCTCTCTCATCCTCATTACTATTTACTCTCTTTATAGTGTCCACATCGCCTGTGAATTAAGTGAGGTTTAAACTCCAAATCAAATGCAAACACTGAGCACTGCCAGGCCTTCAAAGAGCCCTCCTGCCTTTGAGGCTTTTCCTTGACAACTGCTTTTTGATACATGAAGTAAGTTTTTAATCCATTTATCATGATCACACTTTTAGGGTCATGTTGTTCTAGGACGAAACCCTAATATACTTATCACATTTATCCAGGTATCTGTGTCTTCTAAAACCTGGAGAAAAAAGTTTCTCACAAGACCCATTTTCCCTACATTCTTCTTGACTGGTATTAATTATATCCCATAATTTTATTCATTATTAATTAGATCTCATTATCATGTTTCCCCTCATTCCATCTTTGAGTGACATCAGACCAGCCAACCAAAAGTTCCTTCCAACAACCCAGTAATAATTGAAGAGAGCAAGGTGACTGTGCAGGTGCCCTGTGTAGAGCTGAGAATCTTTTGAAGAGCTCCCTTAACTAAAGTTTCAGCTGTCAACCACACCAAAAGGCATCCTCAAGGATGGTGCCACTCCTGTAGAAGAGCTGCCACCAAGAATTGGATTTGCCTGAAATCACAGGGGTGGGAAAAATAAGAGCAGCACTGTTCCCTTCTCTCTCCCAAGGGAAGAGTAACCACTTCTCATGTCCTCTTCTATGTCACTCCCATGAACAACTCTTCAAAGTCCTTCCTCTGCTACTGACAGGGCTCTCCATGCTCAGAGGTCAGCAAGTCTTGAAAAATCTATGTGAATCCTGCAACAGCTCATCACAAGGTCATGATTATATAATTATTACTCCTACACAGAATTACTCTATGACAGATGTTTATTGATGACATTTCTGAGAGACAGAGCATGCCCCTTTCACTGTTACCCCTACACTGCCTCCTCTCTTGTCACTTCCTTTTCTTCCATCCATGTACTTGGTACCATCTTTCTCTTTTCCACTTTGTTTTCAGTTTCTTTCTCCATGCTTGCAGTTTGCTGGATACTACCAGCACAAAAAGAAATCAGCACGATGCATGTGCTACAGACCCTCCTGCCCTTTAGAATTAATTGGTATTGATTGAGCCCTGAGATTAGACATTGACTGAATTTCAACTCTATCAGCTTTGCTCCTAAATTATTACCCAACCACTTCCAAGCACAGAACACAGCAGCACCCAAAGCACATGGACACACAGCACCAGCACGGGCCACCCAAGACACACCAAGGGTCTAGCAAAACAGCCTGGGTAGCTGTTATCCTTTCCCAAACTTGAGGAGCCCGGGGAAAAATCAGGAAGGGAAATCAGTTGGATACTTACTTTCATTTGTTCCTATTGCAAAGCTCTGGAAAATATAATTTTGCATTTTCCAAGAAAGTTTGTCCAAGCTTGAGCAAAGAGACTGCATTCCCACTGCTTTTCTTACCCAAGTCAAGCAGTAGGGAACAATTCCCATCCAAACATGCTGCAGGGCATCGACCTGGGCAGACTCTGCTCTCTGGATTCACACCTGGGCTCCTCAGCACATCAATTGCCTGCTCTGCTCCAAAATACAAACCTGCACTTCCAGCAAGGAAACACAGAAAAACCCATCTGGCAGAGGCAATGAAGCCTTCAGAGTACGCTGCAGGTCACACAAAAAGCAGAGACAGGACAGGACCCGGCTGCCTGCAGAGGAGATTTGGCCTGAGCTATCTCCTTTCAGTTCATGCTGAATCTGCCTGCTCTACCCCTTGGCTTAAACATGGGCTCACAAGCCCTTTCACTTTCCACAGCCACTAACTTCACTCTTTGGTTCTGACCCGAAAAGTTATTTCTCTCTTTCTTCCCCGTGAAGATCCACCCCTGAGAAAAGATGATGCAGGTCATCAGAAAAGATGATGCAGGTTTGGGCTGAAAATGAAGAAGGGAAAACATCAAACATCTGGACAGTATCAAGTGCTGAGCTGAGGAAGGTCCCCGAGTCCAACAACTGCTCTTTGGCATGTCTGTGGGCAAAAAGCAGCAGTGGGAGTCTCATCACCCCATCAGACTGCTAAAACACTGACCATTTGACCTCCTACCTATTTTCAGGCACTCTGAGAAAAGAGTCAGCACATTAACTTCTCCACTTCAAACTTTGCCACTGCACTGTTGTTCCTGAAGCATTAAAAAAAAAAAATCTGTTTAGTCAGATGCTGACTTCCTGTGACACCTACTAAGATTTGTGTGCCATGAATCAATTCTGAGATGAATAAAAATTCCATTGTTGGCCTTCAGAGGAGAAAAAGAAAAGTCTTCCCACAGCCTTGCATGGATACCCAACACCTGTGCAGCCTGGCACATGCTGAGCTGGCGTCTGTCGGGGCACAGGCCCCTTCACAGGGGTATCTCTGCTCAGAGCAAGCCCTGATGCTCTCCTAAGGGGCTGCTTCTGCTGAGGAAAAAAAAAAATAAATGCTGGATTGTCACTTCAGAATGCAGTTTAACGAGATGAACTCAATCTCATCATGCCTGGCAAGCCCTGACATCCTGCCAAGCATTCCCTACATCAACATCCTAATGGAGTGTGAATTATGAGCACCTAAAGAGAGGCAGTTTGTACTGTGCTCCAGAACATGCCAGGCTATCATCACAGCCTGAGTAATCCACCAGAATGACAGAAAATGGCTGGGGATAAGCAGAGGCACTAATCAGGCTGTTTGCTTCGTTCCCCTTGTCCTAGTTTCAGACACCAACAAAATCACACCCTTTCTTTCCAAATTAAGCACAGAATCTTCTATGGGATGGAAGAAAGTATTATAACATGTTAATTCTTAATCTATGAAGGTTAGGTACACTCACAGGGTTAGGAAAGTTCAATCAACTCTTCTTGTGAGAGCCAGAAAATAGTAAAATTAGCAACTATTTGCACTGCTCCACAGCAACTGACTCCAGTGAAGGCAGAGCAGGGCCAGGACACCCTGCCTGCACAGGCAACTTCTGGAGATGCCAATGAGACACCTCCAAATTCCCACTGTAGCACAGACCCAATATATCCCACTGCTGCTGGCCCACAAGGGTATTTTAGCACAAAAAAGTTTTCTGTCAGCCTAGAGCTCAGACTGGCCTGTCCTCAGCCACAGCGACAGGCAGTGCTGACACCCCTGCCACATGTGTGGGTGTCAAACCAACTCTCCCTGAACCCAGAGGTTTTTGTTCTTCCCCCTCACCATTAGATGAGGACTAAAAACTATTCAGGGGGTTATTTTTGCAAATGGCCTCTGAGGCTGCCTTCCCTCGTTCCCCCACAACCCAGCCCAAACCCCAGCTCCTCAGACACTTCATGCAGCATTTCTTCCTCCATCCTGGCCTGAGCTGCAATTTGGTTTAAATCCTGTATTTAAGCAGGTCTCCACCCCAGTAGATGTTATAATCTCTTGTAGCTTGATTGGGGCACAGAGAGAGCATCAATTTTTCTTCCTTTCTTCATGAGCTCCATTTTCATATTTGAAACATATTTTTTCTCCTCCTTTTGAGGTTAAAACTAAATAGTTCCCATGATGCTATTTTTAATTTTGACCTTTTTGATAACTCATCTATATAAAAAAAATTAATGGCCAAAATTTTCATTTAGAAGTGTCTAAAGAAGAAATTCTGCAACAAACATGTAGCCAGGAAAATCACTTGGAGATTTTTTCCTTCACTGTCAAAAGAGAGAAAGCCAACAGCCAAAAAGGTAAACACATATGTTCCACTGTCACTGACTTTCAAATGGAGTTTTTGACTACCATAAAAAATTGTTTGGCTTTTCACTATAAGAAAGTTGCAGTACCATAACACTGACAAAAACATTTGGTTCTTTCAGAGTATTTCATGGGAACTACTTTGCAGCTAGATCCAGCTCTTCAGAATTCTTTCCATGTCTCTATTTTGTTTGCAGCAGCAGGATCCAAATAGCTTCATCTGATGGCTGCTTTTGCATTTTTATTTTTGTAAGAAAATGGAACACACTGCCCCCTTCTCTTCCCCCAATCTGCCAGGCTTTGCAGAAGAGTCTGATTAAATGAAATGTCCATATCCATCCAGAAAATTCACTGCTGTAATATTTCTGCAGCAGCCTAGCAATGAAACCTGAACAGTGCCCTGTCTGTAGCCCAGGTCTCCAGGGAAAGACAAGCATGGAACTGCTGATGCTGCACCAGTTGTCCCTGGAATGGCTGCACGTCTGGGACAGACACATCCCACATCCCAGGCCTTTCTTCATCTGCTATTTTTGTGCTTGGGCAAGGGGTGATGACTTAAAAATATCATCTTACTATGGTATGTATAATGCAACAAACCACATATATATATATATATATATACACACATATACATACACACTCACACATTCTCACTGCATGGCAATTAGGGGATTCAATCTTTCCACTTCCCAGATTTTGGGTTTTAAGCCTCACCAAGAGTTAAACTCCCATCTGACATCAGCCCACCTGGGAAGCCCTGGGGTTCTGCAGTCCAAGTAGGTACCAAATCAAAGAGAATTTAGCTGATGGGCTCAGAGAACAAGAACATTTGACACAGGCAATAAATTTAACTGATTTATTTAAACTACTGCACTGTAATATTTATTCCCTAGAAAGCTGAGGGAAGCATCGTACATAGAATCAACAACCAGCAGTGCTCTACATGTTCTCAGTTCCAAACTTTTAGAACTCTGCCAGCTATCAAGATGTGGGTATCAGGAAAACAGGAAAGTAGAAAGGTGAGTGGCTGCTTTGTGTGCCAGCACCACCCCAGTGCTTTCTTCTTTTCAATTCACAAGGAGAACAGAGGTTGAGCCAATTTGTGTGGCCTCATGGCTCAAAGTCCTCCAGCTAACCAATATAAGTTGTGAAGGCCAGGTGAGGCTCTCTACTAAATTACAAGAGAGTTGAACCAGAGCACCCTAATGTCCTAATTCTGCCATCCATCTCACACTATTAATAAATGTGGATGTTGCTTAAGTCCAGGTTCTGAAGTATGAATGAGCCTGAGCTGCAGAAAACTTCTTGATTTAGAAAAGGATCACAAAAATGAGGTGAATTGACAAAAATAAAGCTCCTATAAAGAGCTATTGTAGAGAAGGATGGCATGAGATAAAAGAGCTGCCCTGCCCACACTTCACTAAGCCAATAAACTTTGCACAAGGCTGTTGTGCCCTTCCCGAGTCTGCTGGACCTGCCTGCTCACCGACTGCCCCTCCTGGTAGAGCCCAGCATCCTGCTCTTCACTTGGTAACTTTTGGGAAGCAAGCAGGGGCAAAATAACTTCAGCAGCCTGTTTGCCAGCTGTGCTTTCCTGCTGCAGAAGAGGACTTGAGTCATGAGCCTCCTGAAGCCACCAAAACCTCCCAAAAGGTGCTGACAGACCTTTCTGTTCCACTGGATGCTCAGCTCCAGTGGTCTGCTTTCACCCACAAGGTTAATTTTAAACTGACCTTTTCTCCCGGGGGCACTAGTTTGTGTGTCTCTCTCTCTACCCAGAGCCATATTTTACAGCAGTCTGCACTTCTTGGACTTCTCCCCCAAATTTGGCTGAAACTAGAAAGTATCTGCTACACAGTAATGATGGGAAAAGAGTCAAGACAGTGGCTTAAGCACCGAAGAAATATTTGTCTCCCTCAAATTCACAGCTACTACACAGCAGGTAAAGTTTAGTTTTGGTACAGACAAAACTCAGAGGGAAGCAGTTGACAAGGCCATATTTTTTAATGAGATTTCTTCCCTTTTCTTCTGTCCTATTGACGCTCTTTTAGGAGCAAGTGGCTTTGTTGAGACCACGTGTGTGTGTGAGCACAGAGAGCATCAGTCTTGGCACAGTGAATGAGTCATGCAACCTTTTGTTCACTCATTATAAATACAATTAAAAACACAGCCCCATTTCTTTAACAGGCACGAAGCCACAGAACCCTGGAGTCATTCATACACTAGAATCCTGGTGCAGAACTGTGTTTAGAATAGCATTTGATTTGTGTTTAGCTTGGGTTATAATTACTTCATCACATTTTCCTTAAGGAAATGAATGATCAAATTCATAAGGAGTTGACTTTAATTATATACACTCCTTAATAACTTGTGTCCATTTGGAAGCAGTTATTTGATCCACTGTGGCAGCAGAGAGGGGGAGCCAATGGTCTGGTTTCCGGAGAAGTTAAACAATTTCAGGCATTGAGTTCCTAATTCCAGACAATCTCACCTGATGGTACAATCACCTGGGTCAGGCTTCACCAAAGGTGCTCTCATGGGCTACCTGTACCAAATGCTAGAGGAAGCAAGCCAGCATGTTTTCCCCTCTAATTCTGCATATTGCTTTGACTCACATGGAAACATCATCTCACGACAGGTACACGGCTGTGGAGAGTCTATTGTGCCAGGCAAGTACCACAGCCCACCACAGCTGCACTAAAGGGAACCCCTTTCTTCCCAAATGGTACCAAGAACTGCCCAAACCCCTCTGTTTACAGCACACCTGTGGTGCTGAAGGGAGAGCTCGGAGAGCGGCTGCATTTCCCAGCAGCCTGCAAACGGATCCACTGCGCTCACACTGCTTCTCTCACACTGATCCCTTTCCAGGATCAAGGCTCTGGATCAAGTGCCAGATTCTGCTTGGGTGGAGGAAAAGGAGAGCACCCTGCCCTTCATGACTGTGGTAATTTGGCTGCAGATATCTTGTGACAGCTGGAAGGGAAGGTCAGGCTTCAATGCCCAGAAGCAGGACAGGAGCAACAGCTCCTTACAATGCAAAGTCATTCACGGTGACTAAGAAATCAAAGTGAGTTTGTATCACTGCAAACAGCCCTGCCAATCATACATCATAAATATCTTCAGCTGGGGACAAGTCAGGCCGCTACACATGGAAAACACCATCCAGTACCAAAAACAGAGGTGCTGAAATTTAACTAGCAGACACCTAGTGGAAAAAACACTCCAGCATAAATTTCACAGCCCAAACCCTGAGGAGACACATGCAAACTCTCATCTGAGTGACACACTCTCCCACAGACGAACATGGCAGACACATAAATGCCTCCTACATCTGCTTTCTGCATGCACAAAAGCAGCGCTCAGATAGAAAAACACCCCGGATTATTTGAAGCCCTTTGGGAAATTCAGTTCACTGTTTGTATATGCACAGTATTGAGCTTCCAATAGAGGAGAAAAAGCCCTTTGGCCAGAGCTGGAAAATAAACATAACATGTTCATCTCTGCTGAAAGATACTGCAGAATGTGGGAAACCAACCAAAATATCACGCCTGGCTGCAGATTACTGAGGATTGAAGTAAAAAGTCATCAGACTACTACAGATTAACTAACACAGGAGATTAATACACTTCAGGAACAATACCAAAATCTAGTTTTCTCAATCACCAACAACAAGACGCAGTAAGAATCAGTCCTTTGTGAAGAAGAAGCACACCAGAGTGTTCAATATCATATTGACTGGAATTTGCATTCGTCCCTCACAGTGTACAAAAGCCACACACCAGCACAGCATCCTGAGCAGCGATGCCTGTTTGCAGCATGGCTGCCCCACGAGATGTACCTGGCAGAACGTTCACCAAAATCCCACGATTCGTGCCAAATAATTCTGAACAAACTCTGTAGAAGGAGCAAGAATTATAATGATTTACAGTGCCCTGCTAATCTCTCTCTACTACGAGAGCAGAAAAGAGAACAGATGAAGAAGCAATTGTGATACAGCCAGCATCAGCCTTGCAGGCAACACTAACAGTTCAGGGAGATCAAACACGCATTAAAGGGCAGTGTGTGAGTGAAAAAATAGTTTTAATGTAACCACAAAAGAAAAGTTTGATGGGAATCTCTTTATAAAAGTGTGCAGGCAACGACTGCTCAACAGTACTGGAAGAAGGTCAGGAGAGGACACCCTGCTCACAAAGCACTTGCATCACTGTCACTTCCTGCCTTCTGACACCTGCAGGTAACTTTCATGTTTCTGTTCTCAGATTTAACAACTGGGCTGACATAAGGAAGCCTTGGGATTTCTCAAGATGTTACTGGCAAGGTCAGAGAAGTACAAACCTCTTCCCTCACCGCCCGTGCTCCGAGCGCTCCGTTTCACTCCTCTGTACAGCAACTGTGCCAGCGACCTGTGCCAGCCACCCACCCCAGCAGGCTCCACCCTTCACACTCAGCTCAGCTCGGAAACAAACAGGAGGAGATAGGACACACAGTTTTGAAAGTGAACTTGAAGGTGAGACCCTCGGTCCCAACCCATTCACAGTCTCTGATCACAATTACAAATTGAGCTCAGGAGTGAAATAACATCCTTTCCTCCTCCTCCTGCCTGCAGAGACAGGAGTTCAGGGCTCTGTTTCCTTGGCAACAAAAAAGAGCATCACAACAGCCTCCTTGCTAGCAAATGACATACGAAAACGTGTCATTTTTTTTCTCTCCGGTGTCTTTTATCACTAGGGAATAAGCCTGAACTCAGAACTCTCCACTCAGCAAGAATGGAAATAGATATCCATTACTGCTATTTAAAATGCAGAATCTTTGGAGCCTTTAAGCTTGTCCAGAGGTAGGTAGCAAATAAGGGATTTTCATTTATTAAGTTAAGCAAAAAAAGAAAAAAAACCCTAACCTTGCTGAAGTTCACCTTTTAAGACAGATTATAGAACTTGAAGAGTTTGGGGGAAAAAATGTGGCTCATAAATTTATGAGCTGCATTTTAGATTCTGTTAATATTCACTTTTGAAAAGCATTAGAAATGAAGATTACAAATTTAATAATGCAACACATGGGAGGCATTCTCCTCCTCCCCATATAAAAAGGCAATTTGCTCTTGCCTATAAATTGACTTTCTATTACTGTCATTAAAGCAGCATAATGTGCTAAAATTAAGGTCTGCCCTGCCACAGCTCTGTGGCAACTCACAGCCAAGAACCCATCATGCCAATACTTTAGCAGACATCCTCATGAGGTGGCAGGGGCAGTGGCACTGCTGGGCATCTCCTCAGTCCAGGACTTTGGTGGGCTCATGGACATTTACGAGGGGTCCAAAAGAAATTGGATTAAATCAATGAGGAAAAAATTCAAGAGCAGAAAAGTCGCTAAGCCACAAGTGGAAGCTGGGCCAGCATCCTCAAGAAGCATCCTAAGAAACCTGGCCATCTCCCTGACTTCCTCCAGATACCTTGACTGACACAAAAAACTCTTACACCTCCCATTTTGCCACAAGAGACAAGTCAGATCACAGTCCTCAGACTGCAGTAGTTTCCCTCGCATTTCCTAAGCTGCTTCCAGGTCCTCCTCCTCTACAGTTTGTGCAGACTGGATGCCCTGCACGGTCTGTGTGCCCAGACCACCAGTGCAAGCCCTGTCCCACCTGCAGAGCTGCTCATGTTCATGTCTAACTCCCCACATGTCTGGACCATCAGGGCTGATTTTGCAATGCCCACATGAGAATCTACCGAGCAGCAAAAGCATTAAAATCTATATTCAGTGGCTTCCTCAAATAGGCAACTACATTTAAACAGCTCAGCTGAAAGAACATTAAATTTGTGCTGGCAGGTATTTACTGTCCCATTTCCCACAGCTCTTTCTCCATGTTTAAGTTACTGATGGATTGTGAGATACTTCCGTAACAGAAATCTCAATAATAGAAACCTCTTTGCCACTTCTCAGCACCAGCATCATGCTTCCCTTTCACCAGCCATGTACCTATGCAGCTCCATGTTAATTCTGTCATCTGCCTTTTCTTTTAAACCATTTCCACCCATACTTTATGCAGCTGGAAGACTTGCTCACATCTCAGTTACTTCCAGAACAAATCTGAGCAACGAGCACTGAGGGGGTTGACAGCATCTGCTGATGGTTCTTGCCCTTCATTTGCTCATGAATTGTGTTGAGTTTTAAAAGAAAAGCAGCTGGTGCTTGTTCAAGATTACCGAAGGGTATCACTGGTTAGGGCATCCCCCAACAGGTGCTCTGTGCCTGAAGAAGCAGTTTGGCAAGCCAGGCCAGGCCAGCACTGGACCTTCAAGCACCACTGGCTGGCTTTGACAAGACATACCCTTTGCTCCATGACAAGTCAGTCCTTAAGATTCCTGGATGACCATCAGTCCACTTAAAAACTTCCCATTTGACCCAAATATTCATTCAAAGGAACTTAATGGTCTGAAAGGAACATGAAGGATACTTGTGATAATCAAAGAGAATCCATTTGCAAGTCTGACACATGCACAGAAAGCACTTTGCAGTCTCCACCACAGCCTGGTTTAGTCTCCCTGCTGAAGCAATTTTTAGGTCAGAATGCGTGCAGATGTTTGGAGGTCTGTGCTTTGTCCTTGGCCTGTTTCGGAGAAAGATGTAACATTTTTCTTCTGCTCCAACTGCATATTTCCATCAGAGAAACCACAAGGCCACACTTGATTTGAAGTCACTACTGAATTCTAGTCCTCTGGATTCATCAATGAGTAGCACATCCTCCTTGTATTCCATAAGCCATATTCCTGATTGAATTGTCCTTCTGTTGTATCCATTCTCCTTAGAAATTTCCCTTTATGAAGCGTGACTTGGCCCTTCTGAACATTACACAATATTTGTCTTTCTTATGTATTTTCTGCTGCAGATACACGACTTTTCCCCGTATTTTACTGTCATATGGAACAGCTTTCCCTTTCAATAGTCACAGCTGCTTAACGAATTCAAAGTGTGACATTTTGTTTTCCATGGTGAGGTGTGTGAGAAGCGTAAACCACGGCTGTGAGATGAACTGGAAAACACAGAGGGCACTGAGCCCTTCCCACCAGCCAGACACAGACACTCAACAGCACCCATTGCACCCTGCAAGACTCAACTTTACTCAATTAATCGACAAACTTCACTAAACAAATCAAAATGTCAACTTTGGGAAGTATATCCAAGCTTCTACACACAATGCAGCTTCACAAGCCCCAGAGAGATCCTCTCGTGCTTGATGCTCAATGTGCTGTCCCACCGGGACACTTGGATGCTTTGCTCAAACAACAGCTCCAGGATCCAAGGGGATTTAAAGCCTCGAAAGACTTTCCAGAGCACTGCACAAACTCCTCTGATGTCGCCCACGCGGGAGGCTACAAATTGGCACCAGTAGTTGTCAACATTTTGTTTTGATCTTCTGGCAAACAAATCCACCCTCTGAAATGTTTGCAGGATGCCGAGATAAAAAAGCAGTAATGAATAAGACCCAAAGAAGTTTGAAGGGTTTATTTTTACCAAGTAATCAATACCTTCTGGCAGTCTTCCTCCAGCTCTAATAATACCAGTGAGGACAGTGACCCTTGGCAGTTTTGTAAACTGCTCTACAAACGTTATCTAATTAACCATCACAGTCCACTCCTAGAGAAAGGAAAGCATGAGCTGAAGTTCTTCTACAGCAAGAGAGAGAGAGAATGAGTGTTGGGAAGGGCTACTGATAACAAGGTTATAGGTTCAGGAGCTCCAGCTCTTGCACACCCAGCCTAACCACGCTGCCCCTCAGGGGCCAGCTCCAGGGAAATGGTGTATTTTTCACACAATCTGTGTTTAGCAAAGCCCTTGCTTTCACTTAGCTGCAACAAGGCACTAGGACAGTGTCCAAGCCAACTCATTAATAAATCAAATGACAATAAAGCAGTTGGAGGGAGATGAATTATTGAAATCAAAGCAATTCAGTGCTCAAAACTAAACTTTGTAAGCTGGGAGCTACTGAGCAGAGCCTGATTTTCCTTGGAACAGCTTTACTGACACGCTGCAAACTGCCAGTCCAGTCCATCTGTACTGTAGTTCAGAAGAGGATTCAGCCTTTCAGTGGGGTATGTGATCTTGAAACTGACCATTAATATTAAAGATGGAAGAGGAATCTCAGGTCATCAAGTCAACCAGGAAAGCATCTCAAGGGATCATCACCTAAACCAAGTCCAAGAAACAGGTCTCAACCCAGAGTCAGCATATGTGTCAATTTAAATCCAGGTCTGGATTCTTTCGAACAGACTATTTTTCTATTTCTTTGGGACAGCCATTACAGAGTCACAATATTTCGTCAACCTTTTACTTCTACAGTCATTAATCATGCACCATTTAACTACTGGTTTGTCATTTACTCTCTTAATCCTTTTCAAATCCTTCTGCTTATTTTCACATCTTTTTTCAATCCCATTCTATGTGTCTTGCTAATTACACTTCTTAACTGTCGTAGGCTGTTTCAACAGACACATTGAGCCAGACGTGGTTTGATCACTTGCTGTGTTATGTGCCCAATGAATCTTTTGCTATTGAGATATTTAAAATATGAACAGTGTTACTGGAAGATGATCAATTGTACTTAACTATCTGGACAGCTGCCTGTAACTCTAGGGAGGAAGGGCAAATGACCATTTAATGATGGACTCAAACCCAAGATTTTTAACCTTATAAAAAAGAACAATGAAAAAGGAAAAGAAAGGCCTAGGGTTTCCATCTTCATAAAATACAGAATTTTGCTTCCTTGGCAGACCATACTGTTTTCAAAGGACTGTTATTTGCAATTTTGCTGTGTCCTGAGCCAACCTTTCCTACCAGTTTCAGAAGACTCCATCTCCAGAAGTCATCACACAACACTTTAAGAGTCATAGACCCCCAAAAGAAAGGTCACATCCAAATGAGATGCCAAAACCTGGTGACAGATGAATGAGATGGAGCAGACACCACCTGAAAACTTAAAGAAAGGGGAATTATTCTTGGCCAAAAGAGAAGCAGTACTGTGATATATATGGGAAAGAGGGAACTGAGGGAAGTAGGTGGCCAACCATGACGGAACAACTCTCAGAAATACGCAGAGCATCGGAAATGTCAGCCCAGCTTTACACATCCACACATTCACTTCCAGTGACAAGCCTGACTACACAACTTGACACGGAGCAAATGCCATCCTGAACACTTCGTCTCTTGAATCTCACTTTTCATTTCACTTCTACAACCATGTCCTGACCTATCACACTGGGGATGCAAACCTTAAAACCACAATGAGGAGATGACTTTACTAAGAGCCTGGAAGAGTAACCAACTCATTCAGCCCAGAGGAGAGTTAACAGAGGCTGGACAGGACCATTATATGCCATCATTGTTAGCTACTAATTCAGCATCTTTGAAGATGGGAAGAACTGAACACCTCCTTCTCTTCCACACCCATCTCCTCAGACACAGCCATCAACCCGCACAGAGGAAAGTGTGAAAGGCCCAGAGGGGAGCAGAACTCCCTGCACTGGGAACACCTTGGAGAGCTCTGTCTGGGCATCGTTTGCCACACCCATTGAAGCCAAAATGTGCAGCTAAAACAAGTGAAGGAACAAACACCTTCCAAGACATTGCAGGAAGGTTGTGCAGCTTCCATGTGCCAAGGAAAATGCCATGGACACCATAATCCCCAAATACACTCACATCGTGTAACCCCATTAGATCAGCAGCTCCTAATTAATTTAGAGTGTGGATCAGTCCTCAAACACCTTTTGCTATCACTAAGACCTACTGAAAGTGATGAAGAGGAATCATTATGCATAACACCCTCAAGAACTTGCTGTAAACACATTTGGCAGCACAGGGAGGTTCCTTTATGGCATAATCCATTTTTATGTACACCTAATATTTTCAGGTTTTCAACTGATTGTCAAGAGTGTTTGTAGAGGCTGTTAATGAATCTCACTGCTAAAAGCAGTTACAATTCTGTAGCTATTAATACAATGTGACATCAGTTATATCAGCTTCCAAGTGAATCACAGTTTGCAATCTTGTAGGTGTTCGATAGCTGTTGTCACATCGAAATAGAACATTGTTAAATATACTCCAAGTGTGTCCTAGTTCTGCAGCTCTTTCCCCCTTTCTGCACTGCAGCCTTAGTGGACTGAACACCTGCAGGTCTGAAGGACTGAGCACAGGAACGTCAAGAGGAAAAACAGGTTGGCTCTTAGGCCACTCAAATCAGCAAGTTTTAAAATGTTCACTTTTGACTGCAATTTCCTCTCAAATCTGATGATTAGAAGAGGTTAAAAGAACAGGTCACCAAATCTCTTACAATGTCTAAACCCTCCAAGATGTACTTGTATCAAGATGTTAAGCTTTTTTTTTTTCCTCCTTGTAAACCAAAATAAAAGGCTGATAATCTTTCCTGACATAGTCGTTTAGCATGAAAGCAGGCAAAATCCAATTTTCAAACCATTAACTGAGTATCAGACACCAAATGCTGCTTTAATCTGCATAAATGACATTCACAGAACACTCCTGTCTTGGTCAGCTTGTATATAAAAGCACATTCTTAACAAAACCGGCATAAGTCTGTGAAGTTATTAATATTTTGCTCAGTAAAACATTTTCAGACCATCACATTTTCCCTACTTCAGGATTCAACCCTCCTGCCAACATTTTTCATGCAGGTAGGACCCTGTATGAGTAATCTTTGGACACCCAGCCTGAGAGCTCCAGAGCAAAGATGTTTTAGAAGATAAAGAGTTTTCTAGATTTCAGGAAATTAACAAAACTCTGGCCTGAAATAAGACTTCCTGATTTTTACAGTCAATCTGTCCAACAAGCAGCAGACAGCTGCAGTGAACAGGCTGTGAAAACAGTCGAAGTCACCAAAAAAAATGGACTGTGGATAATTTGCCTGGTATTATTCCTAGAGCAACAAGCCAGATTTTGCCTCAACCGACCATGCAATATTTCATAGAGCATTTTAGTAGGTAAGCCAGGCAGTACTGAGACAGAAATAGAAAAATATTGAAATAGGGCCCACACGATGCCAGGTTTAGAGGCACTTGGCTTGGATTGGCTCTTGGGAAAAACTGAGTTTAGGACATAGCAGCGTCTCCTGTGCAGGAGCAGTAAAAGCGTTTCTGCAGAGACTGAGCAGCCAGGTCACAGGCACAGACCTACTCCTGTTACTAGGCAGGTGCCAGGAATTCAGTGGAAACAGATGAAAAACAAGTTTATAGAATGGTGACTTGGGACTCTGGCACAACTCAAAGCAGAGCACTGGGCAAAATGGGACAGCTGAGAATTACTGTGAAACAGTTCAGAAGTGGGTTCTGAAAAACAGATAGGATTGAAAAATCAAGTTCTGCTCCTTCCCCTAGCCCCAAGAGGTTCTTTCTCAAGCCTTACATTTACCCTTCTTGGACCCTTTAGACCAGATTTGAAGATCACAAGCTCTGGATTTTATCATATATGATCCCTTTATGCTGTAGCACCGCTGTGAAAAATAGCTCTGTGGTATACCCACATACCTTTAATTGCACATCCATGGCCTGTATCACTGGGTGAGCAAATCCTTAGTTAAACATCTCTTTGCCCGTGCCATTTTCAGAACCTTCACATGTGCAATAACTAACCCTAGATCTCTCTCCTGCTCTTACAAAGTACCAGGCAGAAGTGAGAAACGTGCACTGGAGGAAGGTCCACAGGCTGCCATACAGGAAACATCTCCACCTTTATTATTTCTTGCCAAGGCTCTAGCTTATATTGAGAACAGATTTCCCTATGCCAAGGGAAAAGAGCCAATAAACATGTGTGAAAAAACCCGTGATGCTAATTTTGGAACATGTCACCTGGCGGAAACACAGAAATATAGGAAGACAAGGGGAAAATAAACCACGGGGAATACTGAAAATTCTGGCGGGACACAGATAGCAGCAAAAACTGAAATATTTTTAGGCAGGCCAAAAACATTGATCAAGACATGATGAAACCACCATGTTGAAACAAGCCACGAAAGAAACTCCACCCAAAGGTGTCAGTCAGGCTGCTGTCCAAAACCAGCCCCACGGCCAGCAGTGCCCAAGGCAGCGGATGGCTCCTGCTAAGGAAGGGGAGGAGGGAGCAGACCACTGCAGGCTGGAGATGGACAGCAGCAGTGGGCTTCCTCTGGGCTGAAAGGACTGGCTCCAAAACAGGACTGGAGTGTCTTTCATTGAGTGATCTCAGAGCTGCCTGGTAAGAGTGTGGGTGCCTCTGATGCCAGGCAGGACACGGCTACTGCAGCCCCCATCCGATGGAGGCAAAGCTGCTTCCTCCTCGGTGCAGCAGAAAGCAAACCCAGGTGCTTTTGAACCCAGGCACGTGAGAGTTGCTGTGCTGGAAGAAGGAATCATTGCCTTACTGAAGGCGCCCAAAAGCCCAGGGAGAGCATCTCTGCCACCCTCAGCCCCATACCTGAAGGAACCCACACCATCCTCCATACAGCGCTCCCCAAGGCCCCAGATGGAGGAGGAGGGAGGCACACCGACGGCAGCACACACTGACACCGTCGTACGAGAACGGGTGTCATGGGATGCCAGCGTTGCCATGGCAATGTCCTCGTACCACGAAACACTGTGACACTGCCCGTTTGCCCAGCAGCAGCCCCGATGTGCAGCCTGCAAAGGCAGCGCGGAGCGGCTGTCCGCGTTTCGCCACGCTTGTTCCCGCAGCCGGCGGCCAATTCAAACTGCCTGGGCATTGGAGTTTGACCAACCTGGCAGCTCCGCTTCCTACAGTGCACGAGGAAGCTTTTAACAGAAGCTGTTCCATAAATCACCCTGATTTAACAGGCGCTGTCTGCCAGGCTCGGCGCTGGCCTGCACGCCTGCTTTCGGCACTGCCCGCCCTGCTTCCCACTCCGGCGTTCTCAGCGCTCCCCATCGGCTCCCCTGAACTGCAGAACCCCGGGAGGGTCTGCTCCTCCGCCCCAGCTGGCTTCGCACAGCCCGAGCAGCAGCCGCAGCCCCACGCTTGCAGGGCTGTGGGGTGATTTTCTGAACTGCCAGAAGCAGACACAGCCCCAAATCCCATCCGCTTTCAACAAATACCAGAGACCAAAACTCACAGGCATTTTTGAAAAAGCCCAACTTTGCACATTTAAAACAAGCACGGAGTCTTTTAAGAGCTATGCTCATGGCAAAATGCTTGTTTTTATCTCAAGATACATCAGATAACGAGACCTAAGCCTTTCCCCTTCACTTACACTGAAACAAAAATCCTGTATCTGGAGGGGATGCACTGTGGGCTATGTGACCCACAAAAGCAGATGTGTGGGGATCAACCTCCACAAAAATGCCTGGGTTTCTAGCAAATGTACCAAATTCACCATTGAAATGCAAAAGTGAGTTGTGACAGCAATTTCTGCAATTCCTTCTGGTTTGCAGATATCTGGGGGAAAGCAGAATACTGACAAACTTCAAAAGTTAGTCAGGAGCACTGCCTACCCTAACTGTAAATTTAATTTAAACTGCTATAAAGGTGGAAGGGCTCTGCAGAGGTGGTGCAGAGCAGTTGCTCTGACCCCACAGGCTGTTGGTGAGGTCTCATGGCAGCAAGTAGCAGAGCTTCAGCCAGAGGGACAGCAGCACAACCTGAACATAAGGGACAGGGAATGCTACTAGGTCTGAGTTGTCATGATACTTTCAGGAATTTATCAACTATAGCAGCTGGAAATCCAACAGGCCTTAGAAAGGAAAAGCCTTCTCTTTTTTTTTTTTTTTCTGACAATCTGATTAAAACACAAATATGGATATAAGGCAGCCACCTTAAAATCTTGAGTCAAGGTTTCCTAACTTTTCGCTGGAGCTGTGATGACACGCATAAAATACAAGAAAGGAAAGGTAAATAGCAAAAATAAAAGGGAAAAAAAACCCCACCCACCCACACAATCCTCCCAGGATGCTGAGAAGTGCTAAACAAGGAGCTGGATTTACAACAGGAAAAAAAAATCTTAATCTTCTTAGACATCTTGGCTGCAACACAATTAACATGTTTTCCATCCACATGGCAGGATACATTCCCTGCTAACTGTAAATATGCATACTGCTGGTGGGCAGCTGGCAAAAGTCCCACCACACCACTGGGAAACTGTCACCAGTGGGAAATGTCAGCCTCATCCATATTGCCCAGGGAGCTGAGCGAGGGGCAGCCTGTGCCCACACTCCTGTCCCTTGGTGACACTGCTGCTTCCTTGCTAAGGTGGGTCACTCTGCAAGTCTGGCCCCACCAACAGCTGAGCAGCTGCTCCTCAGAGGATGGCCAGCTCCAGAGAAGGACACAGCCATGTGTTCCTTGAGGAGAGAGACTATAATCTCTTAAATCAGATGTCACCAATGTGAAGCACAGGAAGAACCACTATAACCCTCATTCCAGCTACTAACTGTGAATGACACCCAAAAAGCACCCTTGAAAGGAAATGTTTTCAAGGATGCTGCACTTTGCCCAGTTACTGGATCCTCAGTTAGAGAGCATCTCCTCCAGCTCCCAAAATTATCCATGAACAGTGCTGTATTCTGGGAGCCCAGGGGATAAAGCACCTTCTCACAGACATTTACCCCCATTCTCAATCCCACAGATATCCCATAAGCACGGGTCTTGCTAAACAGATAAATACTGATTTCAGACCAATACCCATGGGATAAAATAGCTCAACCCTCCAAAGCAATACAAAGAAAATCACTGAAGGCACATCTAAAAAGTAGTAACTCCAGAGCACTGAAAAAATTAAACGTACAAATGCCAGACAGGGAATGAATATCCAGACAGCACTCATGCAGGGAATCATCTGGAAAATAGCGTGGATCATACCCTGAGTGTTAGGCAAGAGCAGGGACACTCCTGCAAAGAAAGAGTGTGTATTTACAGGAATGCTGCATACAAAGTGTGGGAAACAGATACTCCTCACTGCCAGGGGCCACACAGCAACCAGAGCACTGTCCACACTGCTCCTCCTTCACAATCCTGAGTCCAGCAAGAAAGCCAACAGGACACTTGAAAACTGCTCTATGCAAAAAAAAAAAAAAAAAAAATGTATATATACAAACCAACAAACAAAAAACAACCACCCAATAAAAACAAAACCACCCATCAGGTTTCCTTGGACCAGAAAGCAAAAGGAGGGAGAGGGATGCCAGGCAGCAATGGCTGTCATTACGGCCAGTTCCTGGCTTGGAATTATCAGCACAAGGAGGAACAGTTTTGTGATGTGAAGAGCTGCTTAGAACAGAGCAGTGATCAATTGCTTCCCATTTTGCTGGGAGCAATGCAATGGCAATCCGCTGTTCCCATTTGGATTTAAGATAAATTTTATGGTAAACTATCCTTCTGATCAGGAACAGATTAGTTACTTGGGAAACAGACGCAAGTGACCCCTCTACCTCTACATTTGCAAGAATAAGAACACAGACAATAGCTTAAGATCCTCTTAGTCATAAAACAGTTTTGAGAAAAATGTAATGTTTACCTCTGTACACGGTGTACTCTCCAAGTAGTTGAGCACTCAAACATTTTAGACTGGCTTCTTCAAGGCTGTATGAGTGCTTTGCGTTTTGGACAAAGCTGATATAACACCCTGATGGCCTGACAGTGGAACATTATCCATTTCAGTGATTTAACTGCGGCTGGATCTGACTAAAAGGCAGGACTACAGAGCTTACTGTACCCCTGTGTAGTGAGACTGTACCAGGGCTTCCCAGCTTTTACAAGTGGACTGTTTTGCAAAAGCAAAGTCAAAGATATAACTTAAATGCAGATTTCAAGGCAAGCATGGTTTGACAGAAAGAGAGTGCCTAATTTGTGTGTCATCAGCAGATGACTTAAGCAATGGCACAACTGATGGATCATTGTGTTGCAGAACCCCTATCGTGACATTGCTGTCACACAGTACAGCATTCCCCCAGAAAATAAAACCAAGCCTCAAGGGAACATCATTTGGATAGATGGGATATTCAAAATGTGTTGAACACTTCCACAGAGGAGCAGAAATCCTTATTCAAATATGCTAATGGTGCTTCTCGGCGGATGCCTGCAGGAGAGAGGAGGAGATGGCAGGGCTGAGAGTCCTGAGTGAGTCAGGTCTCACTGCCCCACTAAAACCATCAATGACTTGCAGACCATTTCCTAAATTAAATTGTTCACATTTCTAATCTAACTGAAGGCATTCAAATAGCACTTCAGAAAACAATTGCACAGATAAATTATTCCTCAAAACAACTACTCCAATCAAACTTAATTCTTCCCTACACAAAGCAGATCCACACATTCTGTCAAACAGAAATGTTGAATCAAAGTAGTTACAGCATTTCACAACTTGTCCTGATGCAAGAATCTGACAGAGCAAAGATAGCTTTTTTTTTCCTGGAGAACAGAGTGCTTTTGAATTAATAAATGTTGCATTAGAATTAACTGCACATGAAATAGAAGCAGGAAGAAAACAGTGTCTCCTAGATAGAAAGCCTTCCAGGGACAGATTCTTCTACTCGGAAACCAGCTGACAGCGGAATAAGACAAAGAGATATCCTTTTCCTGTGGCTGGCAGGGGTCACACATAACCCACCCTCGACAACTCCTACACACATGGCTGGAACTCAGCATCACTCTCTGAATAGCTGTAATGTACATCAGGCCATCTTCGAGGGAAGGAGACAACACTGTGCTCTCCATGGCTGCACGTGTGTGCCACAAAAGCTGAGGGGACAGCACAGAGCCACCATCATGGCCCATGACCTCATCCACATCCCCTCTCCCCTGTACACCCACACCCAGACCCCCACCAAGGAAACCTCTACGCAGCACTTCATGGCGCAGCACTTGAGATCCCTGGGCTAGCAGCTACCGCTCTTCCCCCTCCCTACATCAGCATTTATAACAATTCAGCACGAGGCACAGGTGGATGCTGCAGGTTGGGGTGTGCTCAAGTACTCTGTGGGACGCCCCATGGGAGACAGGAGTGGGAAGCAGCTGGTGGCCCAGGAAGGCAGCCTGGCACGCTGAGCGCTGACCGATGCCACGTCACCCTTCCCCGCGCTCGCCCATCTGTCCCACCATCCCCATCTGCTGGGTTCTGCCACGGACGGCGAGCGCCCTGCGACTGACGCTGACATTTTGCTTTGCATTCCTACAGGCACAGCGTGAACCTGGCCCGGGACCACGGCTCTCACGTGCAGCCACAACACCAAGAGCAACACGAACAAGGACAAGGTTTCGAATCCCTTGTTCCTGGTGCTGACTCACTCTCAGGGCTCCTGCTCCGCTCCAGTCTCCCGTGGCCACAAAAGACAAAACCTGTTGTCAGTGCCTGCGGTCCTCTGACAACCCCTGCAGCAGCAGCAGGGCCTGAGAGCAGAAAGCTGCCTCCAGTTCACAGGGCAGGTAAGGGACAGCATGGATTGTACCTTGACCAGGTACATCCATGGTGTAAGAATCAGTCGCTGTATTTAGGATCTGGATTAACTCATAACCAGGTCTGGGATCACCAGCCTCTGCAGGTATTACCCATAGCATCTTCCAGGCCCTTGGTCCCTTTCATAAACCTCTCTCTGACAAAAGATTTGTTTGACATCAGCTCTTCTAGAATTGTTCTCATTTTTTATTTTAACTTAATCCATTTATGAAACAAACATGTTTACCCAGAGCTAGAATGTGCCCAGCAGGGAGAGAGGCATTTCTTACAATCACCAGGATAACCTACAGCCAACAGTACACTCCTTACTGTGTAAGGAGAGAGAAAAGCCCTGGATTTTGCTGCCTCCTGCACCAGCCAAGAGAGCTGGCACCCCTGGGTGAGCTCTAAGGGCTACCTTTGCAGAGTTACAGGGATAAACTATCCTTTCATTTACAAAAGATTGATTTAAAAAATAGCTAACATGCCAGATGGATGAATAATTTCCCTTGTTCCCTGTATGTTTGCCACATGAGCACGGTTACCTGCCTTACAAACAACAAAACTTGTTAGAGGCTTACAGAGCTCCAAAGGTAACTTTGGATGAAGCAAAACCAAAGTAAGCACGAAAAGGACTTAACACACTTGTGCTATGTTTTTTAAAAATGCAAAAATGGACTAGTTAAGTCTTGAATCATAATTTTCTTTTAAACCATATGTACCCCAATACAGTGCTGCAACTGAGAAATATCCATGGCAACATGAAAACACACATAGGGGCTCCCTCTATTTAATAGCTTTGTAATGCTTTAATGTCTGAAATTATAGAGAAGGTCAATGTTTAAAATTATGAGGACGTTCAACAGACAAAACCCAAACAAAAGAATATCCTAAACTAGCCTGAATATCCACAACCCATTCTTACACCCCAGTAGTTTAAATGCTTTTATCAATCCATTAAATTAATATTTCAGATACTTTCTCTTCAAAGCAATTGATCATAACACAGTGCCTCTGCCAGTACTTTATAGTGTGTGAAAGCAGCAGCCTGGGCTGAATTTTATCTCCAATTCAACTCTTTTCTGAATGAGCTGCTGACACGAGGAAGGCTTACTGTCAGTATCTAGGAGACATTTTGACTTTGGAAACCATTTTCTCTCTGCCAGACACTTGGTTCCAGCTGGCTGAGACATGATTTGATTCTCCTGTCTTGCAGCCAGGGCAGGGGTCTGCCAAGCTGGACAGTCCCTGTGCTGAGGTCCTGACCAGGGACAGGACCCTTACAAATCTCTCACAGCTGCTCTGTACCTTCCCCTGCTTCCTAACCAGAGCAGCCCTGCTCTCCACACCTGTGTGTGTAAGAAACAGGCATTTCCCCTTCTATAAATGCTCAATCTGGATCTGGATTCCAGGGTAGCTGCATTTGCAGTGTGACCCACGGCTACAGTTCCAAACATCCAAATCTGCATCCCTGTCAGGGCATGCCTCAGATGCCTTCTGCCAGTGGCAGCAGGTGTCCTTCCCAAGAAAACCAGGATTAGGATGAAAGGAGCTGGTGCATTACAGTGTCTCACCCAGCTGAGCCACAGCACAGCTGGAGCACACACCCAGACCCGAGAAGTGCTGCAGTTTAGGCACAGGAAAGGAAACCCCCTCCTTTGCAGTGATTTTTCACATTTCCCTGTCTTTCTTTAGGTGCAGTTCTTGTCCTCTGTAGTACACAGGGTCCTCGTCTGGAAGCTCTCACCTCTCCAGAGCTGAGCACTGCCTCTGACTTCCCAACAACACCCAGTGGGCTCACCACTGTTACACTGACTGTCCCAGCGACTTAAACCACCTCCTCTCTCCTGCCCAAAGCTTGCTTCCTCTGCGTGTGCAGCTCCCAGTCAGTTGCTGTTACTCTACAAAATCCTTACTTTCTCTTCTGCTTCAGCCAGGTTTCCAAATTTCATGCTCTGCACAAGGAGCAAGACAGTTCTCCTCCACACCAGCAAGCACAGCCCCGTTAACCTTAAGGATGATCTTCACCCTGGACTGGGGAGGGCTGTGCTAAGGCCACTGTCAGTCAAAGGGGGATTTCATCCACCCCATTCCCTCAGTTTTAAGGATGAGCTGCACCCAGGAGCACCACAAGCTGCCTACAAGGCAGGTGCCCACAGTCATCATAGATCCTGTTATTAACCCACACGCACTTGTCACTTGGCAGTTCAGCCCTCGGCAGTTTGGCTCCTTCTGATATGTTCCCACAGGAATATCAGCATTCCAAATGGCTGATTACAGCCAAGACCAAGCGTATGGCAGATCCCCAGAACAGCTAAGATTTGTGCTCACAAGATTTGTGTTAGAAACAGGCATTCTAGAAGAGTGCATGACTGACTTCTACATCCTCTTACTCTACTGCTCCATAACTGAAATGCAGGATAGACATTTGCATAAGTTAAACCAACAATTATTCTGATAATAACTGCATTTTAAAAATCCTTCAACTTCACTGACATTGCTGGGGACCTCAGTGGAGCAAAGACAGTGGCACTCAGCCAGCAGGAAGGCCAGCAACATTACCATGCTGAGATCAAAAGAGTTATTAACCCCGAGTCCTTGAACTGCTGAGTGCAGTCAGTCATTCTGGCTATTTCAAAGCCCCACTGCAACTTCCTGGCGAACAAAGTTCCGTGTCTGCTCAGAGCATCTTCTTTGTAGACGCAGCTGAGGAATGAAAAGGGTATTAGAGAACTGAAGTCCACATCCGCCCCTTTGGAGAGACACATGGACATGAGATATCTGAAACCCCATGCTCTGGAAGCACTCAAATGTGATCCTGTCTCTTACTCCAAGCCCTGTTGCTCTCCTGCCTCTGCTGGCTGCCTCTTTCTGCACACTAAGAGATCATCTGCACCCAGTTCACTGCCCAGAACTCAGTCCAGACACACTGTAGGTGTAGCAGGCAAAGGAATTGTGGAAGATGAAAAGAGTCTTCTCACCTTATGTCCACAAGGTAGACAGCAAAGAAGAACAAAAGGGCCATGGCAGAAAAGGAAATAGTGTGTAAGTAAAAATATATTCTGTATTTTTCAAAAGCAGAGCCATTTTTCCAGACTAAATGGGTGAAATACTGGAAGCCAGAGGTATTGTTACCACTGCTCAAATGTGTCCACAGCTCTCAGCACATCTGTAAATTTCCTTTCACACTCCTTTGATATGACCCACCCATAGTAACTTAAATGAAACACCTCAATAGTTTTTCTTGTTTGTTGATTTAAGCAATCATTAGGCTGTTTTCCTCTTTCAGAGGAAAATGTCAAGTTTCCTTTAAGCTTGGCCCTTTATCAGCTCTTCTCCTTCTTCCTTGGGAGGACTATTCTCTTAAAGATGTGGTTCTCAGCTTCAGACAAAATGGATGATGTGTCTGTTTGAAATAGGATTGTTTACTTTGTCAATGCCCCTGGGATCAATTTCATTTTTTTCCTGCCATCTCCTACAGAGAACATCTTGCCAAGTGCAGTATTCATCTCCCTGAATGAGCTATCGAGAGCTATTTTTTTGACAGAAATCATGCTGCAACCCAAACTGGTCAGAATCTCTCACAATTTCAGAAGCATGCATGGGTATGAATAATATAGAATCTTATCTGGCACAATTTCAGCACGTCTCTTATAATTTCTCTTTCATGATATCTATTTGCTTGAGAAAATTATGCACTTGTAGTTTTAACACCAGAAATAGAAAGCAGCACACGTTCTTGCTGACTGGTTGCTCATACGTGTCTGAACATACACAGGCACAAAATACAGGAGCAACACTGCAACATCCCCATTGCACTGAACCCACCCTGAGCAGCTTCACTAACGAGACAACTCACACAGGCAAGATCAGCTAATAAGCTGCTGGAGAATGAGGTCTTAATTGTAGATTTATTTAATTCAGAGACAAGTGCTTGCGTTGTATGAAGAGCAGCTCATTAACATTCATGCGTGAACATTCACTAAGTGTGAATAAATACAATTCAGCGCAAAAGCACTTTTTTAAGTGCTGGAAGAGGAAGCATTCACCCAAACCATCGCCCTGCTCAGAGCAGGAGGAGTTGGACACCAGGGAATGAAACGCTGTCCCAGGCATTGTGTTGGGTTCTCATACTTGAGCATGTCTCACTATCAATCATTCCTGAAGCAACAGCGCTGAGACTTCCCAAAGCTCCCATAATGGTCTTGTACGCTCCTCAGCATTCAAATCAAACCTGAAGTGCAAATAAATCATCAGCAAAATTTTTAGACAGAAATTTTTAAAACTACATCTGTTGGCGGAGACAATCCTCTGCCTGCCACCCCTGCACGATGCTGATGACAAGTCTAGGTTAATCACACAGATGATGAATTGATTCTTACGTCAACTCCTTTAAAAACAACATCATTACAGGTGTAGCAGCTGGCGGGCTGATGTATTCCTGCTGGCATCTGCACATCTTGGGATGAGCCACTAGACAAAGGAGCATGCCGGCATTTTGAGGGATGCGACCACGACAGTCAGTGTTAAAACACGCCTTAATCACCAACTTTCATTATTTGCCACTCACAAGATTCACTGACAGGTTCAGTCTCTGGTGCAGTGTGCACTGGTAAAAACTATCCCCAATCAGCGGAGAACCACCGGGAATGGACAGAGCGCTCCCCAGCCGCTCTCCATCCACTCCCTCCCTACCCAGGCAGGGCTGTGCTGCCCTCTGCTCCCAGCACCTTCTCCAGCACCCACCACCCTCCCGCTCCCCTTCAACCCAATGCTTTTCCTACTTCTCCCTACCAGTGCCCCTCTCCTTTAAGCTTGGTCTCATTTTATGACTATCGCCCACTGTTAGAGGCCGGAAAGGTCTTTCTGACGCCGGCAAAAAAATCACTGCATCCATTCTGACAGGCTTTTGTTTTGGGATTTACTTTGCCCTCGTTTAAACTGAATCCCTTTATTCCCCTCTCCAAAAGCAGCGTAGTGTACGGCGCTAACAACCCCTGGGAACAATCAGCCCGAGAGCTCACGGTGGATAAATCAGAGTGGACACACCACCCGGCAGAACGGACGCCTTCTCCCTGAGCGCTGCCCTTCATTCACACGGAGGAGGATGGAGTGCGAGCCGCTCCATTTGCAAATAACCCGTGTTTCTCATCCATTGGCAGCCCGAGCGTGTTTCACCGCTGGAACACAATCCCAGTTTTAACCTCCACCGGCACACGCATCCCTTCGCCAGCCCCGCAGCGCCCGGCACCCCTCGCACACCCCGGGGATGAAGCCCCGGCCCCCCAAACCCACGGCGGGGTCGGGGGCAGCGCTGACACGCCGCGCACCCACCCTCGCCTGCCCCATCGCCCAGGGCGGACGCACACAGGACCCCGGGAACCACCGCCCCCGAGTGCCCCCCGCTCCGGGCCCCCCGTACCCGCGTCCTCCTCGTCGAAGCTGTTCATGCAGGGGAAATAGATGGCCAGGGCCTCGAAGGAGGCGGAGAGGCTGAGACGGCTCTGCGAGCGCTCCATGAAGAGCCCGGGTCCGGGGGTGCCGCCGGGGGTCTCGCCCGCGGCCGCGGGCGGCTTGGCGAGCTTGGCCGCCCCATTCTTCACTCGGAGCACGGCCCGCGGCGTCTTGGCAGCGGCGGGGCCGCGCTGAGGCGGCNCGCCAATCGCGGCCCGGGGGCGGGACGGACCCGAGCAGCCACCGCGCTGCCCCCGCCCCGGGCGGCCCCGGGGACCGCGATGCGCCTGCCCCGCCCTGCCCCGAGCCCGGCCTGGGTGAGCCCCGGGTGTGCTCTAACCTTGCCCGGGCCGGAAAAGATCCTTCGCCTCCCGAGCGGAGAGATAAGGCAGGGGTAGGTTTGCTTGTGAATTGGTCTGGGAGAGTGAAACAGACAGACAGAGGAAGAGATGCAGGAGGCAGAGCGTGGTCCTGGCTTTGATCTCACTGAGTGAAACGGTGGAGAAAACCTTGAAGCTGTCAGGAGTAGAAATTCAAAGCTTTCTTCCAAAAGAGAGGGGATATAAGTGATACCGGTGTGAATGAAGGGGCAGCCCGGCTCCCAGCCTTCTCCCGTGTACCTCTCTGCAGACACACAAAAAACCTTCCCCAAAAAAAAAAAAAAAAAGCCACAATTTGGATGTACACAAGCTCAGAAAGCACTTAAACCGGGTGAGTTTTCCTTGGTGTGTTACATTAAATAGGAAGGCTGCTGCCTGTTGTGGCTCAGCATTAAGCCCATTCTGCAGCACACCGTGGGATAGAAGCTGCTGTGCTCTGTGAAATGAGCGCATTTTAGATCCTTCATTCCACAAGTCTGATTTCTTTTCCAACAAGCTTTATGGAGAATTAGTGGTTCAAGAGTGCCAGCTGTCCACAGGTGCTGCCTTTGGCAGAGACATGACAGCATCACCCATTCCTGCTTTGGGGAAGGAAACCCAGCATAGCCTTATTTGTTCAGTGCAAAAAAACCTGGGATGATATTAGACAGAGTGTTTTCCACTAGTGACATGGTCTGCACAGAAAGGTTGCTGTTCCTTTAGGGAACAATGGAAGGTGTTCCTTAGGCTTGGTCTGCCCCCCATCCTGATAACTAAACGTCATCCCACTGAAATGACAGGCCTGCTTTTGCTATTCCAAAACTGTATATCAAGAGTCCAATATCACCCTTAGGAAAAGTGTGGCTAAAACTACTACATGTTGAGTGACACAGAACAACAGCCTGTATTCTCCTCTCGGTTAATAAATCATTCCATTAAAAGTCTTCTATCTACTGAAAATCCTACCAGAGCTGTATTGTATTTGTGGCTGCCAAAGCCAAGAAGCAGCAAGAGCAGGGCTGCTCCCAGGGAAGGGGGGCCAGGAGCAGCCTCTGCACAGGGCAGGAACAGCCCTGTGACCAGGCACAGTCCCATACCGTGGCAGGTAGAGCAGGGGGGATGGCAGTGGCTCCTATCAACACAGAGCTGTCCATGGAAAGCCAAACATCAGTTCAGGAACAGGTCTGAGACTGTCTCACCTACAACCCAGGCAAGAACTAGAAGCCCCCCAGGCTTGGAGGTTCAATGGAGCTCCTGACAGAGAGGGTAAATGTGAGGCCCAAATGAAGCTTTCTGGGGCAATTAAGGCCAGCTAGTGCACTCCCAGCCCTGACATCCAGACTCTTCCTTACTGGTGATGCATCCAGAATGACAGAGGTCATATGAATATTCATATATGAATATATGCCAATCTCAGTTTGCAGGACATCCCAATAGAAAATATGTTATTTAATTCAAAAACTAATCAAAATTTGCTCTGGAGTCAGTGACTTATAAGAATTACTTCATCAAAGCTAGGCCAGGCAGGCAGTAAAGCAGAAGGAACAGAATGAACTTATTACAGACAATGATATCTCCAGGTCTGAGTTTTGAAAGGCAGGGGAATCAGTGAGGAATGTATTACCATATGTTTAAGAAGAGATTTCAATAGCACCAATCAAGGCATTAACAGCAGCTACAGGGACAAATTTAGGTGCATTAAAACTGTTAAGACAGCTCTTGTCTACCAGTCCTCCCAGCACATTTGATCAGAGGAGCAAGAGGCATCTGTGAATCAAAATTTGTTTCCAGGTTGCCAGGCACAGAAGTTGTCTAAAAGTGCTGACAACTGCTTTATTTTCATTTAAAGGCTTCAATAAAAAATTCAAATGGGGAATAGAAGTTTAATCTCAGCTTTATGCTGTGGCATCTAAATTGCTCATTTTACTACATCTTGAAAGCACAGTGGTGGCAGACACAGGCCTGTGGTTTGGAGAGCTGGTCTCTGTGTCCAGCACTCTGTCCTGTTTTCTTCACCAGCATGTGAGGACTGAAGACCCTTCTGCTTTTAGTGCTTTGAGACCTCCTGTAGAGGTGCTGAGGAGGACCATCATCATCCCCACACCACCTCTGTGCACCTTTCTCCATGCTCGTCCATCTGCCAGCTTCCTCCACAGACACAGTCTGAACCCCTTGCACCTGCACAGCTCAGCACCACTTGGTCACATCCTCTCAATGTTCCTTTTGTGCATTTTTTTCCAGGCTGTCTTCTCTCTTTGCCATATCTGTGGGACCAGCCATGCTTGAGTCCTTCCCTGCTCCTTTCTGCCACAGCGTGGCTTGGGCTGAGTGCTCTAAATATCACCCCTTGGCTTTGGTGTCATCTGCCTCCCATTTGACTGCTACGTTTTGCTCCTCGGGGCGGGGACAGATATGTGTCCTGCGGGGCTCTTTGATTATTGGCTGGGCCAAAACATCCTAAACCAAAACCATCTGCCTTAAAGTGAGACAAGATGCACTGACAGCTGGAAATCAGATGGACAGTTAAAGGCGTAATGCCCTCTGGATGGCTGGAGGTAACTGTTTGTTTTGGCTGCCTGTTTAAGGGAAATAGGGATTTGCAGTGAAGCTGGAAATTGTTAATCTGTAAGAGTCCTTCTCATTGATCGACATGGACAGAAAAATCCTTGGGAGGGACTTGCAGAAGTGAGGGTAAACAAGGAGGAAGATTCCTGTGATGTTGTAAATAAGATGAGAGTGCAACTGAGAACGAATGAACTCAGAGATTTACTGCCTCCAGAACAGCACGTCTGTGGCTGCCCTAGTGGAAGTGGTTAATTGATTTTTTCCCCAGTGAAGCTGGCTCTGACTGATTGAACCATGGAAAAGCTCTGATAGATTTTTCCTGCTGGCTCTTTCTCTTCCCACTAGTCACGTAGCATATATTTTTGCCTTTACTCTTAGGTGTCTGGGTCAGCCTAGGAAGTCTGTTTTTATACTGGAGCAAGAGGATATGCTGCCCTCTCCCTCTTGTACTCCCTATGGTTCTGTGTATGCCTGTTTGGAAATAAAACCAAACCCTCTGATTTGTGTATGTTTGCTCTTTCTGCTCTCTCTGCCCACTGCTTGCTCAAAAAATAGTCCACATGCTGGGAGCTCAAATGCAGCAGAGAAACAAGCCCTGCTAGTGAAAACACATCTCATGCATAAATCTGCTCAGAGTAAATACAGCATTCCTAAGGGTGAGGAGGGTTGGGCTCCTCCCTGTCTCAAGCTCCCCCTTCCCTGCCCTGAGCAAAGCTGATACTGGAGCCAGGCAACTCATGGTTGGCAGCATACAATGTTCTCCAACACCCAAAAACAAATGCAGACTTGAGCATCCCTGCTCTTCAGGGCTCTAATTGATTCCACTTACAAGTTCCTCTTGGTCTTTCTGGGCAGGCTGGAGGGTAGGAGGTGAGATGTGCTGAGCATGGATGCACAGAACCAGGGGTTAAACACCGCAGAAGGGGCAGGGGATCCACGGCTTTGCATCAATGCAGGGTGAAGCTCACAGGTACTGGCTCACGTGCCCAACACACCAAGCACCACAGCTTCTCTGGGCTTGGTTGTTGTACACCTACATAACAATGCACACTTTAACTTATTTATTCTTTCTTGCTGTTTGTGTAGAGGGAATATTGCAGGCTTACGCCTCAAGGAACCAGACACAGCATAAATACAGAGTGAAAGCCTTTCTCTTCCCCAACTGCTCACTGTCCAAGTAGCCAAGACAAAGAACAGAAGGCAGTATAATTTTTTTAATACAAATTCAGGGTACAAAGCGTGTGAGTTTTGCTTGGCTTGCCCAACGCTGTATAAGGAAAGTCTCTGTTGGAGCTAGGAACTGACTGTAGATTTCCTGCCATAATCTCAAAACTACCTTCTGCTTTTCACTAATAGAAGCAACATTCTAACCTTAGCAAAATTAAATTATAAGCCAGACAGGTTTTTACAACATCCTTTGTTGGCTGGGATCCAGGCAAGCCAGGAGTGCTCTGGTTTGTGCACAGCTGAACCACATCCGTGCCCTAAAGAGCGAGCCAGGCTGCTACCTGTGTGGAGTCTTTCACAATGCTCTGACACCCCACCCAGAAGCAGAGATCCTGTTGTTTTAGTCACTTATCCCTCACGCCCTCTCTAGCTATCAAAAACAAGCCCACAAAGGTGCTAAACGACTAGAGAGACAGAGCCCAGAGGATGAGTAATGGGAGGCTGAGCCGTCAGCCTTGGGTCCCTTGCTAGCCCTGCTTCTTCTCACATTTGTCTCTTAACTCAGGATTTTCCTGAGTTAAGAGAACTCAAGGCTTCACAGCACGTGCTGTACTCTGGTTTTACTGTTGGTATCTACTAAAACTGCATGTGTTCAGCCCATTCAGTGGCTTCCAACCCCTGGCAGCAGGAGTTTGAATGGGCTGGGCACTCTCCTGGGGTGTAACTCAGCAGACCATCTTCTGCTTCACTGAGCCCTCCTCAATGCTGGGGTTTGGTTCAGGCTTTTTTTGGTTCAGCCAGCCAGGGTGGGTAGAAGGATATTAAATCAGGCTGATTCTCTTCTGATGACTAAAATGCATACCCAGGCTGATGAAGTGCAGGGTAGTGGTGATTTGCAGACACGTTGTCTGCTGCAAAATTCAGTCACATGTGAAAGGGAAGAGGTAGCACCTGCATGTAAAAAGTGCTGTTAAGAGCAAGCACTTGCTTATCCACTTCCCTGATTTATCATAAACAAACCATCTCCCTGCGGGCTGTGCTATTCCCCAGCTCTCCAGGCTGAGAAATGGCTAGGCACAGTGAGGAAAAGCTTGAGATCTAGGAAAAAGAGAATGGAAGATCAAAAGCAAGAAGGAGGCTAAAAATGCTGAAGTGTGGGAGGCACAAGAGGAGAAGGAAGGGACTGGGGAGTTTAACCAGTCCAAAAAAGTTTTGCAGCCAGAGGCAAGTTCAAGAGAGCTGAAGAAATGGACTTGGGCACATCCTGTGGCTGGGAGAAAAAGAGATACTTAGTAGGAGCTCATGTACATGAACATCTAGCTCCTACAGAAAGAAAGAAGCCCATCTGGAGACTTCATCAATAGTTATGAGCATCAGTGTTTTAAAGGACCTGGCTGACTGACCACACATGACAGAGGGGTGCAGCTCAGGCAGGTGGGTGTCTGTCCTGCGTGGGGGTGAAAACGCAGAGGCTGCTTTGGAAACCTGAACCATGGTGTGTCTTCATTCCATGAAGCATCCAACAGAGCAGAGATTTTGTGGGAAATATCCCAAGGGCTTGGGAGAGGAGTATGGCAGATTGTGGCAGGATGAAAGGATGGAATTCTGCAGACAAACCACTTCCTTCAGTCCTGTCTTTGGTATCCACTCATGGCATTGTCACAACGGAGGTGATGCTGAGAATGACAGGTGGAATTTAGTGCATTTGGATTTTAATCAGCAATTACTGTAAAACACAATAATGCTTCAACTGGTGGGTAATTTAGCTCTAATTCCAAAAATGTAGACTCATCCACTCTAAATGTCCAACCTCTTTCCTCCAAGCAAACTAGCATATAGAAATGTGTGAATGATAACCAAGCAAAGTAATGATGGCTGGAGAATTAAGATGGCTCAGAACTACTCAGCCAAATTACATATTAATAGTGTGGCAGCCATCCCAGGCTTAGAGAGACTCAGGCTTGCTTCTCTCACTGGCACTTGGGCTGTGTCTCTATCTGATTCCCCTGTGCACTCACACAGGCACAGAGGGAAGGAGAGGAAATGTTTAAATACTGTCGTAGCAACAATATTCAGTGCCAAGACTGGGAAGTTCTGCTACCTGTGCAACTACAGTATTTCTTGGAAGGAATACAGAAAATAGAAAAAATAGAATCATAACATCACAGACATTTCATCTTTCTGATATTCTGAGTTGGTGAATTTAGCTTTTTAGCTAAGAATGCATTCTTAGCTGGCCCCTACATCTGGTGTTCAGCAGCCCTCAGTGCTGAACGCCTCCCAGCCACTCTGGGAAGCATTCCATAGCAGGGATCAGCCCATGCCCTGGGCAGTCCTTCCAGCACTAAACCAGCTCAGATCCTCATTGGGAGGCCCAGAAATGCAGCAAATGAGGGCACCTGAGCTCTGTGCCCAGTGTGCTGTCTGGGAGCTGGTTTTGTTTGGGCTTTATGAAATCACAGAATAGCTTAGGTTGGGAGGCACCCTGAAGACCATCTCGTTCCACCCGCCAGCTGTGGGCAGGGACACCTTCCACTTGACCAGGTTGCTCAGGGCCCCATCCAACCTGGCCTTGGACACTTCCGGGGATGGGGCAGCCACAGCTTCTCTGGGGAACCTGTGCCAGTGCTCACCACTCTCGTATATAAGAATTTTTTAGTGTCTAATCTAATCCTGCCCTCTGGCAGTTTGAAGCCATTTCTCCTTGTCCTGTCAATCCATGCAAAACTTTGTCCAAAGTCCCTCTCCAGCTCTCTGTAGCACCCACACACACACACACACCCTTTAGGCACTGGAAGGAGCTCTAAAGGCTCCCCAGAGCCTTCTCTCCTCCAGGCTGAATGCCCCCAACTCTCCCAACCTGTCTCCAGAGCAGAGGGGCTCCAGCCCACAGAGCATCTTCGTGACCTTCCCTGGTCTCACTCCTGCAGCTCCACGTCCTTCTGTTGTGGTCTCCAGAGCTGGATGCAGCACTGCAGGTGGGGTCTCACCAGAGCAGAGCAGAGCAGAGGGAGAGAACCTCCCTCAAACTTTTTGCTGCAATCCCTGGCATAAACCTCCCTCAGAACAGAGACCTCTCAGCAGCTCAGTAAATGGTAATTTAATTCAGTTTTAATGTTAGGATTTGGGTCCTTCAGTTGCCAGATGTTATAATCATGTGGATGAAATGTTCCTCACTGCCACCTGCCTCATCTCAGCATTTCTGCTCCCCTGCAGGAGGATCCCATCAGGGCTATGGATGCTGCTGAAGTCAGTGACTTTTGTACTACAGCCCCTCTGCTCACAGTTCTCAGCCTGGGAGGCAAGCAGTTTGTGAAATTTCTCTTTTAAATGAGTCTGCTGAGTCTGTAATAAGAAGAGGACAGAAATAATCCCCTGTGAGGTTTCCTACAAATGGGCTCCAGTACCTGTAAAAGTTGTAGCAAATGGATTTGCTCTGGGATTGGATGGACATTGGCAGATTTATGGGATGAGGTGCTGGAGCACAGCTGGAAACTCGTGGGGAGGAACCCCTGCAAACATTTGAGGGTGCTCCAGATGTGTTTCCATCTTGTGCCTGTGCCTGGGCTGGGGGTGGTCTCAGCCTAAAGGGTACCCCACAGTGCTGGGCAAGGCACTAGAAGCCCATGGAGAAGGGGAAAATGCTTTTCCTTCATCTCAAATGCCAACAACAGTTTGGCCAAATGTGTTTGCATGTTTATGGCACTGCCACAGAAGCTGCTTTAACCCTTTCTCTTGTTCTGCCTTGCCTTTTCCCTCCCTCCCTCCTTCCTCCAGGCTGTGATAATGCTGTCCCCAAATGAAAGGAAGATTCACTTGTCTGCAGTTAGCAGAGGGGCTAAATTTGTTATACATTATGCATATTCTTCACAATGCAGCATTTTTTGCTGAACTTGAGAGGAATAATGTTACATAAGAAGCCCCTAACAGATTGTCTATAGAACGCTGTACAAGACAAATAGTTCAAAGCTGTGACTCAAAGTGTGGAACTACAAACTGAAAGCAAGGCCAGTGCTGATCAACCAAGTGATAACACATGTTTGATCATAAAACCCTAAAACATTGCATCTGCTGGAAAATAAACAGCGATCCCAACGACCTGTTGTAGTTACCACCATCAAGCCCACATTTAGCTTCACAACTCCATTCTGTCTTCTGACAGTCCCAAAATCAAAAAAAAAAAATGCACTCTACCTTTCAAAATGCCTTATCTAAATATGCCATCAGCAGACTGCTCCTTCAAGTGTTGTAACTCCTCTCTCTTAAATCTCTAAGTATAGAAAACTATAGAAGGAAATGTAGGGGATTCTGTACTGGGCAGAATGTGTATCTTCTGGAAGTTTAAAATTAAAGCAGCGCATGATGAATTCACTACAAGCATGTCTTGGAAATATATTTTTACATTGATTGTTTTAGTACTCTCAGAGTTATTATATTTCTTATCATCTGTCTAAAAAGATACACTGGTAGTACCAGTGAAAATCCAGATAATGTTTTCATGTTTTTACAGATACTATATTTCACCCCAAGTACTGGAATATATCACTCCATTTCTTATCGTACCAGTCTTGTTTTTATTCCCCTCTCCACATTTAATTTCAACTCTTTTTTACATTTGTAGTCTCATCAAATCATTCACCTTTTTTTCAGTCAGTTGCCAGCATTCCTAATGCAATTCAGGCTGCATTCACACTTTTCACATGGAAAAATTTTCGAGCTCGTTCAGATTGCTTCCAATCTTCAAAATATTAGGCCTACTCATTCAAATACTTAGTAAAAGTACTGTAAAACACTTTACCATATTTTGCTTCTGCTGCCAAAAAACCCCCTCACTTCGGAGTTCAGCTATTAAAGTGTTTATCATTATTGCCTGAAAATCTGCCCTTTTTTCACTTCAATTTTTATCATTAATGGCTTGATGTCTCCCATTTTACATAGATATTGTGCTCAGTTGCCTTGACTCTAGTGCAGAACATCTCCAGTTTGCCTCCAACAAAATGGAGCTGCAGCAGTGATTCAGGACTGCTGAGAAACTGCTTCAATAAAACAGGACACTTGTCATGTGAAAGTAAATATGGTTTGAATGCATCTTAGAGGCCAATAAATCTGCTGCTGGCTGGCTGCAGAGATAACTACCTTGTCTTACAAGGTCTGAGATTGCTTTTAGTTTATATCAGGAAAACTGTGGGGGATGTAGAAATATGGGCAGGAGGGATTCACTGCTCATAATGCATCAGCACAGATTGTTCCAGCTCCTGGTTGGGTCCCTGATGGACTGGGGGGACAGCACAGTCCCCTCCCTGGAGGTCCAGGTTTAGGGGTTTTTTTTCATTTTATAAACACCATGTTAGTTTCTTTCTCCGCTGTGTCTCTAAAATTCACATCGCTAAAGGAGACAGGGATTTTGTTTATCCAGCAGCACCTGCCCAAGGTCTTAATGGGCTGATGACACACTCCTCAGCATTTGTACCAGCCTCACTGCAGGGGCCCTGTGGCTTGAATCCACTGTAGTTTTCCTTGAGCAGAAGGCCAAACCCAGCCTGTGTGTGTCAGCTCTGGCAGAGATGTACCCTGGGCACGTAAGCCCAGGAGGTGTTCTGGTTCCCTGGGCCACTGGGACTGCGCTCTGCTCCCGTGCAGCATCCCAGCTCCACTGCCTGCTCCACTTTTACCTTGAGCACAGATGTGCTCCTCCTCCAGCAGATGCATTGCTGCCCTGGGCAAAGCACTTACTGGAGCAGATGCTGATTTTTGTTTTTCAAGGTGAAATGCACGCGATGCTGGAGCCCTGGACAGATGGGAGGCAGTGCTTCCCCCGGGCACACTTTCCCCAGTCTCCAGCTGATGGCTCTGCAGGCATCTGCCCAACTTCCTTGTGCCAGGGGCTCTACTTCCCAACAAGGCCACTTTCCATAGTGCCAGCGAGTGTTAGAGGGGCCTACACATCCAAATACTTGAAGGAAATGTGAAATACTGACATAGGAAGAGATGTTTGGGTAATTGAAGACCAGGGTGAAGCCCAGAGCCCTGCATTCCATGCAAATCCTCCCATAATGGACTTTGCAGCAGAAACCTGTGCAGCCTGTGAGCTGTTCCCCAGCTCTGAAGGGTTTGCTCCCATCACCTGGCTGCTGGGGGAGCTGCAGGGTGCTGCAGCACCAGCTCTGTTGTCCCCACCTTGCTGGGATAGGACTCAGGGAGTGTGGGAACACTCCTGTCCCCATGTATATGCTGTGGGTGATTTGTGCATTGATGCAATGGAAGAGCCCACCTAAGTTCTTCCTCAAGCAGGAAACAGAGGCAGGAGCAGTCTAAACACCTCTAGGACATCTGCTCTTGTCACATCTCAAGTCCTCTTTGTCTCTCATCAGTGCACAACTTTATTCTGGAGGTTTGTCCTTGATGAGAGGAGGAGAAGCTCCTCACTGATAGCAGGGTGTTCCTGATTTTGCTTGGTTTTCCCAGGTTTTAGCCCTGGATCACCTCCCTGCTCATCCCTGTCCCCTCCATGAACACACAGGGAGCCAGAGAGCAGTGCTGTACCAGCACCAATGAGATGCCCAAGGGGCACTGCTCCTCTTGGCTTCCAATTAGAGAAAAATCTGGAAACTGGACCCATCTCCAAGAGACTTTGATTTTTTAATTTGCTTTCTGCTTGGTTTAGATATTTTCTGAAACAATCTCAGCAGTGAAAAGCCTTTTCAGAATAGAACAGGAAGGTTTTCCTTCATCTGAAAACGCTGAAACAAGACGTTTTGATTCTGCCAGATTTTTTGTTTGTTTGTTTCATTTCAAAACAAAATTCCAGGGAAATGCAGTCAGTTTTGTGAAGCGCTTTGATTCTGATGGTTCTGTGTATTCTGGCTTAAATATTTTTCTGGCTATCTCCATTTGGGAGAAGCGGGAGGGAAGGCAGAGCAGATGTCACACCATGCGTTGCAGAACTGGAGATCTGGCACCCATCCGGTGCCACAGCCTCAGGAAGAGTGGGAACATGGTGTGGGTGCAGCTGGGGCCCAGGAAGGGACAGCGAGGGAAGAGGGAGAGTCATGGAAACCTGTCTGGTGACAGGGCCATGTAAAGCACTGCTGGCCTGGCTCTGCTGCTGATTTCCAAGTGACCTTGAACAAATGTCTGTGGCCCCCATGGCCTGGGAGGAGGCAATAACAGAGGGACCCCATGGACCACTGGGTCCACTACAGATTTTGGCTTTTTAGGGCTGTGAGACCTTTTCAATGAATCACTCAGGTGGCAAGAGTCCCATAAAATTATTTGAGGCCACCTTTAACCCAGCACTGCCCAGACCAGCACTAATCCATGTTCCCAAGACACACCACATCTGCATGTCTTTCAGATCCCCTCGGAGATGGTCACTCAAAAAACTTTTGTGTTGTTATTTTGAACACAGCCCTAATCTAGACTGGGCTCTTTGCTCTGTGCAAAGCAAGCAAGAACAGCAATTGCCTGGACCTGTGAGTTTTTGTTAAGACAGGCAGTGTCAGAAGAATTTAAATGCAGATCCCAGCATCCTGCCGACACAAAAAGAAATCCAGGCTTTGCAAAGTCAAAGAGAAGCAGTTTTATCCTCCTGGGAACTACAAAATAGGTTGGGATGCCAAAAATAACCTGTTACTAGTTATAGATGCTCCAGCTCTTTTACCGAGATGTGAAAACTTGAGCTGGGTTTTAATACAAGACACTTGTTTAGTGTCACTGTGACCTTCTGCAGATTTGCCATCCCAGCTTTAACCAAATTAAAGTCTAATCCATCCTGCCACTTCATCGCTTTTTTCTTGCACGAAGCCTCCTCAGAGAGATTCAACTCATTTTCCTAATTGTTTCGTTTCCTCTCTGAATTTATTTGCATGAAAACCTGATTCCTGAGCAGTTGGTCCGAGTTGTCAGGAAATAGAGAGGAATTCAGGCTCCAGTTCTCAGGAACACGCAAATGAAATGGGAGCTCTCACAGGTGGTCTGGGGACTTGGGGTTGCTGCTCCCATCAGTTTAGGGTCAGATACCCAGCTGGCTTAGGATGTTTAACAATTTCACACCTGCCTTGACAGAACAACAAGCTGTGCCAGATTTCATAGAGAAAACATTTGGCCCTCCCAAGAGAGTTATGGCCCAAGGATTTTTCTAAGGGAATTAATCTAAAGCACAAATCAAGCTGGCAGAAAAAGGCAATTCTTGTTCTAGAGACCATTCTGTTGGACACAGGGAAAACAGAGGAAATCATCTGAGCTGGGCCACAGGGGTGCCCAAAGTGCTGGGGCTCGGGGTGCTGGAGTGACACAGGCAGTGCCCACACAGGGTCCTTCTCTTCCTCCTCACCTTTTTCATCCCAGCTATTCCACATTTCTGGTGCTCCCTTCCAGTCTCAGGAGTGCCAGGTCCTGCTCTGTGTTCTGGAGAAACCATGAGCTGGACAAGAGGCAGAATTTTATCTGAAGCGGAGATGGCTTGGAGGGAAGATCAGCAGCCTGATACTCAGGGCTGGGAATGATCACATCTCTGCCCTCGCTGCTGCCACGCCCAAGCAGAGGGGAGAGGAGAGGCAGCAAAGGGGGTCACTGGAACAGAGATAAATATAGGATAATCTTTCAGACAACAATTCATCATTTAAAGCTAAAGCAGAGAAACAATTTCCCAGCTAGCACAGCATTAAACAGATGGGCTAAACCACTTCAGCAGCAAGCAGGTGCCTCAGGGCTCAGAAAACCCACCCGTCCAAGGCCACAGGGTGATTTTCCCAGGTGACTCAGGTGTTTCCAAGACAAGAAGGCCAATTCCCTTCCTGTAGCCTCTGCTTTTATTGACATATTTATTTGCACAAGGTGCCAGTGATGTCTCTGGGGGATGCCTGCAGTGGTACAGCCCCTGCCTGAGGAACAGATGCTCCTGGAGAATCATTTCCATTTGCAAGACCTCACATCAAGAGAGCAAACATGAGCCATTCGTGCTGCCTTCGCCCCAGCCTCCCCCTCTGTCCCAGCTCTGCCCTGCTCTTGCCACAGCCAGAGCTGCTGTATTTTTTCAGTGCCAAAGCATGCAGAAACAGGTTTAGTCTCCTTTTGGTTTGCCTGGTTCGTTCAGGTCTCTACCCTGGCTTTGTCCAGGTCATGTGGGAGGTGGCACAGAACCAGGCAAGGAGAGTGGGAAGGCCTGGAGTTAGTGTTACACTCTGGCACTTGGCACATTCATGAGTTTTCTGAAGGCAGAGCACTTTGGTAGGTAAAACCCTGGGTGAGGTTTGGAAGAGTGGCAGGGGTGTGGGAAGTGCAAGGCAGACCCTGTTCTGGCACAGTGCTGCTGTGAGATCCCAGCTCCCCTTCCCACTCCCAGGCTGAGCCGAGCCTCTCCCAGCCCATGGAGGTCAGGGCTCAGGGACAGGGAGGTGGCACTGGGCATTGCCCTGCCTGTGCCAGGATCGCTTCATCTCCAACAGCTGCGGAGCCATGCAGCATCCAGGGAGCATCTCCCCTTCCCTCCTCCCCCTGGGAGCTCCACAGGCAGCAGGCAGGTCAGTGCTGGGGCAGCCTGCTTGTCTGCTCCAAAACCGAGCCATGGAGGGAAAGGAGGAGGAGGAGGAGGAGGAGGGCTCGGAGCTCCCAGGGGCGGCCGCTGCCGCTGTCGCCATTGGCAAGTTGTGCCCTCGGCTACCTCGACACCTCGCTGTGCAGCTCTGACGTCAGGCGCCTCTGACAACTCTGCTGTCAGTCAAAAAAGCCCTTCCACAAACAGACACTGACAGTTTGCAGTGCAAACACCAATCCTGGCTGGCTCCTTGCCTTTCTTTGCTTTTTTAAGCACACAGATTTAAATTTTAAATTGCTGGTCTGTTGCTGGCCTCTTGAGCAAATGAACCTTCCCGTGGTCCCGACAGCTGTGTCCTGTCCTCTGCCTGCCCCCCACCCACTGCCACAGCCCTTGGACCAGCCCTGACCTTGGGGACCTCCCTGCAGCAAGCAAGAGCCTCAAGCCTTGGATCCACCAACACCACGAAGCTCTCAGGAGTCAGGAGTGTGGGCGACAGTGACTGGAACAAAATCCTGCATCTCCTGGGGCTGGTCATGTTTAGCAGGTAGTTGAGACCCTGCAAAGGCTCATTTTTCTCCTTCTTCTTCCATTTGTCTTTATTTCCTTTTCTCCTTTTCCTCCTTGCAGGAGGGAGCAGGGCTGGCCCCTGCTTTGGAGATCCTGGGTCCTCCAGCCTGAAGCTCTGATGGAAGACAGAGATCATTGGGGTTTAGGTGTCTGCAGGGAGGCAGCCAGTCAGTACCTTTTTCTCTTTTATCCTGAGCTGTGCTGGATCCCAGGAAGTGTAATATTTGCTCAAACATGTCAGTAAATCCCCCCTGTGCTACAGGAGGTCACCTTCCCTAATCTATGATGTCCAATTGCGTAACTGAGATACTGAACAAATAGCTTAAATTTAATCTGTGTTTGCTTCCATCTCAGGGATGGCAAATCAATTCCTGGGAAAGCACAGCTTCAGCGCAGGGCTGGGAACACACACTGGTCATGGTAACCTCCAAAAGAGCAGAAAAAATTAGAGAAATAAACCAAGTTAGGTTTTTCTGCCTGTTGCAGCACCTCTCCCTATCAAATAGCATTCCAAGGTTGGAGTTTTGATGCCTTCAGCAGAGATCAAGACTTCCTGTGTCCAGGTGAAGTCCTGGGACAAAAGCAGAAGACATTGCTCTGGATCTCAGCAGGTGGCTGCAGTTTTGAGGAGCTTCGTGTCAGTATTGTGAGGCACCGACTCTCCTCTCCCCTGAAACCCTCTCACCCCATCCAGCACCAATGGGAATTGGCAGATTAAAGACAGCAGAAAAAAGCAGAGGACAAGGGGCAACAGGACTGCAGCATTGCTTGGAAGATGTTCTGTAAACAACGTGGCTGATGGGAGGCAGAGAGGGATTCAGTTCTCTTGTTTCTCTCCACGCTCATTTTTCTTTGCTTCATTAATGACCTTTCATTCAACAGCAGAGATATTAATAGGATGCTTCAATTCCAAATGTCCCCATCTCCCCTCTCTGCTCCCCCTCTCTTCACACTTTCTGGCACTCCAACAGTTTCCTTCACATTAATTAAAACAAATAACAAGCTTATACATCTCATCAGGGTAATTCAGAAACTAAACACACCAGCCATCTATTGCCCCAGGCACTGTGGATGGAGCAAATCCAGCTCCTTCTCCCCTGTCACAGTTTCTTCCCCTCCCCATTGCAACGAGGATGTGCTTTAAATGTTCATCCTCAGCCAGACACCACGGTGGGTAGGAAATGTTGTGCCTCTGAACACCCACTGGGTCCTGCCTGCTCTGCTGCCCTGCCCTGAGCTGCCCTGGCTGGTGTCAACCCCATGTCACAAGCTGTCACTCCCTTCTGCATGGCACAGATGTCCCAGGTGCTCTGAACCCTGGTGAGCACTGCCCCACTCCCTGCAGCAGCTCTGGGCTGTGGCTGCCCCAGCTCTGCAGCCACTTTTTGCCTCTGGCATCCATTTCCCAGGCTGAGGATGGATAAACAGCCCCTGGCATGCTGTGGTTTGGGTCTGGCCCTTGAAAGCAGCCTCCTGCTGAGCCCCTCTGCATGCAGGGATACAGCCCAGCCCCTCCCACAGCAAACACAGCACGGGGCTGCTGCTGCTTACCGCTTATTTCAGGCACCAAATTTCAGAAGCAAACTGTTTTCTACTCCCTTACCAGAGAGTCTTTGAGTGGCATCCCATCAGACAGTGAGAGGGGGCCAACACAGAGATGGCTGGGGCTTCACACCACTCCCAGGATTGGGAAATAATTCTGCACATGGACCCCAGGCAGCTGGGGTCTGCATGGCCATGTGTGTGGCAGGAAGATGCCTGTGTGGCTCCAAGCCTGGCTCTGCCAGGAGGCAACAAGCACAGGTTTCCAAGGGAAAGACAGCAGAAACTGAGTGAAAAGGAGTGCATACTCCTCTTTCTAGGGCTGAAAAGAAGCACCAGATCTTTGTCCCTGGAGGTAGCCAGGGAGAGGAGACTGCTGCCCACCCCATAGAGCATCTTCTGTACATGAAAAGCCTTAGCTTCAAATCTCCTAATTTACCCTGAGTTTTTCTCTTTAATAGTATTCATAGTGGGAGCCATCTGGACCTGGTACTTTATTAGCTTAGAATAATTCAGCTGCTTTGTTAATCTCATCCCATTTCGAAGGGTTCATTCCAGTTTGCTCATGGTGCATCCCAGGACAGGGCAGTGCTGCTGCTCTGGCTCTCCCATCACCCATGCTGCCAGCATGGAGCAGCCACCTCTCACCCACCCCTCTCCTGTCTCTCCAAACACGGCCTTACAGATTTCTTCCATGTCTGACTCTCTCAGCAGGCAGTTGGAGGCTTCTAAATCCACTGGGGTTTCCTTCTGGTAACTGGGGACTGTAGTGAGTCCCTGCAGCCCCTCACAAAGCCTCCCCAGCCCCTGGTGGGGGCAGAACTTGGCAGTCCCCAGTGGCCCAGACTTCCAGTGCCACATCCCACATCGGGGTTCCTCCCCAGTCCCCCAGGAGCCCAGCAAGTCAGGCTGCTCCTCAGCCACAGGAGCTGCTTGCTGCCCTAAATGCTGGCCTGGTTACAAAGCGGTAATTGAGCTCCTGTCAGCCTAAATGATCAAATTGGCCTCTATTGAGAGAAACCAATTTGCCAGCAAATTTTCTTCCGCTCTGCCTGTAGCACTGTACCATTAAGTGGTCATCAAACTGGTGCTGGGCTTTCTGAGCATGCACAGGGGGACAACTCTCATGGACATCCTCTCCTCTCCTCTCCTCTCCTCTCCTCTCCTCTCCTCTCCCCCTTCTCTCCACTCTGCCAGAGAAATAGCAGGAACCACGTGAATGAGATCATCTGCTCCAAAATTACTCACAGTGAATTAATCACCCGGAACAGCAGCAACCGCAGTGGGAGTGAGCCAGGGTCACTGGGAAGGAGCTGGTGGCTCGGGGAGGAGGAAGCAGCCCAGCATCAGGGATGGTGCTGCTTGGGTAAAGGTGCTGGAGGGAAGGACCCTCGTTTTCCTTGTCTGCTGCTGCCCTGGTGCTTGTGCAAGGCATGTGCTGTGGCAGGCATGGGCAGAGCTGAGAGGGCACTGCAGTGTGCCCAGCCAGATTTTCCTCTCACAAAGGCATAGGGAGTGAGGAGTGTCAGGAGGTGTGCAAGGTGGTCTGGCACTGCATCCCTGCAGAGATCTTGTTGCTGTGCCAGGGAAACAGCTCTGGGTACATGGGAGCAAGGCTAGAGCCTTCAGTGTCCTGATGGAGAGCCTGGCTGCAGCCTTGGTGGGGCCATTTCCTGATGGGAACCCTCCTCTGCCAGCTCCCTCCACAGAGCCAGTGCTTGGCACCACCAGGCTTAGGTTCGGGCTGATAGCAGAGTGCAGCAGCCAGAAAACATCAAATTACTTCCCTCTGTCACCATAAATTAGAAGTGCTCATCCTGCTGAGAGAACAGGGCTTCTCCCCAGTACAGAGCCAGCCCTGAACTAGATGAATATTTCCCTGCCCTTTGCCTTCCTACTGCCTGGCAGAGAAGTGGGCATGGGCAGGGAGGATGGTGTTGCCCTGGGAGGATGCTGCAGGCCAGCCCTGCTGGCCCAGGGACTGCAGCCAGCATTTGCAAAGCTGTTGGACGCAAAGGGGCCTTTGCCTGGACCAGTCTGTAATGGCAGGTGACCACAGCCACAGTGACAAGGACGCTTTCAGAGCAGTGTGTTACCACACCACTCCTCAAACAATGTTTAATTCCCACATCCATGGTGCCCTTGATGCTCTCAGAGGTGCAGCTCCCCTGTGCCCAGCTCAGGTTCCCTGGTGCACAGAGCTGCCCCACTTTGCTTCGTCCTCTCCAAACGAAAAGTGCAAAGGTGAAAAGGTCCTTGGGAGCTGGCACAAGCTGGAATTGCCAAGACGGAGCCGATTTAGGACACCATGTGAATCCCAGCAGGAATAAAGCAACTGAGCTGGGCTGGAAAGGGCAAAGCAGCAAACAGAGGTGGGCAGAGCGAGCCATTATCGAGCCGTGGGTGAGCCGGCAGCACCGCAGCGGGAGCTGACAGGGAGCAGACCTTGCTCCTGCTGCCCTGTCAGCTGGGACAGTGCTGGCCCCAGCAGGGTCTCGGCAGCCTGCACGGGAGCCCTGCCTGTGGGGAGGTGGCACAGATCCACTGCAGAGACACAGCAGAGAAGTGTTTCTGGTGCCGTGGATCTGACTGCAAACACCTCAGTGTGGGCTTTGTACTTTGCTCCCTGTCTCAGACTGTTCCTTCCTCTTCCAGCTCTTGTCCCCTGTGGTTCATTTAATGATATGTGATCTATACCCGTGTTCACCTGGCACTGACCTGCATTCCCTGGAGATAAAAGGTGTTCACCATCTCAGGTCTGGCAGCAGGATTGAGTTATTTCCCACAGAGGGTCTCAAGGCACTTTGCATTTGTCACCCCACTTGCAGAGGTGCAGAGACAGGAGCAGGTTTATTCAATCCCACCTGGCAAGAAGAGCACTTGCTGCTGGGTGATGGCACCAAGGACGAGCTGCAGGCAGCTGCTGCACAGGGACCTCAGGGCCAGCACTGCCTGCATCAAGCCAGAGACACTCGTTTCTTCTTTGCCAGGTATTTTTGCAGGCAGTGCTGTTTTGATAGCATGACATTACCCATCACACAGCTGGAGAGGGATGCTATTGTGCAGCTGGGGACAGCCAGCTCCATTCTGCTCTGAGCTCAGCTCCCAGTCACAGAGTTGGCTGCCAGCTGAATAAAGCCACTTAATAAGAGATATCAATGGGGAAAAGTATTTGTCCCAGCTCCTGCCCTCTCTGCTACAGCAATGATGCTCACTCAAAACCAAACATTTGTCTTGCACAGACACATCCACTGCACACCAAGACATGATGTCTGTGTGTTTGGATTAATTTGTCAGGTGGAAGATGGATAGATGTGGAATCAGACACAGTAAGCCCCTGGCAGCCCCTGAGCCCCCAGCCCCCCACCACCATAAAGCCACATCCTGTGTCCAGCCAGGGCTGTGGCCATCCAGGCACTGACAGAGCCCTGTAGAGTGCATTAATCCCACCCAGCATCCCCCCAGAGGAGCTGGGCTGTGGTCCCTGGAGCTCTAAGATAACCAGGAGGTTGCTTCCCCAAAGGAATGTTTCTGTGGTGTGTTAATGCTGGGATTAATTCAAAACAGGGATGCTCAGACATGCACTTCCCAGCAGGGGTGTGCATGCAGAACAGGAGGGTTCCCAGCAAGGCATGTGTATGTGCTCAGGGCTTCTCTGGGGTTTTAGGAATACTAGGGAAATTAGATTTTTTTTTTGGACCTTTTTGTGCTTTCTGGAAAATTGCATGCCTTAATGAAATGCCTGTGTGTGGGCTCTAAGTCGTCAGCAGCCCAGATAAAGTCCAAATCCATTTGGTGTATGTTTTGCCTGTTTCAGAGGATCCAAACTATTTCAGGGGGATTTATACCCATCATAAAATCAAGCTCCTGTCCCAAAACAGCCATAAGAAGGTACAGCTGAAAATATAAAGGTTTAATAAAAACTTGTGGAGTAATTTGACTCTTAATCCCAAACACAATCTCTCCCCTCAAATAACTGCAGTCCCTGCAAGATTAAATTCTCCCTACGTATTGTTTTTAAGTCTGATACCTTCTATTGAGCTTAGCTGGGTTTTAAGTTCTTAAATCATGGCTCTGTAATTGCACATCTTATTCAGTGTGTCATGCAAAGAGTTCCCAAGGAAGATTTTGTAAAGATTTCTCCATGTCTGGCAGTAGGGTGTGACACGTGTCTGTATTTTGAAGCTGCACAGTGCAGGGAATGCAAGAGGTCGATATTTTCGAAAAGCAAGATGAGGCTGTGGCCTGTGTTCTCATTTTACCTCTGAGCAGCAGATCCCAGGAAAATCAGGACAACTGCAAACTGTTGTTGAACTCTGTGCTTCATAAGCGATGGGGAGTGTGTTCCTGAGACAGAAAGGGCTTGGGGAAAGGCAGGAGTAGTCGCCCCCTTTGCCCTGAGCTTCCCTTTCTTCCAGTAATTAGCAAAATCCCAATTCACAATGGATAACTGAACAGAAGTTTTAAGCGTGGGCTACAAGGAGAGACAGGAAGTGTTAAAAAGAGGCTTGAAACTCAGGAGGCCTGGTGCAGCACCAGACCCTCCCAGATGACCTCCAGCAAGTCCTTTGATCCTGACATCCTGCTGGAAACACTGATGAGGAGATGTCCCTCTCCACCTGCTCTCATCAGCCTGGACTGCAGCCCCTGGCAGTGATGCATGAGCTCCCAATGATGGTCCACATCCAGCTGGAGCTGTGGGGCCAAGGACACAGAGCTCATAGCATGGGATGCCCACATCTCCATTCTTTTTTGGGTTTCCTCAGGCTGGGAATGCGCAGTGCTCCTTTTCCAGCGCTTATAAAATATCCCTCAGCTTTACTACAGTTTGCTGGGACAAAAGCAGGACCCTGCAATGGACTGGCTGTGTTGGCTCTGTCCATGCAAAGGTCTCCAAAATACCTGCTTCACCTGCTCCCCTGGGGCTTGCTGGAGAAAAGCTCTGGAAACGGTGCCACTGCAACAAGCAGGTGCTGTCTGCATCTCGCTCACTCAGCAAAACGTCACCACCTGGTTATATTTAAGTCCTCAGCTTGAAAAATCATTGTTGTAACCTCCCCTGTGATCTGCCTGGGCAGTGTCATAATTAATGGTGCCCTTGCTCAGAGTACAAGTGGAACATGTGATGGCTCAGCGAGCTATAAATCACGACAGAGTTTCCATCTGGTCCAGCATCTATTTATACCTCACCAGGCCAAATTAACTTTGAAACTTGGGGCTGGTGATTAAGGAGAAAAATGGTTCTTGAAAAGTGTGATGGGATGTGGCAATGTGGGTAGGAAGGAATATATGGTGGAGGCTGCTCACTTCTCCACAGAGGGAACTGCATAGCCCAGTGCTCCAGAGGGCACTGAAATGCAGCTCCTGAGACCAGGTTGGCCTTTGAATCAGTTCAACAGCAGCTGTTAAATCCCATGGGCCACACAGAAGTTCAGGGCCTTTTGTCAGTCCTGGATGCTGACACACATCCCCTAGAGCCAGCTGGTTGTCTGCCTCCCCCAGGCATTGCCAGCCATGGCTCTGGTCCTACACCTCAGCCAAAGCCAGTGGCTCCACTGAGGCAAGGGAGTTGTAGATCAGGTCCAGCAGCACAAGAATAATGAGCTACAGGATGTGGGACAGGCTTTGTGGGGTGACAGTCTCCTCCATGAAGGACCCTGGTCCACTTTACCACCAAACATAATAGGTCATCCCCAGTACTGAGACTGGGGAACTGAAGCACAGCATGAGACAGCCAAAGGAACCCAGCAGAGCTCTGGATGGACATCATCATCCTGTATGCATCCACATTCCTTCAAACAGGGGCACAAAACTGAGCCAGGAGGGCTTGGCCCCATTTGAGAAAGCTCCTCAGCAAAGACTCCAGCACTGCCTCCCTCAGAAAGCACAGAGGGTTTCGTCCTGGCTTACAGCCTGGCAGAGCCACTTCCCTGATGCACACATCAGCTGGCAGCTATTGAATTAGAGAGCACAGCCTGACCCGGTGCTTGACAGCCCTGAAATGCCTGGAGGAGTCTGAATTCAGCAGGTTTCATCCAGCTCTGAGGAATATCACAGAGCTGAGGCTCTGCAAGCACCACAGCCCAGTGACAGGGCTTTCCTACCATCAGCTGAAGACTGTGGCTCCCTGCTCTGTCCCCAGAATGTTTTGTGATGGGTTGCTCCAACCCATCTACATCTTCCTCACCGGATTCTGGGACTGCTTTGAGCTCAAATCCTTACGTGCCATTCCAGCAGTGCTCAGGTGTGGATGCACCTTGGGTCTGGCACGGGGTATAACATGGCCCAGTGCACAGAGTCCCATGGAGCTGCTCTGGGCTCCATGTGAGGGGCTGTGGCTGGGACACAGCAGGGAGGGATGGTACATGGCGTACCTGGGCCAGAGCATCCCCTGGGCAGATCCCCAGTTCTGCAGGGGGATGGAGTGGCTGGGAAGGGTGCAGCAGGCACACACACACGTCTCTCTCCATCCTTGCTGGATCAAAGCCTCAGCAACAGGCACAGTGCAGAGATGCTGTGCTATTGCCTTCTTAAAGAGAGTAAAAATCTATGCCTGGTTCTCCAGTGCCCACCTCCCCCATCCCTCACTCCCTCACGTTTTTCATCTTTTGCTCTTGCAGCACTATGGCTCCTGGAGTCCTGGCCAGCTCCCAGCTCAGGTAATTACATGCTGTCCTCCGGTATTTGAACAGGATATTTGTTCTCCGTGGTTTCCTGTCCTACACGCCTGTGCAGGGCTGCAGGCAGCCTGTCACCCTGAGTGAGTGTATTTCCCTGGCAAAGACACTCATCCCACTGTGTCCAGCTCCAGTACTAAGTGGGCATTTTGTAAACATGGAATTATGTGGATGCCCTCCCCAGGGAGTCCAGGTAGGCTCTAGGACCTCCTGGGCCAGACACAGGGACCTAAACAGGTATGGAGCTGTGACACTATCCATATTCCCACTTCAGTAGGACAGCATTCAATCTGGATCTGAAAACTCCCAGATGCCCAGGTCTCCCTTTGGAAGGCTGTTGGTGGCTCACACTGTGTCACCTCTTCTTGTTTGGTATAAACTTTCCTTTCTGTTTAGGGCAATCACTTACAGACACAATCTCCAGCATGTACAGCTCATACCTGGCAGGAGGGTCAGAGAAATGGAGTTAATGTACAGCTGCTCTACTCTAAAATCCCACCAGGTGATGGTGAACAGAGCAGTAGCATGGAGCCCTTTTCCAGCACTCCAGGAGCTCTGCTGAGCCAGGGATCCACCACCTGCCTCTGGGCTTCTTCACGCCACACTCCCAGGTGCAGGTGGATCACCATGTTGCAGCTTTCTCTGTGGCAATAGGAACTAGCTCTAGGGAAAAAAAAGTCCTACTTTCTAGCAAATCAGATCTACTCCTGTGCTTTATTGGACTCCCTGTAAAGGAATCTCGAAGAAAGTTGGCAATCATTTACTTTTTTTTCAGAGTTTCTAGAGCGAGGATGTCTCGTTAACTAAAGACTGCAGGGAGAACAGAAAGTTCTTAGAGGAAAAAGTGGAGCACAGCTCTGTTTCCTGAGGGAGGAGGGGAAATGCCCTGGATGGTGGAGCTCAGCCCTCCTCTCCAAGAAACAGTTTTGTCAGTGCTACCTGTCCACTGCACAGCCTGCTAAACTCACCCTGCCCTTGGGCATGAAGGAATTGGTTTTGCTGGCCAGGCTGGACTTGGCATTCCACCCTTTTGATGTAAAGAGTCCTGGGGCTCAATCTCTTCAGCTCTGTGATGTCCCCAAGAAGCAGTGCAGCAGGTTATCAGCCCCATGTAGCTGTACTGGAGTCCCAGTCTGCAGAAGGCCAGGCAAGGGGCAGTCCTAAGCTGCCAGCTTCTTCTGTCCAGCCTCTGCTGACTGTGGCACAGCTCTGGGCTTTGCTGGAGTCCTCATGGTGCTGTTGGGCTGCAGCTGATTACTGTAAACCCCTAGAGAATAGGAGCTGCATTAGAAAGCTACATTTTCCTTCTTGGGAAGGAGCTCACTAGTAAGCAGTTCAGAAGATTGGCATTCTTTATTGTTTGCAAAGTTTCTGGATTTGAGCTGGGTGGCAGACAGGTGCCAAGCAGCCTGGGAATCAAGAGAGATGCCTGGCACAGGTTAGCTCAGTGTGCAGCAGTGATAACCCAGAGCAGCTTCTCTCTGCTGCCAGTCTCAGCTTCCCGAGTGAAGGGAGTGCTCCAAGAGGATGATTAGGCTGGGCCTGCTATTTTCTCACTCAGTACCCATGAGGCTTCTTCACACTGGTGCTCACAGAGTCTACTGGCTTGCAGCTTTCCTGTGCTCAGGACTGCTTGGAGATACTATAATCCCAAGGGCTGAGCCCCGGGGCAGGCAGAGCAGATGGCTGTCACCAAAAGAAAGAAAATTAGGAGAAAAAGGGAGAGGGTAGAGGACAGTAAAATCTGTGACACCCTTAGTGCTCTTCAATAATAGTTTCCTCTTAAAATGAAAAATGCTTCTAGTTCAGGGGGAGTTGTACCAGTAAAGAAGGCAAAGGACCACATGTGGGACACAGCCCTATAGAAAGCAAACACCAGTTCCAGGCTACCTTGCGCACCCGTGGCAGGGACCAGTGTGCATTCCATGGCCATGCTGTGGATGGAAGGCAGACTCAGCCCTGCAGCATCCCATGGCAAAACCAGGGGTGTCTGAGCTGCCAAAGAGGAACAAGGTTGGCAGAGGAATCAGCAGTTTGGTAGACCCTGTGCAGGCCAGCGAGCTGGGCTCCAAATCTGCTCAAATAAACCGAGGTGCAAGGGGCTGCACATACATGAGTTCCACCCCCCAACACAGTACAGAGTCAATCTGTCACTGTGAGCTGTCTCTTCTCTCTCTTTAGGGAGGTCTCTTCAGACATTTGTGAGCAAGCCACTGAAGATGAAGTAATTTTGCCCCATGGAGATGGTGGTTGTGTGAACTGGGCAGACTGAGCAGCCCTCGGCTTCAGCCGTGGGAGACACTGGTGGCCAGGCACCTGCAGGACACCGTGCAGTGCCCCCACCTCATTCCAGAGCCTGCACTCGGCACCCCTGCGTGGGGTAGCTTTTGCTACCAGCCTCCATCCCCCAGAGCTAATTTGCAGCCTTGCTCTGCAGAGCAGCCACACATTCAGGCAGCGCTTGGGGACACAGGGCTGGTGGCAGATGGTGTGTGTGTGGTGGCAAAGCAGTGCCACGTCACAAGCTCTCTGAGACATTTGGCCGGGCTTCCTGACAGCCGCGTCCCACCACCCAGGAGTTCAGCTTCCTGGCAAAGCCACTCCACTTCTGAGGAGTGCTCCTGTCCTTGTCACTGGGCAGAGCTGACTCCAAACACTTTCTCTTTGCTTCCTTGCAGGTGAGAGGCCCCTCAGTTGGTGGGGCTGCCTCCTGCCCAGGGAGAACAGGGAGCGATGGTCCCTGCAGGTCTGAAACACCCCCACCTGTTGCATCACATCCTAAACTGCACTCTGTGTTCCCTCTGGTGAAGAGTATCTAATTCCCATGCTTTTGGATAAAACCCAGCACAAACAAACCAGAGCTGATGGTAGATATGACAAATAACGATGATCACGGGAATAGTGGCATCACTGCTGCTCCAGTGTTTCTTCTGATTTCTTCTTTTATTTAGATATATGTGCAGAGAAGAGCACAGAGGTCTGGCCATAGAAAGAGAAGTGGGCAGGTAAAGAGGCATTGAAAGGATATATTATGAAGGACAGTAACACCAGTCCTCCGACAACGAGCAAAGTGTAACAGCCTGGGCAGTCTGAGCTCACCTGCTCAGGAGCCCACACTGTGCTTTGTCTTGCTGCCTGCTGGTCACAGGCTCTGTGCAGCTGCACTGTGGACTTGTCATCGCTGAGCTTTTGGGGTGCAGTTCCCAGGACATTGTCCTGATCCCACAAGCGCCACAGGAGGTCCCTAGGCACTGTGACAGGGTTGTCACATCATGCACAGATCGAGGCTTGGCTGCTATCCTGCCCACCATGGGGCTTCCCCAGGCCCAAAGTGCAAAATGACAGCTTTGTCAGATGAATGTGGTGTGATAATGCTGTAACAGGTCTTGATTGTGGCTCCTACGGCCACAGGCACGCTTCAGAAGGGCAAGGCTGCAGCCTCTCCTGCTCCCCTCTCTGCCAGCTTTCAGATGGCATTAACCATCAGCTAAAGCCCGTGCCTGGCAGTCCTGACGACTGACAGCTCTTTCACCAGCACTGCTGCACCCTGGGTAAAAAGGTTTTATCCCTCTTGCCTGCAGCTCTGGCTGCAGAAATGAGCTCTCTGAGCACTCCCATTAGACTGCAGGAGAGGATCATCTGAGACCTGGGCCTGTCTGCAGCACAGGATCAGAACAGCCAGAGAAGTAGATGTCAGGATCTGATTGAGTCCAGGATATGGTTGCCTGACAGAGGTGTAGATTTGCCTCTATTCTTATTCAAAGGTCATTAAATTAAGATTTCATGAGACCCCACACTGCTATAAATGTTGCTGAGCTCATTTCCCGCACTGGGCAGTGATTTATCTCTCAGCCTTGATAAAATGACTAAGCTAAAAAAGTCACCCAGTGTCACTGAGTTGTAAGTAAGGTAGAAGGAACAGGAGACCGTCACGATGGATTTTCCTACCAAGGGAAGCATTAATTAATGGTTTCTTTCTGATGTTCTCATTAGTTCTCTCTCATTCATCCTCAGGACCTGCCAAGCACAAATGACACCACCATTCTGCACCAGAATGGAGAGCAGATGCCCCCATGCGACCTTTCTGCATCCAAAACCCCATTTCTACCTCACCCTGCTTAGTAGTTGGTGTATTCAAGGGGAAGCAAGCAAGATATCAGAGTACCTGAAGAACCTCTTACTGTCACATCCAGCCTTGTCTCCTGAAATTTTTTATACTCTGGCAGGAATGGTTTGGAGGAGAAAAGTGGCAGCACCACAGTTCTCTGACACAACCCTTTCTCCCTCCTCATCCAACAGTGCAGGGAGTCACCAAAAAAAATTATGTCCTAGATTCATTTCCCTTCCTTTTTGCCTGTGAGGAGGTTGTAGACTCCTCTACTTTCTTTGAATCTAAACAAGAATATCTTTTTTCCCTTGAATTCTTACTCCCAGGACTGAATGCCAAAGAATTAGTCCTGTTGCTTAGTTGTGACTGATCATGAATCACATTAAATTGCTTCTGTTCCTTTATTGGACATACTGGCTGGATCCTGGTATGTGTTATTAAATTACTGCTCTGACAGACAAGAAATAGCAATGGAGTGGCGAGTGAGTGCCATAGGAAAGAGGCAGATTTGGGGATGTTGCAGGACCACAGTCTCTGTTTGCCCTGATAATCGGGAAAGAGTCATGTGTAGGAGATTACTTTGAGTAGGAAGCAGAGCAGTGGGCTTTGAGGAGTTTCCTCCAGGGTTTCTGAGCACCCCAAAATCATCACCATGTGTGAGGGGTATGCTCAGAGCAGTTCCAGGGTACGCTGTGCATGTTATTCTGCTTGGGCTCTATCAGATGGATCGAGCAACAGAGCAACATGGAGAAGAGAAATACAGGAGCCCTAACACAACACTCCAGTGCTGCACAAGGCTTCATACAAGCAGAGATGTGGCTGATCATCATAAAGATTGTTCAGAGGAGAAGAATTGGCCAAGAATCGGAGGTGAAGGGGGATTAAACAAAGGCTGAGGGAGACCCTGTGGGTATCAGGATGTTGGAAGGGTGTATGTTTCTAAACCACTTCTGTGTGGAAGGAGCACAAGCCATGCTTGAGCCATTTTCTGGTTTTTTCCTCTGAGTGAGCTGTTCACAACTTTCTCCTGGGTCAAATGTAGAATCACAACACTTCTGAATATTATAGCAAAGCAATTAAATGAAGGCAGAAACAGTGGGCGCAGAGCAGTGCATGTGTGTATGGAAACTTGCATCAGTGCAGCTTGCTGAGCAAAGCTGCTAAGCCACAAATGAGGAACAGGAAAAGAAAAGCAATTTGACATTGCACCTTTATGTGCACGTGCAGATCCCATGGTTACACCAGCTTGACAAGATCAAAAATATTTGCCTTCTGCTCTTCCATATTGCTATTCTGAGGAGCTTATTAACACTGAAGTGTCAGCTTTCCCATCCCTCTTTGCTCTCCTGTTGTGGTAGCAGAGTTGCTGTACCCTTGTTTAAGGTAACAATAAATTAAGCAAGACCAGCTTTGGGATTTGGAAGCTCTTCCTCAGATCCACGTGTCCAGATTCCTCATTTCCTTGCACCATTACAGATAGAATATGAGCCCTAAATAAGGACATATGTCTGCTGATTCCAGACAGATCAGTTATTCTGTTAAATTATATCTTCTCTCCTGCACCACCAAGTTTGGCCCCTCACTGTCTGCAGTTGATGGGTGCAGTTTGAGTGCAGCTCTGGGACATCTAGTGGCTGGTAGCTCTTGCAGTTCAGGGCTTACAACAGTTTTGTGGTGCTTCCTCCAAGAAATCTGTCAGAAAACAAATTTAAACCAAAAGGACACACTCTGCCTCTATTCCTGGGGCTACAATGACTTCATCCCTTGATATACTCATGTTTTCAAAATGTTTAGGTGTGCATTTGTGGTGGCTTTGTTGTTTCTTTGCATCTCTCTCTCACCCAGCCTGAGGAGACACCTTCAGCTATTCTCGTTTCATCATTTCTTTACCACAGTTGTTTCTTTATTAAGGGCTTTTTGTGTTCCAAGCAGCTGGCATTAGCAGAGATAATTGGATAATGTTTTGGCAATTCAAGAGTGAATGTGTTAACACATTCCCATGTACTGCCCTGGCCTTTGGCTGATCTGTGAGTACTTGATAAATGAATCAGGCCTGAAATAAAGATGACTTGCAAAAACCAGGCAGATCTTTAATATTAATGGGGAAGTGTCAGTTGGGATTTTCAAGAAAGCCTCAGTCTGCTATGGGCCCCAATTCTTATTCCTTCAGGAATTAACTTAGGCAGGAACCTAAAGGAGTCAAAGAAGCAGCAATAGGCTTAGAATGTTTTTATGAAGCTGGATAGTCTCCAAGGAGCTGTAGTATCCAGCCCAGAACTCTAGTGACAGTTGATGGCTTTCTGGGGATTTGAGAAAAAATTCAGCTATGTCTTCTATTCAGTCTTCAATGCAGCCTGTACCTTCCCATCCCTGATGATACCTATTAACCCTGGACAAAGCAGAGAGTGTATCTCAGCCCAGGGGATTGCCAGGCTACCCAGAGAAAGGATGCAGTGCTGAAAAGAGCTTTGTAACTGTGGCGGTCTTTTCTGATTCATGTTTGTGTCTGCGCTGCTCTGAAAAGGTGACTTGAGGCACAGCTGAAAGTGCAGCAAATTGCCCAGGGCAGACCCCTTGCTCTTTCCCTTGCTAAAGCCTTTGGGCAGCCAGTTGGGAACCTCTGGCAGTGAATCCAGGCCTGCAACATCAAACTAACTTTGTTATAAACTCCTGGGTGTTACGTACTCCAGAGTACACTCTGTCATGGGTTAGAAATTGAGTCATCTACACAAATGTTAAGAGGAGGATCAATTTTCCCTGATTCTTCTCCAGGAATCCTACTGAGAAAACTCAGGTGGCCAAGGATGAGCCTAGAGACTGTTTTCTTGCTCTGTTCCTGGAAAGTAGGAAAACAATGCTCATGATCTCAAGGGGGTCATTAAAAAGTGCAAGTCAAAAGTGACTCATTTGGAGAGTTTCTCCTGGAGTCAAGGTAGTTTAAACAGCTTCTTAAAAAGCACAAATGAATCTGCAAAAAGCTGACTTGCACAGGAGACCAAATTCTGGCCATCTCAACTGTCCCCCATTGCTCACATCGAGGTCAGCATGAAGGAACTTTTTGTTTACACTGCTGTTGACTTGTGCCTGTGATAAAAATATGGTTTGTGCTTGGAAATCATTGTGATTTCCAAATGCTTGTCACTGGGTAAATCTCAAAGCTAAAGTGAATCTTGGTTTTGGATTCTCTTTTTTGTTTTGCCAGATCAGACTGTCTTACAGTTCAGCAGGGAAATGACATTTTGTTTTGTAAATACTCTCAGACAGAACTTGAGATTTCCCTTAAAGGCTTTAAGCTTTGTGAAAAAGTAGATCAAATCTAGTAACATATTGAATCTGGTTACTGAAATTTCAGGAAGAGTAGTGTGATGAAATGTCCTTACTTTGCCCTTGGGAGAAATGGTACCTTCATTAAAACCAAACAGCTTTTTCATATGGAAATAGCAGGTGGCAGGAGTAGAAACAGACTTTCATTTTCAGAGAAACAGACGGAACAATTCCAGTAAAAGTGGAATAGCAGAGCTAAGTTGAAATGGTTGGCAGTTTTATTCTGCAAAAATGTTCTGCTTTTGCCATGAGAAGAGGTGTCACTCCTTCCTCTCTGTGTTTTTCAGCCCCCTCAGTACAGCTCAAATACAAGTGTCTACAGTAAGGACCAGAGTTTAAATATAATTTAGAAAGAAATCTAGTTCAGGTTTTTTTGGGGAAAAGTCTCCAAATCTATCCTAGAGCTGCACAAAAAATTCTGGGGAGAAAAAGCAATTAAGAGCACTGAATGTACAAAATAATCCTTAGAGCCAGTGTCAGACAAAACTGAACTCGCAGCTCTCAGGACTGTGATTTATTAATCCTTTTATCAGTCCTATGCCATCCTCTGAGTTATTTTCCAGCTCTGACTGCTGGTAAGCATTTCCTTGGAAGCTGTGGGCTCTTAAACTATTAACGGTCTAGTGGTAGGTGCTTATTAAGAGAAAGACGCCTTGAACCACAAGCCAGAATAAAGAACAGATATCCAGCTGGAGTCGTGCTACTTCAGAACTCTCACCCTGGCTCGTCTGAGAAAAATCAAGTTTTTGAGAGTCAGTTGCATGGGGAGGTGGATGAACAGTCATCTCCTCCTCTGCAATTGATTCATTGCACTCTGGAATTTGAGATTTGGGGCAGAAATGGAAGGAAGGAAATTGCTGTCCTATTTAGGAGCAGATAAAACTCCACCCTGTGCTGTAAATTCTTTTTTAAAAGTCAGGGTTTTCACAGGATGAAGGTTAAATATTTAATGCATTTATACTAATTATAAAGAAACACTTTGGAGCTCCAGGCAGCTTGTATAGCTCTTTAAACATCAGATTTTTAGCCCTCTGAATAGTCCCCGTTTAAAAGGAGAAAAGCAAACACCAAAAACTCAGGCTGGACTTTGAAGTATGGCCTGAAACAGATACATACTGCTGTGAGAGAAGCTGCCTTTCCCCAGAGACATCCAGAGAAAACATCATGCCAGGCTCCCCTATGTACTATACCAAAGAAGGAGCTCCACCACTCCATGTATTAAGGAGAGCTTTCTCCCACATTTGCCATAAGGGGCCTGGACTTGTCCAAACTGATCTCACCAAATCCCAAAGGGATTCATCCTTCTGCCAAATGGAGGTTTCTTGTCTGGCTGCATCTCCCCATAAAGAATTCCAGCTGACCTGTACACACTGAGGAGTGAAACGTTATCAAAACTTTAGCAGATCCAACTGTCATTACCACAGGGAGGGTTATTTCTTCCATAGCTGCTTTTCTAGCAGAGATCCCACTTCAAAGGCACCTGGAAGACAGCTGGTTGTGAGGAAGCTGGAGCTCTGGAGGACCCAGGCAGCCAAGTCTTGGAACAGACACTGGCTTGGATGTTCTGCATTGCAGACTGGTATTAAATACCGAGAGAGAAAAGAATGAGAAATCAGGAAATGGAATAATATTGGTATTTCCTAAAGAACAGAGTTTCCTATGAAAGTGAACACATGCCATGCAATTTCAAAATATCAAGACATTTGCCTTTCTTTAGGGCTTTTCAGAAACAGCTAATAAATAAAGTTCAGGGTTTGGGAAGTCACCTCTTCAAGCCTCTCTTCACATGCTGCTTTGAAACTGAATTTCCTTAGGGTCACTGAGTTGGCAGCTTTGAAGGGTTTGCTATGTGTTCCTTGGCTTGAATTCTTCTTAGGCATTACCTGGCATCAGATGCACCCGACGACTCTCCAGGTCCCAGCAGCTACAAAATTTACAGCAATATATTCCATTCCATTTCTGCTTAGTTTTTTTGCACTGCCACTTTTTATGAGCAGCACATAAATTACCTGAGTTTAATTCATGACCCAGAGTTCAGTGCATTTCCCCAGAAATAGCATTCTCCGTTTGGGGCACTACTGCCAAAACTGCATTCCAGGAGCTGAATTCCTATCCCATCCAAGACATTTGTTCCAACCATATTTCCCATCATACTATTTTATACTATTTAGGTCATCTATATTTTCATGCTCCCACAGTAACTTCTTGCAAGTTGCTTTGCAATTACGCTCTTAACTGTGTTTTCTAAAGTCACCTTCAGACCTTTAAACACCTTCGAATGAAAACATTTGACTTTCGTTCAAATCACATTTAATAGAGAAGCTGCAGTAAACCACTTGCATTCCTTGGACAGAAGGAAGAACTGAAAGATGCCCAAACAAAGTATTATTTAGTCTAGCATTTAGTTGGCAGGGACCATGAGGAAAACCTGCTGCTTTTTGCTTTAAACGTTGCTTCAATAAAGTTAATAATAGTTCTATCCTATGCAAGATGTTTATCCCTGAGCCCAGTTTAGTTGTAATTTTAGTTCTAACTAACCTAATTCTAGTTTTAACTTCATCACAGTAGTCTGTAGTGTCACAGACAAGAAATACAGAAATTTTTCCCTTGGAGCTTTCTTTATTTCCTATTGGAGAAATATTAATGAAAACCAATACTGTTTACCTCTTTTGTGTTCCTTGTTGCTTCCTTACAAGTCTCCGTCTTAGGGCCACCATGTGCAACTCAAAGTACACCACAACCAGCACTGGCAAATGATGGAATTCTTAATATATTGACAAGACTTCTGGTGGACATCCCAGCTGTCAGCTCCAGCAGGTCAGTTGTGACAGCTGCCATAAACCACTCCACCAGTTCCATTTGGGATCCATCATCTGATCCATTATTTAGTGATCTGTGAGATCCAGTTCTAGAACAATTGAAACATCCAGGCTGTACACTCTCATACACAGAGCAGAAGATAGAGAAAATGAATACCAGAGAAATCAAGAAATAAAATATGTTTAATAGGTGATGATTACATTTTGTGAGTGTCTTTCCTGCAGTGTGGAAGTGGAACACTCTGTTTTTTCATTCAGTCAGGCTGCAGGGAGACATCAGCTGCAGGGATAGCGATCATGCAGTGCCATCAACTGTTTGCTTGTGATACCCACAGCAGCTGAGCCCTGCTGCTTTCAACACAAATGACCAAAAAAACTCACAAAAATTGAGCAGCTCCTCAGAATGGCATTTCTGAACAAAGGCTTATCAAGCACAATACAGTATTTTAGTACAAATCTCGTATTCGTGCGCCAGAAGCCGCACACCTGCGGGCAGGTACGGGCTGCCGAGAGCCGAGACTGAAGCAGCTCGAGCTCTTGTGCCATCTGCTGGGACATTGCTGCTCGCACGGGGAACAGAACCAGTCCTCCCTGTTCGGCAACTGACATCTTTGACAAAGAGCTTGTTCCACTTCTTTTAACTGCTATTGATGTTCAGTACTAAGTGCAAGAGAAGCGTTTTGAAGACTAAAATCCCCTCTCTATAGCGAAGCAGTTACAAAAGACAGGAACGAATTGTCCTTGCAGCCCCAGCTGCCTGCAGAGAGGCTTCTTGGAGAGGTGAAGCCTGTGGTGTAGCCAGGGAAGGGCCCGAGTCTCACAGTCCTTGTCAAGAACCACTCCCCTAACCAGGGGACTCCACCTTGGCCATGAGCTGTGTCCTTTTCCAAAGCAAATCCTGTGATTTCCTCTCTTCTGGATTGACTTTCTGTGAGGCAGTGGCTCAGTGTGAGCACTCTCTCAGTGCAACTGTTCTGTGCCCCCCAGGGCAGTGACAGGGTTAACGCTGACCAGCTGCTAAAGCCAAATTCCATTTGTACCTCACACTTATTTACCTGAAATGTGGCTCTTTGGGCAAACACATAGCAGGACAATTTCTGCTGGAGAGCCAGGCAGGCTGGTCCCTCCGCTGTGCTTGTTTACTCATGGATGAAGCCTGTCCATGAGGTAAAAGCTATTCTTGCACAGAGTTTTGGATCTCCTGTCTCAGATCCTTTGAGCTGATGTGCACGTCCTCCTCTGAAAGGTGACACTTTGAACCACTCGCTGCTGTCACGACCATTTTCAGAGCTGAGCTGAGTTTGCTGTTGGTTCCAGCCTTCACCCCTCTATGCCCGGAGGAACTGCAGGGTGCCCTGCTTATCTCTTGGGCCAGACCAGGCACACCAGGACTGGGAAGGCCCCAGGGTAGGAAGAGCTCAGGGAGGAATGACCTGTATCATTAACACAGCTCTGTCTCGGTGGCCTCTGGCCCAGCAGGGACCCAGCTGCAGGAGCTCTGTGAAAGCAGAGCATGGTACTTCACCTCAGTGACTACACAGAGTGGAACTGTCCTACCTGGATATTGTGGTGGAGATTGCGTGGTCCAAAAATACCATCTGAGAAGGATTGCAAGCCCTTCAGCGAGGATGAGAGTTTTGTGGACAAATTGGAGGAGCAGTATGAAGGGAGATCAGTGCACCTCACTGGAAGTAAGAGGCATGAGCTGGGAGAAGGGTGAGGGAGGCACAGCAGGAGTCTAAATGAACAGGTGTCGACAGCACACCCCTGCAAACTGAGTATGATACGCGGATATGAAGGCAAGGAGTGTAAGGAGTGCCAAAACCAAGTAATTCTGCCGTGAATCAGCACCCCCAAGGCCTCAGCAAGAACACTGGGAATGGCCCAAATAGAAACTGAGAAGATAGGGACTATGGAGAAGACCAGGAGGAAAAAACAAGTTTTGCCTAGAAAAGAAAAAAGAGAGTGATGACAGCAACCAATGGAGCTGAATTGGTGTTTGCAGATTAAGATAACTTGTGGGTGCCAAGTAATTTTCCTTCTGACTTTCCAAAGTAATTAACCTTTGGACTGAGACTAAGCAGGAAAATAATGAAGTCCTTCCATCACCAAAAAGGAATCTGACAGTGACTTTGATGGGACCAGGACTGTATCTGAAAGTAGAAGAGAAAATTGGACTCCAGGATGCTGTAATTGAACTGAGCCCCAATAATAACATTTTGGCAAGTGCTGCTGCCATAAATTTGAGATCTGGGTGCAGTGCAAGGGGGTTGCATGTCCTGTCACTTCTTATCCAAGAGGATTATATGGATTACAAAACTGAACTCTTTTACTTGGATTCCTTTTTGGAGACCAAGCTAGACTTTTCCTCATGCCCCAAAAATGTTCTCTGTTGCCATTTCCCTAGAAAATGTAATTTATTAGTTAGTTGCATAAAACTCATCTAGCCAATAAGGATCTTGATTTTTTTCAGTGGAAAACATGCAATTTAAAATGTAGGGAAGGGCTGCTACTAAAACAGCATTTCAAGGTGATTTTGCAATTCAAAGTATTTGTGAAATCTTACTTCTGCAAGGGTGCACAGAATGCCCTCACTGCCTGTTTCCCACGGGTATGTCCCTTGCATGTCCCTTTGGAATGGTCTGGTGGGGGAGGTGGTGGAGTCACTATCCCTGGAGGTGTTTGAGGCTGGCTGCAGCATTCGGTGCCGTGCTCTGGCTGGCATGGCGGGGTTCAGTCATAGGTAGATTGTAGAGGTCTTTTCCAACCTAATCAATGCTCTGATTCTGTGACTCCTACCGCGAGGTCCAGCCAAAGAACAGCAGTTAAAAATGGCAAGAAAACCAGAAACTGTTTCTTTTGTTGCCGCAGGAGCTGCTGCACTTCCACGCCGGAGCAGCCTCCTCCCCTGGACTCCCACCCGAGCGCTTCCTGCGGCACCGCGGAGCTCCGAGGAGACAAAGGGCGCTCAGCGCGGCGGGTGCCGAGGTGCGAGCGTGCCAGGGGCCGTGTCTCAGGGGTTCTCCCCGCTCCGGGAGCGCTCACACGGCGGGCGGGCACCGCCAGAGCGGGCCCCGCTGAGCCCCGGGGCCGGCCCGGGCCGGGCGGGC